>CM021100.1:705788260-706228182 GCA_007115665.2 Sequoiadendron giganteum | reverse complement strand
TGCAAAAGTGATCCAACAAATCCATTTGGAGAGTTTTGGAATTTGTGAAGCTCTAGATCAACATGCACAACAAACAAATCATTTGTGGAAATACTTTTTCACATGGGAAACTACTACGAAAACCACTTGATATATATCTAGAAAATTAGTAATTGGTACTTGATTTTGGCTCATAAAAATGGGTTGTTGCTTCTAATTTTCTAGAGAAATCTAACAAAAAGGTTTTTGTTGGTGCTTTCCATGCAAAAAGATATGTTTGCATCTTATTTTCTTTCTACGTATGTAAGCAATTGTATCAAAGAAGGATATTTCTTTTGGAATCAATTATTTTGGCATTACATGCCTTATTTTGGGTTTTTTGTAGCTTGTAAATCTAGAGCAGATAGATAAGTGTTTTTGTATTTGCTTCATATAATCAAACATTTTTCTATTCAATATAATCAAGGGCTATTCAAGTATTTATTATTCATCTTGCTATAATCAAGATGTATCATATTTGCAAACAAGAAACATAGAAATAATTAAAAACCTTACTCATTGTCAAGAACAATTGTGATTTCAAATATTGATTTGTAGATTTTTTCTACAAACCCAAACATTGTATTTTAAATTCATAAGTACTATATTTTTGTTAAAAAAGTTATCTAAATTAGACCTTAACTTTATCAATTCATTGTTTGCATTATTTAACATGACCGACTTTGGCCTGGAACCAAAGAGTAAGTTAAATGTTACAACAACTTGCCAAAATGATCAATACTCTCCATGCAACTTGATATGTCATGCAAGTTGTCAAACATCGCGAAAATAGAAAATTCTAGACTTTTTTGCCCTAAATAGATTTTAAAATATACAAAATTTCCTAACATATGCTTTTTCATAATAAATTTTCAACACAACGCATTTAAGAGGAGTGCATTTAGATTTGTCCTCTCGAACAAATATTTGTAATAACTTAATAATTCATCTTAAACAAGTATTTATAACACTAGTAACACTAAAATAAGAAGATAGTAATTACAACTGTACAATCTCAATCCACATATTTTCATCTTGCAATAGTTTATTACTACTCTATTACAAAGCAATAAATAAATATATTTTATTGTAATAAATTATGCACACACTACTATCTTCTATATCAATTCTTCATAGATTGTATTTAATAAAAAGATAAATTAACACAACTTAAATATTTATAATGCCTACAACATTTTTTACCTGTCATGTCATCGAATAGATTATTTATTTAGATCTTCAACCATTCTAGACTTACCGAAACTAAGATCTATAAAAGTTCTTTTAATATGTTCCTCTACAAGGCAACGTAAACAATTTTTTGCATACAACTCATATACAGTTCTAGTTATCTCGACGAAACGTAACACTTATCTATGTTATCTCCCAAATATTTTTGTGTTCAATATCATAAATAATTTTTATGTTTATTGATTAACTACTTTTACAATTCAAGAATGGTAAATACTATAGATATTGATAAATATAACCAACACAAAGAAACTCCAAATATTGTTTTGGTTTTCTACAATAATAACTACTAAAATATATTTTCAATAATTAGTCTGAATAGCAATAGTTGTCATTAATAAATCCTATGTGTCTACACAATGCTTAATTACATTGTAATCAGTTTTGCTTATCTTTGCATTTTTGTGATAATAAGTAAATTATTATTAAATAATAGGTTCAATATTTACATTTATTATATAGTGTAACTAAGGGTAAAATTTAGGTTAGCATGATTAGATCATAATAAAATCAAACCCAAAATAAGTAATGAAGCACAAAGGAGAGAACATGAAAATAGAAGGAAAGAGTTTACCCAAGATCTTCAACCTCCATGATTGACCTCCATTACACCTTCTCTATTTGTTGCAATATGATATGTGCCCTCAGATTTTGTGGGAGCAACAATGACTCTAGCCAAGATCTAAGAAAATGTTGAAGGATTTGGATGAAATGCAAGTAAAAAAACTAAGCTCTACATGCAATACAAAAATCTGCAAAATAACAAGGTTAGCAAAAATGACAAGAAGTATGTAAGTATGCCAAAAGCTTGAGAGATTAAGAGATGCGAGAGATGTCAAAATGAGACCAAAATTGTTTTTTTAATAAAAATTGCAATTTTGGATGAAAGGCCAAGATTGAAGATTGACAAATGACCTAAGATCAAAGGTTGAAATTAAATGTGACAACCATCATTTAGGGTTAGGGAAAAGTTAGGTTGAAATTTTGAAATGAAGGGATGAGATTTGATTTTAGATGGACAAAGTTGCATGTGACAATAGATAAGTGGCACAGAAAAAGAGGAAAGTGGAGAATTAAAATAGAAATTTAAAATTCATTCCCACAATAGGTGATGTCGACCTTTTGAATTAAAAATCAATTTAATTCAAAAGTGGTGGGGTCATGTGACGGTAAATAATGATTTTAAATTATTTACTTGGAGAGAAATTAGAAAGTGGACAATTTTAAATAAATGATTTTATTTAAAATTAGAAAAAAAGACAAAGTGGATAATAATTAAACAAATCAAATAGATTTATTTAATTATAGAAAGATATGGGAAATTAATGACATATATTTAAATAATCAAGAAGAAATAGAAAGTGGATGATTTTAAATAAATGATTTTATTTAAAAGTAGAAAAAGCCCGAGTGAGGAATAATTAAATAAATTAAGGAATTTATTTAATTATAAGAAGACATGAGGAACTAATGACGTATTTAAATAAATAAATAAAGTTTATTTATTTAAATAATCAGGAGGAAATAAGAATTTATTTAATTATAGAGTGACATAGGGAATTAGTGACGTATTTAAATAAAATAAACGTAATTCATTTATTTAATAGTCAAGAGGAATAACAGATATGAATTAAATAAGTAATTAGAAATTATTTAATTAATAGTTGAAATTGGACTATAGGACATAATTAAATATTTTAATTATGTTGAGAAGAAACATGATAAGACATAGAAAATGTGGTTTGCAGGTCTAGGTCATTTTTTTGTGTCTACATTTTCCCCTCTTTGTCATAATGTATTTTATCGCATTGTGACAAAGAAAACAAGTCAAAAACATTTCCCAGTGCAAAATAGGATGAGGAAGAATGACGAGGAGGTAGCGGTATGCCCCCTTGAGAGGATGGATGAGTTCAGAGAACACGAGTGGGCTCTCGGAATGGATGAGAAGACTAGAGAAGTTAAAGGGACAAAGATAAGGATGGTGAATATGTGAACTAGAGGAAATGTTAGAGGGGAAGAAAAGAAGGGTGGGACGGGAAAGAAACCATTCAATATTTTCCAAAGAACTAATAGTTGTTGCTCAAATCATCATTGAGTGGTAAAGATGACATAAATGGACAACAAACACTAGGGTATGACATAGACCAAGGTGTGCAAGGTCATCCACTTGTAAAACAGACACTCATAGACAAGGAATGTCCTAACTCATACTAAGGGCCAAGTTGCCCCAGTCTTTTTGTCAAGACAATCCATAGACAACAATCAAAGAAAACAAAATAGGTCATGAGACATCATCGCACCTCTAAATCCTTCATGGGACATCCTCGAGGTAGCTAGTAACATAACCAAGAGACAAAGGAATAAAAAGATAGGACAGAATAGACCAGAAAAATTAATAGCCATTTAGTTGTGTTTTCCACTATTTGTTTGTCAATGATTGATTGCATGATAGTTTGACATTTTGGCAATTTGGACGGTTTTGATGGGTTGCCAATTTGATGGAGTTGATGATTGGACGGTGCCTATTGTCAGGAAGGACACATCCTGAGAAGGAAAATGATATTTTGACAGGGTCCAATTCCAAGAAGGACACATCTTGGAGGGGACCAAAGAGTGACAAGATTGACATTGCTTTGACAATTTGATTGATTTTGTCTGTAGGACCGATTGGACTATGTTGTCTAATTTGGACTTAATGACCGGTTGGACTATGTTGTCTAATGTCTTATGTCTAAGTTTGACTATGTCTGACTTATTTGACAAGATGAGATGAATCCTAACAGACTGGCCTAATGCCTCAGGGGCACATCGACAGACGGTCTTGCCTACGTTGAGTCATAGAGGCAATGTAGTTCGATGATGACATGGACTAACTGACATGACTAGCTTGACTTTGTTTTGGGGGTTTTGAAAATTATTTGGATGTTTTTGGGTTTTAACATGTTTCAATTTTTTTAGATTTTGAAGTTTTATAATTTTTTGGATTTTTTTCAAGAGATTTTATAATTTTTATGGTTTTTTGATGTTTTATGAGGATTGTGACAAATACATGTGAATGATGCCTACAAGCAAGCGAACACGCATGCATAAGAATCCAAGAACAACCATGATCTTGCCTCTAGTCAAGCTTAATACCAATTAGCAAGTGATGATGATGATGATGGCATTGTTTGACGTGCGAAGGACACATCCCGAAACAACGTGAAGATGATGATTATGTGACTAAAGGATCAAGGTTTGCAGTAGGGCTAGGAACAAAAAAAAGGAATGTTTTGGATGATGTGATAGGTTGCATAGAAATATTGTTAGGATTAGGCTTGTTTCATTTGGAATGACTTCATTAGGACTAGATGGGATGATGGAGGATATTTAGACCATTGACAAGGGAAACCAAGATAGGTGATAGGTATAAAAGGAATATGGATGGCTATGGGAGACATGAGACAAGGGGAATTGTCATGTGATCTTCAAGGGCTATGTCGCATAGGTATAATGAGGCTATGAAAGAAAGGACATGATATTTCTTGAATAGGGTATGGTCAAAATGATAGACATGTCAAAAAAATTTCCAAAGCATGCTTTATGTTTGTACCTCAGTCTCTATCAAGATCAATGGATGGAAATGCCAAGGCTTAGATGGATAGATGGAAATGTCATAAGTAAATATCATAGGAAAGGTACATGAGATGAGACGACTTGCCCCCAAGTGTAGTGGTCTTCATAGATAATTTATTCTTCACATGATGTCTATTTGCTAGGTTTTCATCATGGTACTTATCCAAAGCGCCTGTTTCCCAAGTTTTCACCGTTGGATGAAAAAAATTTCTTTACTAATTTTTATTTTTTTTACGTCACCATGAGGCATGTTTGCTAGGTTTTCACCAAGGTGACGATTTTATTGATTTTTTGTATTTTTTTATTTTTCGGATAGCCTTAATGCTTTAGATGATCACTGATTGTGTTGAATCCCTTGACGGTGCTGATGTAGATATTGGTGCCATGACATGCCAATAATGACCTTTATGAAGTAGTTGCATTGTCAAGATCATAGTGCTTGCATAAAATTGATTGATGTAATTGCGATCCTATTTTATATTAGAGTTGGCCTTATCAGAATACACACATCATGATAGAGTGTCATGAGAGTCCTTATGATAAAGAGTTGCTACCAAGATGTGATGGATTTGTGACATGGTATTTTTAGGCTTTAAGGAAGATGTAGGATTATGACGGATAATGGTAGACGTGGAAGGATTTCTTGGAAATTTGGATGTAGTAATTTTTATTTTCCAAACTTGGGGTGGTGAATGACAGAGTTTGGAATTTTAATTTGGATGATGTTTGGAACCAACACTTTTAGATGCCTTGCTTGATGACCATTTTGACGAAGGTGGACATTTATTATGTGGGAGACCTCTTTTCTGATGGCTCCACCTTTTGATTGACTTTTCTATTTTCTTTGCTTGGTTCATTCTTTGCTTGACTTGATCCGTTTTGCTTTGGGATCCATTTTAACTTGATTTGTCCACTTGACTTTTTGTTTGATTCCATGGCCTTTGACATTTGATTTTGAATTTTGGATTTGTAATAAATAAAAAATTATCGGTTCCAAATAGAAGGTTTATGTATGTTGGAATGACGGTTTATGGTGTGGATGGAAGGGGTGTTAGTAGAAATTTTATGACAAGGACTATTCATGACACCCATTTTGATGTTTGTATTAGATAAAGTTTCCCCCACTATCAAGGAGGGACCACGAACATTATTATATTCCCCGAATGAGGAATACCCAAGACCTTGATGTCTATAATCTGTCTGAACTTGTACAGGTTCTATAATTCCTTTCTCATGTAGGCCTAGTCCTTTTCCTTGATAATGCATGTTCTGAAAATTTATGTTTGTGATGGGGTACTTGTTATTTTGGAAGCAAGATGCTAACCCATCCTTATTGTAGAAATTAATGCTCGAAATCTTCTCATCTGTAAGAAATCCTGCTCTGACAAAGGTAGATGATCCTAGTTGATAAGATGTCATAACTTCATTGACATGTTGGCTAGAGTCTTGATTAACATTTGTGGTCTGATTTTGTGACATATCGGATTCAAATGATTATGTCAGTGCTTCCAAGTCAATTTTTAAACCGTCTTCATGGTTATTGTTATAGAGTCCAGTAAATTCAGCTATAGCTTGATCATTTGCAAATATGTCTAGAATAGTAGTCTCTTGTTCTATAGGAAGATCATCTATGTGTCTCGTGGAGGAAAGTCTCTCATTTTTGGAAGTGTCAGTAGTCAAATTTTGGATGGGGTCATCTTCAAGTGTTTGATCATGATTGGCATAGAGGTCAAGGAGTGGATCATATTTGGACTTCTTGATCAAAGCTAGTGTCTTGGTCAAAGATGGGGTTGTCTTGAATGACATGATTGGGATGGGGATCTTGACCAAGGATAGGTTCGTCTTGGATAACATGGTTGTGAATCGAATTTTGACCAAGGATGGGTGGATTTTGTATGTCATGATTGTCTATAAGGACTTCTTGAATGGATTTAAGGATGGGGTCATAGGATGGACTACTGTGATCTTGACATGAAGGTGGTGTTATGATGGCATACCTTGGGTTTTCATTTTGACATGTATCCTCAAATGTAGACAATGGAATGTGACCTTGGACTAGGATACAATTTGCATGACTAGATGTATGTTGAGATGGAGCATCTTGGAATGGATTGGTATATGATGGACTAGGATTGGATGTGGGTAAAGGACTAGGATAGGATGCGGATAACAGACTAGGATAGGATGCAGATAACAAACTAGTATAGGATGAAGGACTAGGATAAGACATGGAGGCTTGGACTAGATTGATAAGTGAAGGACTATGATAGGATGTGGAAATTTGTAAGGGGTAATTGGATGGTTGGCTAGGATAGGATAGGGAGACTTGTAAGGAATGAGTGGATAGAGGAATAGGATAGGATGAGGAGACTTGGAAGGGATGAGTGTATGAAGTACTAGGATTGATGGATGGTTGATTTCCCTTGTCAAGGTTAGGGTGGGTAATGAAAGTTTGTTCTGTACAAATGTCATGGATTGTGCTAACATATTTGTGATAGGGAGGGGGAATGGACAGAGGACTAGGAGGGAGGACTAGGAATTATGGGTTGTCGGTAAGAGGGATAGATGGATGGAGGACTAGAGGTTATAAAGTTGGACTTGGATTGGAGGTATAGTGTTTTGAATTCCCTAGCTAGTTGGGTTTGAATATTACTGAGAAATTGGCATTCAATTCGACTAGCAAGCATATCAAAGGGCTTAAAGACATGATGGTGGATGACATGAGACTAAGAATATGTTTTGGGAGTTTTGGAATAAGGAGTGACGATGCAACATGATAAAAGGGAAAGCCTTGTGCCAAATGAATTTTAGGAAAGGTTCACTTAACCATTCAAATTTTGGCCAATGTATCAATTTGGATTGTTAAAGGAATTGTTTGGAGGATTAAGTGACAAGCTAACAAAGTGACAAGAATGGCAACAACTAAAAGATTGATTTTTCACTTGGTCCAATGACAATCTAATTTTCAAGGAAAAAGGTTTGACAAAGTATGGCAAGTTTTCCTATCCTAAAATGAGGACCTATGCTGAAAATGATTATGAAGTCTAGAAAATGTCAATGCAAAGGTATGACAACCTACATGTGTAATGGTTGATTGTCTAAGAAAATCTGTTTGGTTTGAAGCAGAAACTACTAAGGGAAGATGTCCAAAAGTAGATTGACGATGTTTGGTCTTGGGTTTTTACAAAGACAATGATTTTTCTCAATGGCAGGCAATTGTGTCACTTCAGATGGCAAATGTGTCTCAGGATCAAATGTGTTGTTTAAGAAAGAAACTGTGTTGCAAAAAGGCTAATGTGTTACAAAGCAGTCAAATGTGTCTCAGAGTATAGAAAATGTAGTGCACAAAGGCAAATGTGTTGCAGGATTTAGTAGAGGTTGTGCAGAATGGTAAATGTGTCATTTACAGATAGCAAAAATAATGCAAAAAATCAAATGCATCATTTTGGAAAGCAAATGCATTTCAAAATGACAAATGCGGTTCAAGTTTTAGCAGATGCATTGCAGAATATCGAATGCATTGCACAGAGTGTCAAATGTGTTGCAGAGTCTGGTTTCTTGCAAGTTTGGTAGATTTTTGGGTTGTTTCAGTTTGAAGGTGTTTTTCAAGATTTGCAAAAGGTGTTGAATTATTTTTTGTTTCAAAAAACACTTGGCAAACACATTGTCTTTCAAAATATTTTAAAATCAATCACATAGAAAACAAGCATAATCTTATGGTTGCAAAGACTATATTCTCTAGATTCCACATGGATTTTACTCCAACCGCACTTATTCTTAGCAGATGATTTAAAAGCTTGGCCACACAGGCTCCCCATTACATTGCACCCACTTCTCGGGTCAACCAAGCTTCAAGCTCCCATGAATCTCCCATGGTAGGCTTTTCACCTCTACTAAGAACTATGAGAATGTGAATGCCTTGGCAACGACCATTGTTGCACCAAAGAATAGATAAAATTTTTTGGCTTACTATAACAAGGGTTCTAGTATGGGCATTTCGTTCGTGGAGGATCATCCATGCAATAAGAGACCATTGTTTCCCTTCTTTTCGCAACAATCCTCGTGATACTTGAACTTTCCTCAAGTACCCACACTTGTATACCGGTTGGAAGTCTCTTGGCTTTAGCGTGTTGTCAGTTGGGTCATTCCCTGAGGTGATTACTTTTTCCCACCAGGCAAGCCCTCTAAGGATAAAACAATAGCAAGTAAGTACATTCGTAGTTCAATCAATCTTTGCTTGGGTAAACAAAGAGAGAGCACACGCGATATACTTAACTCACACTAGCAAGAGTTGTTCATTTTTAAACCCAAATAGAAATATGAGGGGTGATAAAGTAACAATTTCTTAGTGTTTTTGTTTCTCAAGACCGCACAAAGCACAAGAGAATTTCATACACACTTAAGATAATATCACTATACCACAAAACGCACAAGACATTTGTTCATTTTAAACTCAATTGTGTGTGAAACAAGCAATGTTTATATTAAGCCAATGCCATGAAAAAATGCAAGTTCATTTTAAGCCAATTAGTTGTAATGCATGATTGTGCTCATTTTAGTCCCATGAATGTACATGCATGTTCATTTTAACTCATGAAATGTAAATGCAAAGTTGTTCATTTTAAGCCCATGAATGAAATATGCAATTTGTTGTAAATTTTAAGACCAAATGAGTGACATATGCAAATTGTGGTTCATTGTATCCTCATGAGTGTAAATGAAATTTGTTGTAAATTTTAAAACTAATGAATGAAATGTAATTTTAGCTCTTCAAAAAGTGTGTTGAAAAACACATAAAATACTTCTTATCCAAAACAAGCCAAAAATCTTGCAAAACCACAAGTTAGATCTTTTTGACGAAAGTCACACACTAAAAAACAAAGCATTAGTAAACCAAAAAAAAAATTGAATAAAAAACAACAAACTAAACTAGTGATAACTTAAATAAAATTTTAAACCGTAAAAATCTATGGAAAGCTAAGACATAGACCTTCAAAACCCAAAAAAAAAGTTTGGAAAAATCCTGCACAACAAAAGTGTTATAAACAAAAGAAATTCGGATCTTAGCAACTAAATCTTAAAAAGTTGCGAGCACTAAAACGACCATAACTTTCTCATAACATATCAAAATTTCAAACCGTTTGAAGTTCGGAAAAGATAAAAACGAGGTCTACAAAACTCGGATAATTGTTTTTTAATATTTCATGCGCCCATTTTTCTATGCTCAAACTAAGATGACGAGATTTTGTGCGAATTATTGGTTATAACCTACAAAATAGCAAAAACAAACAAGAAAATAAACGAATTTCTCTGCAAAATTATAAAATTGTTGGATTCACCAATGTAACTAAAGGTAAAATTTAGGTTAGCATGATTAGATCATAATAAAATCAAATAGAAATGAAGCACAAAGGAGAGAACATGAAAATAGAAGGAAAGAGTTTACCCAAGATCTTCAACCTCCATAATTGACCTTCATTACACCTTCTCTATTTGCTGCAATATGATATGTGCCCTCAGATTTTGTGGGAGAAACAATGACTATGGCCACTATTTAAGAAAATGTTGAAGGATTTGGATGAAATGCAAGTAAAAGAAACTAAGCTCTACATGCAATACAAAAATCTGCAAAATAACAAGGTTAGCAAAAATGACAAGAAGTATGGAAGTATGCCAAAAGCTTGAGAGATTAAGAGATGCAAGAGATGTCAAAATGAGACCAAAATTGTTTTTTTATAAAAAATGCAATTTTGGATGAAGGGCCAAGATTGAAGATTGACAAATGACCTAAGATCAAAGGTTGAAATTTAATGTGACAACCATCACTTAGGGTTAGGGCAAAGTTGGGTTGAAAATTTGAAATGATGGGATGAGATTTGATTTTAGAAATCAAATCAATGGACAAGGTTGCATGTGAATAGGTAAGTGGCACAGAAAAGAAAAGAAAAAAATGAAAGTGGAGAATTAAAATAGAAATTTAAAATTAATTCCTACAAGAGGTGATGTGGACCTTCTAAATTAAAAATCAATTTAATTCAAAAGTGGTAGGATCATGTGACAGTAAATAATGATTTTAAATTATTTACTTGGAGAGAAATTAGAAAGTGGACAATTTTAAATAAATGATTTTATTTAAAATTAGAAAAAAAGACAAAGTGGATAATAATTAAACAAATCAAATAGATTTATTTAATTATAGAAAGATATGGAAAATTAATCACGTATTTAAATAGCCCAAGTGAAGAATAATTAAATAAATTAAGGAATTTATTTAATTATAAGAAGACATAGGAATTAATGGCGTAATTAAATAAATAAAGTTTATTTATTTAAATAATCAGGAGGAAATAAAGACAAAGAATAATTAAATAAGAATTTATTTAATTATAGAGTTACATACAGAATTAGCGACGTATTTAAATAAAATAAATGTAATTCATTTATTTAAATAGCCAAGAGGAATAACAAATATGAATTAAATAAATAATTATAAATTATTTAATTAATAGTTGAAATTGGACTATAGGACATATTTTAATTATGTTGAGAAGAAACATGATAAGACATAGAAAATGTGGTTTGCGAGTCTAGGCAATTTTTATGTGTTTACATATAGTAATTTGTTTTTTCAAAAGCCAAAATTAAAAATAGGTTGCGTGCCATTCTCACAACTGTTTTCATTTTCAACGTTTTCTACACGTTTGTTTTGCACAATATTTCCCATAATTTCCACTATGCGCCTTTCGCATGTAATTACTTGTGCTATAGTATTTCGTTTCCACCATTGAAAAAGAAAATCCATGTGCCTATACCACAAAAGCTTTAGAAACAATATTAAAAAACAATCTTTAAAATACATAATTGATCAAAGTACCGATAGTTCTTACAGAATGACAACCACCTATGCAAACAATAATTAATTAAGAAAAATAAAAAATTACATATTTATAATAATTATTTAATATTAATATTATCTATGCAATAAAATTGGCATGTGTGGATGTTAAGTAGAATAAAGCAATGACTATTGATTAGCTTAAATTAGAAAATATCAATAATATTCTTCAATAATTACTAAAAGAAATCATTATCAACATACTAAACTAAATGATGTAAGTGACTCTCGTTGCGGACTGTAACCTGCACCTGCATGCTCCTGCGCATTCTGTCTTAGGGTGCCTGCGACCTGTTATAGGCCGAGGCTTCTTCTTTTTGCCTGCTGCGTGGAGGTTTGGGTGTGCGACAGTTTGGTTGGTTGGTGGTTGTGCGGTGAGGGGGAAGTGGTGTGGTAGGGGTTTGGAGTGAGAGGATTCGAGGTGGGTTGGGTGTTGGGGTTTAGTGTGGGGTTATGGTAGAGGCTTCCAAAAGCATGGTGATTGTTGGGCCAAAGCCATCTTAGGATTTTTTGGCAGCCATGCATGCACAAAATATGGATTTGTCTTTTGTGAGTGAGATCTCTAAGCTCAAGAGAGTGAACGGGTGCTTGCCGTGGAGTCAAGATCGCCCTGTTCTAGTTATTTCTCCCGAATCGGTTCAGGAGGACATAGCTTATTGGAGCCAACATGTGTTGTTTTGTAAGCTCTTGGGTATCTATGTCCCTCTCTCAGCTTTAGAGTCCTGGATCCATCGGACCTGGCAGGTTGAAGGTGATTTCGATCTTTTGGTGGCTGCAAATGGTTATTTCATGGTTGATTTTTCTTGCATCTCAGATCACAATCATGTTTTTGAGGGAGGGTCATATTTTTACAATCATGTTGGCTTGTTCATTAAGCCCTGGCATGGAGTTTTTAATGCGACTGAAGATCTTCCTACACAAGTTCTTGTTTGGGCCCATCTTCCATGGTTGTCGTTGGAGTTTTGGAGTGAGGATATTTTGCAACGGATTGTTGCTTTGTTGGGGAAGTCGGCTGCCATTGCTCAGAATACGTTAGATAAGAAAGTATTCTCTTATGCTCGCATTTGTGTTGAAATTGATTTAAATAACCCTTTATCAAATTCTTTGGAAATTTGTATTGGTTCTACCTCGTGGATTCAACCGCTAGATTATGAGTCCCTTCACGAGTATGGACACCTCCAGCACCAGTGTCCTCAGGCACCCAAAGCGATAGGGGCTTCTTCTTCTCCTTCTTTTGGACCTTCAATGGAGAAGGGGGATAAAGGCAAGGCGTTTGTGGTTGAGGTTGGGCCTGATAAGGATGGTGTTATTCTTGTTAAGCAAAGAAATAAAGGGAGGGGTCAGAAGTGGACCTATAAGGATAGACCGAATGATCAGGGTTTCAATTGGTTTGAGGTCCTGGATAATCAGGCTTTGGAGGAAGGGATTACTATTGAAATTTCTTCAAGGGCCACTGGTATGGATGTTGGGTTAGATACAAGGTTGGAATAGGCAATTGTTGTTCAGAATATTTCTCTGGCATTGGAGCAGGGGATTTTTGAGCCTCCTGGGGCCTCTACAGATGTGCAGGATGATATTGTTTTAGCATATTTATCTAAGGCAATTTTTTCTTCAAGTAAAGGTCGGGGATCATCTCCTGCTTTGGGGGTGTTGCAACGCCCTCTCAAGAAGGGGCATTTTGAAAATTATTTGAAAGTTGGTCGTAAGAAGGACGCAGACAAGCTTAAATATACTAGGGATCTGTTGGTGGAATCTGGTTCTATTAAGACCCTTGAGACCCACTTCTTTTAACCTTCCTCATGATTATTCTCTCATGGAATGCAAGGGGGTTGAATAGCACCTCTCATCAAAAGGCTATTCAAGATTTGATTGTTGTTCATTCTCTTGATATATTTTGTGTTCAAGAAACTAAGTTTCGAGTGGACCTCATGCTTCAACATGCTCCTCATATTTGGTCTTTCGGCCAGTGTCAGTGTATTGGGTCTAGGGGAACCTCTGGGGCTCTGGCTCTTTTTTGGGATCCTCGTAAGGTTGTTCCTTGTTGGTGGATTTCAAGCCAGTTTGCTATTTATGTGGTGGCTTCGATTTTGGAATATGGTGAGACTATTTTGGTTAGTAATGTTTATACTCTGATTGACATTCATGGTAAAATCCAGCTTTGGGCTCATATTAGGTATGTGAGGTCTTGTGCACCCTTTTTGCCTTGGATCTTAGCTGGTGATTTCAATGTTGTGTTGACCTTGGAGGAGAAAAGGGGAGGGTTGCCTAGACTTGGTCTTGCTTCAGATCTGTTTCGAAGTAATGTGGACTCTCTTGCTCTGGTGGATGTTAAACCCTCTATCAGAATATTCACTTGGAATAATAGATGGAGTGGGCCTAAAGTGATTTCTCAACGGCTAGATCGTTTCCTTGTCTCTTACTCTTGGGTTAGAGGTAGCTTGGTCATTTTCTCTGAGATTCTTGATTGGTGTGGCTCTGATCATTGGTCAATTAAGCTTTCGACTTCATCATTCCCAAATCCAAATAATCTTCCTTTCAAATTCCAGCTTATGTGGCTACGTGATCCGTCTTTGGGTGATCTTGTTGCTCAGTGGTGGTGGGATGGCGCCCCTGCGTATGGTACAACTATGTATTCTTTGGTTAAGAAGCTGCAATATGTCAAGTATCATCTTAAGCGATGGAATAGGTCATGTTTTTGTCATTTTCGGGCCAGGAAAAGAGAAGCACAGGATCGCCTTCTTGTTATTACTCGCCAGATTCAGGATTTGGGTTTCTCGGAGGTTCTTGGGCATGCTGAGGCCCAGGCTTTGAAATTGGTGAAGGAGTGGGAGCTTCGTGAGGAGATTTTTTGGAAACAAAAGGCTAGGATTGATTGGCTTCAAGAGGGTGATAGGAATGCTACATTTTTCCATCATTCGGTGAAAACTCATCGGAATATGTGTTTTATTTCTTCTCTTGTTAATTCAGAGGGTCTTTCGATCTCTTCACAACAGGCTTTGTATAGAGAGGCTCGTCAATTCTACTATAATTTGTTCACTAAGGATTCACTTCCTGTTGAGGCTGATGAGAATATGGTCATTGCTTGCATTCCCTCCTTAATTTCTAATAGTTGAATGCTTCTCTTATTCGCCTCGTGACTTTGTCGAAAGTGGAGGAGGTGGTGTTTGGGATGAATAAGGGGAAATCTCCTGACCCTGATGGTTTCCCAATTGAATTTTTCCAAGAGTTTTGGGATATTGTGAAGCTGGATTTGTTGGAGGTGGTTCGAGAGTCTCTTCATAGTAAGCAGATGTTTTGTACCCTGAATGTTACCTTTTTGGTTCTCATTCCTAAGAAGGAAGGTGTTGACAGGCTTGATCTCTTTAGAGCTATTGTGCTCTGTAATGTGGTGTACAAGATTATTACAAAGTTGATTGTTGAGAGGCTTAAATCTTGTTTACCTGTGATCATTTTTTAGGAGCAAGGTGGCTTTGTGGCAGGTCGTCAAATTCTGGATGGGGTGGCGGTTGCATCTAAAGTCATTCATTACATGGCAAGCTCTCAGGATAGGTCTATGTTTATCAAGTTGGATATGGCCAAAGCTTATGACAGAGTTAAATGGAGTTTTCTTCAGAAGATTTTGTTGGCCTTTGGTTTTTCCTCTGATTGGGTGAGCTAGATATTGAGTTGTGTGACCTCTTCCTCTTTTTTGGTTATTGTGAATGGGGAACCTTCAGAGCTATTTGGGGCTACTAGGGGCTTTCATCAGGGAGATTTGCTCTCTCCTTATTTGTTTATTATTATGGCAGAAGGATTGGGTCGGCTTCTTAAGTCTCGGGTTTCACAGGGATTGACTCATGGGTGGCAGTGGGGGATGGGCTTGCCTACACTTTCTCATCTCCAATTTGTGGATGACACCTCTCTTATGGGACTGGCTCATATTAGGGAGGCAAAATCCTTCAGGACAACTTTGGACATCTACCTAGCGACTTCGGGCCAGAAATTCAATGAGTAGAAGTCTTCTATATTCTTCTTTAATACTCCTCAAGCTATCTAGCGGTGAATTGCAGCTATTTTGTGGTTTCAAATTGGGTCTCTTCCCTTCGTCTACTTGACTATTCCTCTTGTTGTTGATCATCAACCCAAGTCCTCCTGGCAGTTGTTGCTTGATAAGCTTAGGCGGAAGGTTACTCATTGGACTCATCGTTGGTTGTCTACTATTGCTAGAGTGACTCTTCTTAAGTCTGTTATCCAGGCCCTTCCCATCTACAGGTGCTTTGTTCAAGCGGCTCCTGTGTATTTTCTTAAGGAATTTGATGCTGTTTCTCGTCAATTTTTTTGGAGCGGTAATTTGTTGTCTTCAAAGTGGAGCCTTGTTAAGTGGGAATCTGTGTGTAGACCAAAGCAAGAGGGTGGTTTTGGTTTACGCTCTACTATTTTGAATGGGAAAACTCTTGCTATCAAGCTTTACTGGCGATGGTGTACCAATCAGCATCAATTATGGGCTCGTATTCTCAACCATAAATATCTTCGGGGTGTTGCTTCTTTTGAGGTTCCTCGCTATCCTCTGGAAGGGAGTGGTTCTATGATATGGCATACTTTGAAAGTGGGGGCGCAGTTGATTAAGTGTGCGCTTTTTTGGATCTGTCATTTGGGGTCACATGCTCTTTTTTGGTCAGATTCTTGCGATGGTCACCCTCCTATTATCTCTTTTTTTCTTCGCCTCCAGTCCCTTTGTGATGCTTTTATTGCAGTCAATTGGGATACTGTGGAGCATTATAAGGTGGCGCAGCATGGTGGATTGGTTGTAAGTTTTCACTGGAAGCATCCTTCTGAATGACCACCTGAAGGGTCTCAGGGGGATAGGCGTGAGCTTTCCCTGCTTCTAGCTTCCTGTGCTTGTAATTCTTTGAGGGGACCTGATGTCTTGGCTTGGGATGGTTCGAAGTTGTCTGGAAAGTACTTTGTGGTGGCTGGTTATAAGCAGTTAAGTAGGCAGTTGTTTGGGGACATTGAGGTCCCTTGGTGGAAGCAAGTTTGGCACAAACTGTCATGGCCCAAGTGCAACTTCTTTATGTGGTTAGTGGCTCAAAACCGGTGTCTTACTTAGGATAATTTATGTAAGCGTGGTTTTCATGGCCCCTCTATGTGTGTTTTGTGTTATAGAGATTTGGCATTTCTAGTGGGGGGTGTGGAATACAGCCTGCTGGCATGCTTCCTAATTGGTGGAGTTTGGGGAATGGTTGGGCAGAGCCCCTGTTTCTACCTCCTTTCTCCAGGCTGCTTGAGCTCTTGGGCCATCATTTATTATCTAGAACCTGTGGTTGGAAAGGAATAGGCGGGTTTTTCAGGATTCATTGTTGATGGCCCCTCGCCTATGGTGAAAAATTCTACACTCTTTAGGGGAAACTATTGCGTTGAAGTGTGATATGACTGTGTTGGTGGATCCTCGTGATGTTGGTTGTTGTAATCGTCTTCATCTTCCACCTCTTCAACGGCAACTCATGCGCAACAAATGTAGACATCCTACCCCGAAGGTGAATAGGGAGGGAAGATGGACCCCTCCTCATGGAGTCCTAAAAATCAACTCAGATGGCTCTTCTCGTGGAAATCCGGATCATGCTAGCATTAGGGGTGTTGGTCGGGATAGCTATGGGGATGTTTAGTTTATCTTCTCTGTGTATAAGGGTCTTCATACTAATAATCTTATGGAGGTTCAGACCATTTTATTGGTTGTGGATCGGGGCAATCAATTGGGATGGCGAAGGATCATGTGAATCTTACTCCCAGGTTGTGGTGAACTTACTAAAAAGGCGGTATTTAGATGATGTGAGCTAGCAGCTGGCTTTGATTGTTGAACAAATTCTCTCTTTGTGTTTCTCTGGACTATATTACTTTCACTCATATTCCTCGAGAATGGAATAGTGTTGCTGATTGCTTGGCTAAATGGGCTTCTGATCATATTCATAATTGGAATTTGGTGGATCGGGATCAACTACCCCCAAATCTGTCTCATCAATTGGATCACTTGATTGAACTTGATAAGACCATTTAATGCCCTTGCTTTGTAACGTTTTCTTGTTTGAATAAAAAATTTACCCTTCGATATTTTTAACAACTAAACTAAATATAACAAATTATAATAATACAAACAATAATATATTATATAATATTAATAATTGTTTCATTATATTTAACTATTGCAATACTCAACACTAACATTTTGCTATTGCTATATTAATAGCACTTGTTATAGATTAAAATTAAGTCTTATAGAATATAAAGTAAAACTCAACGCAACCTCGACCTCCTCCTATGGTGTGCTACCCAGACCCCCTAGACTCGTTTTAAATTAAATTTGTTGTTTCAAGATGACACGTGATATGGGCATTTATGGAATCACCCAAATATATCTTGCATCATTGCCACGATCAAATGTAGCTAACCATGTATTTCAACTATTATTACCTGGCACGATTGCAATTACCTATGCATCTATCATTGTCACAATTTCATGTTTCAGCTACGCCTAGAGTACAACTTTGCAATGTTACAATCTCTTTTTGAGAATATCATGTCGGAAGCAGATGCATCAGTTTCGGTGTCATCAACAGCAGTGGAACAGAGTCATTGTGAATAGAATATTAAATCTTTTTAAGTTCAAGCTCTGCATGCTTAGAAGAACCTTTAATTGACAAATGGCGTTTTAACCATATAACCATCCAGAACTCCATTATAAAATCGAACTGTGTCGTATTGAATACAAAGGAATGGAGGAACTTTTGGAGGCTGGAATTTTATCTTGTAATTTACAAATTTGATTTCCACATCACACAGCACACGCCTGTTCCATTTTCTGAAGCTTGTTTTTCACTCGAAACAGTTCAATTTACCCAAAGTTTTGAATTTGTTTTATAGGAATCACATTATTGTCAATCGTTGCTATTAAGCGATGGGCCACTATCAGTTTCTGGGGCTTAGGTACATCTTCTAAAAATTTAGTCATCTTGAATACATCAGTTTTGTGTTTTTATTATAGCATCAAGATATCCATCCTAACTAATGAGAGTTCCAAAAGCATAGCTTTCATAAAAGTTGTTAGCACATGAGACATTTTTATTGCATTACTGAGAGAAGCACAACATAAGTCGCATCTTCGATACAACATTCTTATAAAAAAATCTCTTGCAGTTTATAGACAGTACAAAGAATAATAATTTGCCACTTACATTCAGTAATTCGGAACTTGATCTTTATGTTGCATTCTCATCCCCACTGAAATCAAATATAGCCATACAATATCTTGTTTTGATGCCATATCAAATTATAAGTGAATGCACTTGGTATGCTGCCATATTTAAATCGGAATCTGTTATTTTTCCATGGACCCGCTAGGACACAAACTTGAAACCTTCAATTCGCATGCTAGGGTGCCCTTACCACTGAGCTAGCAGCCCTCTTTGTGACTGGGTCTCTTTTGTAGGCGGCTTATTACATCTCAGGAGTGGCTCATTTCTTAAACAACTTATTAAAAGTTGAAACTAAAAGGGCATTTGCAATACAGTGCATCTGCTTCATATCTTGCTATTTTTGTTGCTCAATTGCATCTTGGGCAACATTATTCTTGTCATATACAATCCTTTACATTTAAGGTTTGTGTTAAATATGGTATCTTTATTATTGTATTTTAGCAGTTTACAGTTGATACAAATTGTTTAAAATTCACATTGTCAGTACTTCAGACCATACCTTGATTTGTATGTTGCATGCCCAGCTCTAAAATCAGATAGCCTAAAGATATCTTGGTTTAGTACCATAGCAAATACAGAACTTTTAACTGAATGCAATTGATATGACTTCGTGCTTCATTTATAATTTAAAAGGCTGCAGTAAACAGCATCAGCTTCATAACATGCAATCTTGCTGCTTACTAGCATTTTGGAAGATATTGTTAGTCATTTACAATCGCCCTCCCGAACATTTGTGTCCAATATGAAATCCTTGTTTTCTAGAATCTCACAGATTATACAGAAATAATCTACAACGTACATTGTAGCTTTGTATGTATTATTCACAGCACCAAAATATGCAAAGCAATATTGTTTGCTCTGGTATCACAGAAAATCATAACATGTTGAAAGAAAGAATAGGGTAGACTCCAAGCTTTAGTGATGACTTAAAATGCTAAGCCCAATAGGATGATGAACATGGTAAAATGCATCAGTTATATGTACATCAACACTCAAAAAATATGCTCCTAGTTGCAACTCCAGGAGGACATATTTAAGAAGATTAATCATCTTTCATTTTATTCAGCAAGTGCTCTGCCAACCTTCGAATGCTACCCTTTAATGCAAATCCAGCAATAACACCAAGAGAAAAGCTTGCCAATGCAATCTTTGAACAAGTCCAAATGGAAACCATATACCTGGCCATAGCATATAATAAAAGAATGATCAGTAATGATGTTAATTTCCGGAAAATATGTTTAAAACTTTAACCAATAAGATCCTTTTATGCTAAAACACTACTTTTTATCTCACACTTGATAAATTATTAAATAATAATGAAGGCACTGCTGTTATCTACCAGATATTTGTGACTTGCCAGATCCATCCTTCAAACATATGCACCATGAGAACACTATAAGATTATATTTAGGAATAACAAACCTATACACCTGCTAAATTGATTATCAATGTTCACCAATCTTTCAGATTCTTAACTCAAGCTCTTCAAGGAAAACAATTCGAGAGTTGATTCTGCAATTGTGAGCCAGAAATGGTATCAATTAATTGTTGGATGGACCAAAATGGTGGAAGAACCATTGGTTCCTCAGAAGTATCAAAAGCATCTAAGAGTTTTTCATTGCCTTGTGAAAGAATTTTGCATTTCTTTTTCTCAACTTGTCTAATGATACAAAGGGAAAATTGCCTTGTAAAATTGACCGATTTCACTTGCATTTCTTGACACAAGAGTACTCACAGATGAAGCCTTGAACTTGTACGTTTTAATATTTTCATGGAGGATACACCCCAAGCATTTTTGCAGCCAATTCAAGAATGGGGACATCCCGTGGATGGCAAGAGGCCATCCCAATGGCCACCACCCTGGGAATGGCCACCTGGATCTGAGGATGCCCTGCGGTCCTTGGGATGGCCAGGGGACCCCACACAGACCCCCCCAGAAAAACATTTTTTTTAAATCACAGTTAAGCTTTGTAAATTTTCTTTTCATAAATGTTTGAATTTTGTTAGTATTTTAATTTGTCTATTGCTAGACAACACAAAACAAAACAACACATCCGGTAAAACCGTTCTTCAAATTAAAAGGGGAAACTCCCTAAGGTCTAACTAAACCTAAAATTACAAACAGGATTTACAAGTATGCACATAGTGCATGATTTCAATGGAATTTTGCATTAAATGTAAATATCTAATAGACTATGTTTTTTCCCCAAATGCAAACATCAAATTGTTAATTATCAAGCTCTATAACAAGGTTTTCATATTTAAACTCAACTTCCTACCAGCTAAAGCAAAGACCACTATTTGGCTGTAAACAAATATTTGAAGGAAAAACACAGACGAATGTTGAATACAGGGTAAATCAACCAATAAATCTACTTTAAACTACATTCAAAGTTGCAATTTAAATAGACAGATTTTGCCAATACAAAGTTTGACTCAAAGCAATCTACCTTCCATTTTCTTCAAGAAATTACAAACATGCAATCACAATTACAACGCCTTTGACTAAATAATTGCTTCTACAATGTACGCCTAACTTCCACCAATATTCGTTACCTTTCATACCAATACAATAACTTAGATGACAATTTATACAAAATAGACTCAGCATCAACTATCATTACAAATTGTGTTCAAGGCACTTACAAGCTCTTACGAGAGCTTTAGAGGGAAAATATTAATAAAATAATCCCAAAAAAAGTACTACTCTAAAGCAACCCTATCCCTGTCTAGAGAAAAGGGGAAACATAACTTTCAGAAAATACTAATTCTAAAACAAATAATTATTAAACTCCTACTAATAGGCCCATATCTATCTCCTCAAAATAGCCACTTTTGTCACTTAAGTTGTTTTACACAAGGACGTGTTCACACCCCTCAAATCCTTGTCCCCATCCCTTGAGGCATTTTGAGGACAACAAGACATTAGGGGATGTCCCCTTACCGTCCCCCTCAACTGAGAAAATGCGAAAACATCTCAAAACACATCCCTAAAATTGAGGATGTCAGGAAATGCAAAGAGGATGCTTGACTGTCCTCGAGGCGGCTGAGGATGTCTCAAACATACCTCAACCGTCTCGAGGACAGTCAAGCATCCCCTACAAAAAGTAGAAACAATTTAATGACTTTTTTTAAAAGACGTCAAAAAAAAAAAAATTAGGTTTAAAAGGGTTATGGTGGTCTCACAAACCCTCACACGCCCCTTATTCGCCCTATTATACAAAACAACTAAAAACTTCAAAACATTCTCTGTTTTATAATTTTATTGCCATTAACTATGTGTTAGAGGTTGTGTGCCATTGCTGCTGGAGACATCATTGATCAATATCACTATTCACACCTTACAAGGACGAAGGTTTGAGGGGTGGGGTCACCTCCCCATGTAACACAGCATTACAAAGAAGTTAAAAACTTAGAACTAAAAGATTCAAAGAAGACATCAACTGTTTCAGAAACAACCATTGCATCAAGGTATGTCATTTTGACTGTTTTATTTTTTTCAACCTTTTAGAGAGGGTTTGTAATTAGATTTAAATGTTTTGGTTTCAATTTGTGGTCACACAAAGACACCACAAAATGAGCACTCGCAGACATGATGACAATGTGGATGAGGGCAATGAAAAAGTTGAAGTAAACAGAATAGACCTTTCTTCTCATTCTGAAAATCCAAACACAAGTTCTATTGGAACTCCACAAGATTATTTTGCATGCCCTTCATCCTCTCTTCGAAAATTTGCAAAAAGCTCTTTCAACCCCAAAAAACCCTTGCTTCAATTTGCCACCAATTTAAGCATTAATAAGGGTAAAAATACCATGGGCAGCATGCATTGGTTGTCATATTTGCAACACTGATTATCGTGGAAGCCATACTAGGGTTACACACCATTTATTGGGTGATAGTGGACATGGGGTTAGAGTTTGTAAAGATATAAAATTGGAACAAGTAGTTGAAATGGTAAAGTTGGTCGTGGAGATTGAGGAAAAATATACTAGTAAGAGTAAGAAACACGTTCATCAAAAACACTACAATCTATCAATGATTATTCCAATGTATTAGTTGGAGAGAGTTGTGATAAAGGGAAGAGGAAGGCCACTTCTACAACATATGAGAAAAAAACAATGGTCGGGTTAATGAATTTGCAAAAATGTGGGCAAGCTGATGATTCAGTGGCCAAGTTTTTTTTATGTCCATGCCATCCCATTTCCTTTGGTAGGGTCTCCTTATTTCAAAGGTATGTTGAGAGATGCAATGGCAGTTAGACCCTCCTATGTTCCCCCTGGAGAACACAGATTACATAGCTCCCTCTTTGACAAACAATATTCAAAGGTGAACATATTGATGGAAGAGATGAGACAAACATGAATGAGGACTGATTGTTCCATTGTCATTGATGGGTGTTGGATTCGACATCAGCCACTCATTAATATTAGTGTTACATGTCCTATTGGTTCATACGTTATTAGAGGTATTGATTGCTCTAGGAAACACAAGGATGCTAATTACAAGTTAGCCCTTTTGAAGGAAGCCATAGAGAAGGTTGGGTCTCCTAATGTTGTGCAAATTGTGACATATTCAGCTCATGTTTGTAATTAGTTGGTTTGATGGTTAAGAGTGCTTACAAACATATTTTTTTGACTCCATGTTGTGTACATACTTTGAATAATGCTTGAAAGACATTGGCAAAATAGATTGGGTGAAGATAGCAGTGGTTGAAACTAGAGACATACAAATGTTTGTATGTAACCATCACACTTGCATTATTTTGATATTATTCGAAGAAAAAAATTGTCCAACCAATTGACTAGATATGCTAGCTATTTTATTTTGTTGGAGACAATGTTGGAGGTGCAAGATGCTCTACAATCCATGGTGATTTGTGGCGAATGAAAAGATTGGGCTCAATCAAAACAAGAAGGGAAGAAAGTGAGTAAGGGTGCTTAATGACATTTGGTGGTCCAATATTGGGTAAGAAAAATTTATTTAATAATTAATATGTTTCTACTTTGTTTTTATTTTTAAATTTTAGTTTTTAATATACACTCTTAAAGAGTTAATGTCATAATTTTTAAATGTTGCTTGCAGATATATTTGGTCTATTATATCACCTATTTTGGAGCTAATCAAGTATGCAGATACAAACTTTCCTAAACTTGGAGAGATTTATATGACTTTTGATCAAATGAGGCAAGCAATTCATGACAAAATTCTATGAGGAGCATATCAGGCCTATTGTCACAAAGAGGTGGAACACAATGAACACCCCTCTTCATATGGTTGCCTATGCTCTTAATCCCAAGTGATACACACCTACATCTAAACCGAATTCTTCAAAAAATGATGAGGCAATCAAGGGGTTATTAAGGCCCTTCGTAAGATGTATAGCAGTGAGAAGGCAACCATACTTCAAGAGTAGTGGCTTCAGTTTTCTAATCTTCGGGTTCCTACATTCAGCAAACAAGAGGCTAGGTTGGATAGAGCCACTATTACACAAAAAAAAAACCCATTGGATGGTGGGAATTTCATGAGAAGAATACACTGGAATTGAAACAGCTTGCTATTCGCCTACTCTCACAGATTGCTAGTTCCTCTACTACAGAGAAGAATTGATCCACCTATGGCATCATCCACTCGATCAACAAGAATAGACTTACCTCTAAATGGGTAGAAAAGCTAGTTGTAGTTCATGATGCCTTGAGACTTCAAAATTAGCAGACTATTGAGTATCAACAAACTCCAACAGCACATTGGGATATTGATTCTAAAGATGTTAACCCGATTGACAAGGAGAACATACAATCGAGATTTGTCAAGTTTCCATGGACGAACTGTTGGTTCTCAAAAATGCAGGTTTTAACCATAAGAGTTTGCTAGGTTCTTACAACATTTTCGAACAACATACAAGGTCAATTACTCAATTAAACCTTCTACTCTTTAGGTTCTGCTAGACCTAGGTGGGTGAACCTATGTGAAATATGCAGATTTGAAATGAATTTCCTGCTAAACAATCTACCCACAATGGCAATTGGGAATGGATAGACAAAAGGATACTACAACTACCCCTACTACACAAATAAAAGGTTTTGAATATATTGTTTATAATGAATTCTATCTCCTGGGATATGGCAGATCAATGCCTTCTTTCTATCAGGCAACGGAGTCAAAACATTACAACTTCCATATACATTTTCCTTTCTGACACAATTCAAAATACTAGACACTCTAAAGGGTGAAGTTTTGACGACTGGCATAGGACTTCATCAATTTATGACTGGCATAAACAGTGTTGAAATACTTTCCTACTCAGTTCATCTTCAATGATCAACAGAAATCTCACGAACACTGTGATTCACTTTAAAGGAATTTAGTTCTGATTTGCAGACACCAATAAACTAAAATCACACAGAGTACATAAATGCACCTTGATGAATTAAAATATACTTGATATTTAAATTCAAATGATCGAAAAAATTCAAAATTTGAGAGAATTGAGCAAAAAATTAACGGTTATAACATCACAGCAGCAAAATACCAGAAAGGAAATTGGTCACAAAATCATTCCCCTTTGCCTTGTTTTCAAAAGGTTTTTTTTTTTTTACATTATCTCATTCCATAGAAAAAAACCTCCCTCTTCTGACTCTTTCTCTACTGATTTTTCAAATCATTTATACATTACACATCAAGGGTCATGACCCTTCAATATTTCGAACAGAAACGGTTCACATTCTATGAAAAAAAACATATTTGATTATATTGCCTTATCGGCAAATCAAATATTTAAACTATAATCCTACTTTTGATCTTGCTTTAATACTTTAATCACTCTTATTTATTTCATTCCCCGTGGCTTTATTTTATGCCTACCACTCTACCACAGTCACACTATTCGTACCCCGCGGTATAGCGGTATTTTGACTTTTCCACGGCCTCCACTGTCATCTCTGGTCACCGCGACGGTTATCTCCATGTCTACCGCGATCTCCATTCCAACCAACCGCGGTGTGGCGGTAGCCGCCTCGCTGTCCGCAAACTGTTCATCGTTCACCTTGCTGACCTTTACCGCTGTCACCGCGGTCACCACGTGAACCGGTGGCGGTACTGCGGTAACCGCTACCTCCGACTATCGTTGACCGTTACCCGTTACCGCGCTACCGCAGTCTCCTGTCTGACCCCCCGCAATTGCGCAGTAACCACTCTCAACTGCTTCCTCCTGTTCACCGCGGCCACCACGGTCTGTGAGATGACTGCCAGCGGTGGCACGGTAAGTGTTGCCTCGCTGCCTGCTAACCCTTCTAACCGTTTACCACGGTCACTGTGTTGACCATGCGCGGTGTAGCAGTAACGGTTGTTATGACTGTTATTCAAGACATAAAAATTAAATATTAAGGCAACGATGTAAGGTATAAGGTGTATTAGAATTTTGGATGGCGAAAAGGATGGTTTTTTCTTGACAAAAAGATAGGAAAATTTGATTTCAAGTGGGTAAAGACTTAGGATTTTTAATGAAGAATTATGGGAAAGCCTTAGAATTTAAATGGAAATTTTGGGTTCTAACACAAACCACAACTTCAACTAGACAAACACAAATAGCTCTTTAGATATAGCTAGCCGAGATGAGGCGTAGTTGTATTTTGAAGTTTGAGACTTGAGTTTAAACTTTAAATTTTAATTTTAATTTCTAAACTTTAAAATTTGAAAAATCAAATATTGTTGTTATATAATACTACTGTTATACTGTTGTCATGATTAAACTGCTGAAATACTATTGGTATATTGTTGTCATGATTAAATTTTATTGCTGTTATACTACTGTCATGATTAAGCTTGAGTATAACAACAACCACATAGAACATCATAGAGGACTACATATGTTTTTTTTATCTCTTCCCCTACTAAATATACACTCCCAATTATTGCACCCTAGACAAATAATTGGTCTCCTGAAAGTACAACCACTAATTCAAGAAGTAAAAGAGCCATATTCTCTCTCATATTGTTTGCATTTATGTCAATTTTTTACCGTTAATATAAATGAATTTCCTATTTGCTTACGAAGCTTCCAATTGGGATTGTCTTCTGGTATTTCAACTGTTAAAAGGGCAACAACCAGCCCTATGAGTGCAACAGTTTGGTACTAAGAGTTGGAAAATAGTCATTGATGTCAAAGGTGTCTTGGGAATAATTGTGGCCCCAAAATAAAATCAATTTTGAGTGTTGAGGCAAATTAAATAAATAAATGGTTTATTTCTCATGTGGCCGACCCCCTCTTGGGCCACCCCATGATTGGGGAAATAAAATTGAAATTAAATTAATTTTTAAATCTTTAATGGGGCTCTCAATTTTGGGCCGACCCCCTTCCTTAGAAGAGTGCACCCAGCATTGGGCAAAGAAAATAATAAAAAATAATTAATGCATGCTGGCCAACCCTTATGAAGTGGTGTATCTTTTCAATTTGGTTGCCACCTTTGAGAAAATATAAAAGGTTATTGTGAAATGATTTTAAGTGCAAGAAATAATAGAATATCCTTCAGTTTTTAAGAGAAGATTTAAAAGAATAAAATCAGAATTTTGGAGCAGGCATATGGCATATTGAGGAGCAGATCTGAGGAGACATGGTGGCAGATTTATGAAGACATTATTGCAAATTTATGAATACACTATTGCAGAGTTAGTGAAGACATTATTGCAGATTTTTATTGCCAATTCGTGAAGACATTGTTGCCAAGTTTGAGAAGACATTATTGCCGACTTGTGAAGGCCATATTGCAGATTTGTGAGGAGGCATTAGGGCAGATCTGAGGAGTGGCAAGTCAAAACTATTCATATTTTTCTTGTGGAGGTTGGAGCCTCCTATTTGGGAGATCTTAAAGTTGGAGCCTCATGTTGAAAAGATTGGAGTCTCTTGCTGAGTTGGTGCCTACGAAGTTGTAAGAAGTTTCCTATAAAAGCAATATTTTGCTGTGGTTTTCTCCTACAAGGGTTTCCACATAAAATCATGTGTGCATCTTGTGTTCTCTATTGTTAGATCTTGCTTATGTGGATACTTTGATTATTGCTTCATGATTGCCAAAGTTAAAAATTGAAAAAGTTGGTCTTATACTAATTCACCCTTCCCATGCCCCCCACACCCCCTCTCAGTATAAGTGTGTGTGTGTTTTTCTTCACTAAGGAGTGATTTCCTCTATTTTGGCAATCAAAAATGCAAGTATCAACAATCCTAATCAATCCAGGCTAAGGATAGTGCACAAAGAGTGACACAATCAGCAAACTAAATGTGCTATGGCAGAAGCATGTGTATGAATGACTCAGACCAAGAACTATATCAAAGTGTATAAGGCTAGGGGGAAAATAAAAACTAGGGCAGTAAGACACTACAATATGGATTCTAATATGCAGTAGTCTTGTACAAGATCCAAGAGGTCAAATGCATTGTGAATGCCTATGCTATCCCTCCGTTCGACCACTAACTAGCTAACTCACTAACTTGTTAACTTACATTTACTTGCTAAAAATTACAAAAAATGGTAGTATACAATATTATGCATGTAGAAGAGTGATGAGCAGCTTGGCAGTTACAAACTTGTCCACCTCTATTCTGAATTCTGGCTAGATTCCTCTGTATTGCTGTTACCCAGGAACGGCACTGACTGCCTATGCAAAATAGGTCTGTCACAATAGACACCATCAAAGTTATGTGGCAGGTTTGACGAGGAGGTAGGTTGTGACCTGACCACCATTTGTTCTTATGGTGACGACCATACAGCTAACAAAGCTACAAAAGCCACGTGTGAATGCTAATGGAATTATAAGCTCCAAAGTGTCCTTGATCTTCTTGGATCAATTGTCCCTCCTTGAGGAGCAATGCTTGCCATTGCACGCAACTATGCAATTAGACATGGGAAATTATGAGTAGCTTGCACTTCTGTGAAACATCTTCCTTGGAAAGGAACTTGATTTGCTCTCACAATTTGGAAGAAAGGGATCTCTCATTGGCATGTCCGAGCTCTGGTGTCAATTATTTGATCTTCTTTGCTAGTGCAACTAAGTCATAATTGATTTTGGTTAACTATGAAGTCTTTGCAGACGAGTTCTGCATTGAAAATGAGGTAGAGCCCAAGGTAGAATAGAAGATTGAGCTCAGAAGCATTATCTCCATGCTTGGTTATGGTGTAGGGCCAATACTGAAGTGGAAGAATCTTGCATTGAGGTCTTGTGAGCTATTCCTTTTGCATATGTAACCATACTCAGTGACCAAACTGAAAGGTGTGTGGTATGTGGTGTTTGTCATAACACTGCTTGTATTTAGTATTTACATTCTTATGGATGGTTTGCACCTGTTATATATGCTGAATGTGTTCAAAGAATTTGGCAGCTTTGTCAACTTCCTTTTGAGCTGAAGGAGCTACTGTTGAGGATGGTGGCATGGGATAAGCTACATCAATGGGTACTAATGGTTGGAAACCCTAGCAAATCTGAAAGGGGTTGCATATGGTAGAGTTGTGAAGAGCTATGTTGTCTTTGTATTGAATGAAAAACATTCTTTCATCCTATGTGCACTATGACCTGGAGTTGTACATCCAAAGAAGGTGCACTATCATCATGTTTACTACTTTTGTTTGTCTATCAGTTTATGGATGGAAGGAAGTAGTCTTGTCCAACTTTGTGTCCATCAACAACCCAAGTGCTTTATGAAAATGGCTCTAGAATCTAGTGCCTCAAGCAAAGATAAGAGTATTAGAAAATGAGATGAAAAATATTCGATTCGTTAGCAAAAGACAAAATTAGAAACTATCTAACCTAACTAAAATGACCATTATATTATTTAATATATTTAATACCCTCCCTTAATGGTCATCGTTCTAACTACCCACAGAAACAAAGAAGGCTGCCCCCTTCTCTTCAAAACGCTTTTGAAACAAAAGACAAAAGCCTGCCATTTACTCTGCCACTTGAGATGAGTCTACCACCAACCCTCCCAAAAACTGCATAACTTTTAGAAATAACCAAAATAGATCACAAAACATTCAACCTGATGTTAGGTAACAAAGTTGTCCCTCCAAAGACACCGAAAACAACTGAAACCACGATTTTGAGGAAAATTTGGCAAACCCTCCAAACTTTTGCAGATGAGCACGACGCCCCAAAAAAAACAGCAAGAAACCACAATTTTTTAAGACAAAATCGCAAAACCCTAAAACTAAAGTTTACAAAGCATCATTTTTTCGAAAAAAACGGTAAAAACCAACAAAGGAATCCCACGCAACTCTGTGAATTATAGAAGCTAGTACAAAACATCATTTTTAAGGGAAAACGGTAAAACCTTTCCAGAAATGATGCAGGGGCATCCGGAAGATTCAAAGAACAACCAATTACAGAGGTTGTCGGTGATGCAGTGAAGTTCAGTATGATGGTTAGCTCAATATATTGAGGATGAGAAGTTGCAGATTAAAGGGTTTGTTGACAAGTATATCTAGTTTATCCACCGAAAGTTTCAAAGGTTCGCATGAAGATTTGATCAAGTTATGAATATTTGTGTTCTAAAAGTTGTTCGATTGCTTTAGTTGATGTTCTTGAAAGAAGATGATGTGATTCTAGTAATTTGAGTTGTTGTGGATCTTCGGTGGTGATTCGTGGATGTTTCTAGATTGTGATCTATCTATGTTGTTGGTTTGCATTGATTGTTGTGCTCGCGATTGGTGATTTTCTTCTGGGAGTTCATGTTTTCATGTTCTTGGCCAACAGAGTGATTGTAGCGTGTTGTGGATCTTTGAGGCTAATTGTTTAAGGTGTTTCGTGTTCGAGGCATGTTGTTTTAGGTCCCTACTATGTTTGGGCCGACATTGGTTGATTAGCATTGATAATTGCTCATTGATTTGGGCCGACAGTTTGTACACATCTTATATTTTGTTGGGCCGACATGTAGTGGATGTTATCCTTAGATGCAGATATATATGATCAATTGTTTGGAGGAGATTGACGATGAAGGAAGGCATATGTGCGAGATGTGCGAGTTATGTGTGCGAACAATGTTCTAATCTTTTGAAGGTAGAGATAAAGTGTGAAGAAGAGCAGTCATGAAGCACGGTGATGAGATGTTTTGATCAAGTAGGATCACAGAATGGATAAATCTTGGAGCAGAAGGAAGAAGTGGCGAAAGATTGTTATTATATGAATTGTTTGTAATTCTTGGGCTGCGGCCTAGCATCTATAAAGCCCAAGTGGCATATGTAATGTGTTTTGAGATCATAATATAATGAGTGAACTTTGAAGGCTAGGTTTTTCCCTTTTAGGGTTTTCCCAGAATAATTCTTGTGTTAGGTGTTCTTGCATATCTGTTATCTTTTTGTTGATTATCTGTTAGCTTTTGTTGCATATCTATAAGATCTGAGTGTTAGTTGTTTAAGCTGCGAGGTGGGACAGTCCCTCACTGGACCCTCCTACCTTGGTCTACGTCAATTGGTATCAGAGCCAGTTGCGAATCTATTGGATGGTTGCAAATCTATTTCAAAGCAGGTTGAAGAGTTGGTTGTAGAATTTATCAAAGTTGGTTGTGAATTTGTTGCAAAATGGGGAAGATTGGGAAAAGGACAAAGAAGGAAAAAGAGAACCTGATATGTGAAAGGGATACCTTGGAGGAAGAATTGTGCAAACTCGGGAAGTGTAATTCAGAATTGATGGAGAGGATGAAAGAACTAGCAGAAGACAAGTATGATGCTCTTGAAGAAGAACTGAAAAAATGTAAGAAGGAGAAATGAAGAACTGGAAGCAGAGTTGGATAAGTTTGAGGATATTGAAAAGGAAATGGAATAAGGATTCAAGTTGTTTAAGAAGTTGGACAAGAGGAGCAGAGATCTGGAGGAAAGTTTGAAAGAGCTGAACAAGAAGAACAGTTTGCAGAAGAAGGAAATATCTGACTTGAAGGAACATGCTAATCAGTTGGAGAAGGAAAATGAAAGATTGAGATCTAAACTTGAAGTGTGTGATGTTTCTTGGGATACTAATGATTTGTGTGATATTGCAGAAACTTCTTTAGAAAATGGGATTGAAGATGAAGGTGCAACTAAGCCTGTAATTGTTGGAGATGGTATTGGTTTCAAAATCATGCAGAGAATGAGATATAGAGGAAAAGGATTGGGAAAGCATCAGCAAGGAATGACAGAACCTATTATACCGGTAAAGAGAGAAAAAAGTGAAGGCCTTGGATATGATAGAGATAAGGATGTTGTTACAAGTTTTCAAACAATTCAAATCAGGGAAGAAAAAGAATGTATTGTTCACATTGTAATAGGCATGGACATGAAAAGGAATTGTGTTGGGATCTATATCCTTGTAAGTTTTGTGGACTAAGGAATCATTCTGAGAAGATGTGTTGGAATAAAATGAGAGGGAGAAAGCCTAGGACAGATTGTATATAGATGAATTATGGATGGATTGATGGATCAAAATGGAAGTAAGTTCAAAAAAAATTACAGATTGAAGCATTCATGTGTTGAGGGAAAGGAAGGATCAAGAGGCAGAGAAAGAAGACCTTATGTAGAGCAGAACAAGGACAGTTATTCAAACTATAGAGGGAGAGGTGACAAGAGTCATAATTTTTATCACAATGAAGGGTACCACAGGAAGGAAAGAGTATTTGCTAAGAAGGAACCTATTTTCAAGTTTGGAGGGAGAAAGAATCAAGCACTGAATGTCATCAAGAACCTAATACCAGAGAAGCTAATGAAAGAGAAGTAGTCAAGGATGCAGAGATAGTTTGTGCAAATGAAGAAGAACCTATTGATACAGAATTAGTTTATCCAGAGGAAGGGGAACCTTTGGAGGAATCAGATTGGATAGTGGAACCAGAAAAAGAAGCAACAATCTTAAGGAGACTTAAGGTTTATGTGAACCGATGTGAAGCATAACCGGAAAAGGAAAGTCTACATTGCAGAGAAAGAGGAAGTGATAGGAGGAGAAAGTTTATAGAGAATAGTATAGGAATAGTATATAACATTTTGAGGTGTGCAAAGGAAATGCAGAGATCAAAAAGTGTTGCAAAGGAAATTTAGTAATGATACTGATGGATCGAGGAAGTCATATGATTGTTCTGGAGGATGCAAGTATGTGTTAACTTCTAATTGATGGAAGCAGACAATTATCTTGAGGCAACTTGCAAGGTAGGCTTGCTCAGACCGCCAACTAGTGAGGTAGTGCAAGGCCAGCAAGTAGAACGCCGAACTTAGAAGAACTTGATACAATTTTGCAAGGTGGACTTGAACAGACCGCCAACCTTGAGGTAGTTGCAAGTACCTGTTAACTTTTAATTGATTGAAGCAAACATTGATCTTGAGGCAACTTGCAAAAAAGGCTTGCTCAGACCACCGACCATTGAGGCAGTGCAAGGCTTGCAAGTAGATCATCGAATCCAAATTACACTTGAGGCAGTTTTGCAGGGTGGACTTGAACAAACCGCCGACCGTGAGGCAATTGCAAGTACCTATGAACCGATCGCCAAACCAATTCAAAGAGACAACATTGATTTTGACATAACTTAGCCCAAAGTGAAGAGGCTCACTTTTCAAATAACCCCGAGAGTCTGATGCGGGGGCATCCGGAAGATTCAAAGAACATTCGGTTACAAAGGTTGTCGTTGATGCAGTGAAGTTCAGTATGATGGTTAGCTCAGTATATTGAGGATGAGAAGTTGCAGATTAAAGGGTTTGTTGACAAGTATATCTAGTTTATCCACCGGAATTTTTAGAGGTTCGCATGAAGATATGATCAAGTTATGAGTATTTGTGTTCTAACAGTTGTTCGGTTGCTTTAGTTGATGTTCCTGAAAGAAGATGATGTTATTCTAGTAATCTGAGTTGTTGTGGATCTTCAGTGGTGATTCGTGGATGTTTCTAGATCGTGATCTATCTATGTTGTTGGTTCGCATTGATTATTGTGCTCGCGATTGGTGATTTTCTTCTAGGAGTTCATGTTTTCATGTTCTTGGCCGACAGGGTGATTGTAGCGTGTTGTGGATCTTCGAGGCTAATTGTTTAAGGTGTTTCATGTTTGAGGCATGTTTTAGGTCCCTACTATGTTTGGGCCGACATTGGTTGATTCACATGGATAATTGCTCATTGATTTGGGCTGACAGTTTGTACACATCTTATATTTTGTTGGACCGACATGTAGTGGATGTTATCCTTAGATGCGGATATATATGATCTGTTGGCAGATGGTCAGCACTCCCCTCAAGATTCGTGACATGGCTTAACCGCCTCCCATGGATCCGTTAACTCTCAGAGTTGTATTGGGCATTAATAGGTCGATCTTTTGGTGCAATGGCAACTGTGTTTCCAACAATTGGTATCAGAGCCAAAGGTGTCAGGTTCAAATCCCCTCGGGTAACACTGAGGGGGAGATTGTTGGAAAATGGTCAACGCTCCCCTCGGGATTCGAGACATGGCTTAACTGCCTCCCGTGGATACGTTAACTCTCAGAGTTTTATCGAGCATTAAGAGGTCGATCTTTTGGTGCAACGGCAACTGTGTTTCCAACATGATCGATTGTTTGGAGATTGACGATGGAGGAAGGCATATGTGCGAGATGTGTGAGTTTTGTGTGCAAACAATGTTCTAATCTTTTGAAGGCAGAGATAAAGTGTGAAGAAGAGCAGTCATCAAGCACGATGATGAGATGTTTTTATCCGGTAGGATCACAGAACAGAGAAATCTTGGAGCAGAAGGAAGAAGCGGCGAAGGATTGTTATTATATGAATTGTTTGTAATTCCTGGGCTGCGGCCTAGCATCTGTAAAGCCCAAGTGGCATATGTAATGTGTTTTGAGATCATAATATAATGAGGAGTGAACTTTGAAGGTTGGGTTTTTCCCTGAGGGTTTTCCGAGGATAATTCTTGTGTCAGGTGTTCTTGCATATTTGTTATCTTTTTGCTGATTATTTGTTAGCTTCCGTTGCATATCTATAAGATCTGAGTGTTAGTTGTTTAAGCTGCGAGGTGGGACAGTCCCTCATTGGACCCTCCTAGTTTGGTTTGCATCAAGAAACCAAAGAGCCCTCCCAAACTGCGGAAACCCTTGATCGAAGCAAACCCTTAATTTTTGAGGAAAAAATTATAAACCCTCCCATGATTTTTTCAAGCAAAAAATCAGAAAAACAAACAGAATTGCAAAAAAAAAAAATTCCTCAAGCACAAAATTTTTCCTTTTTGAAGACAAAATATTAAAACCCATAAAGACCGATTTTTTTCAAAAAAAAACCCCCACAAACACACCCTTGATCGGCCACAGAGAAGTTTAAACCCTAGCCACAAAAGAAATCCGCCACAAATCAGAGGTCGGGCGCCTAAAACAAAACAGATTTTTCAATCGCCCAAAATGCAGAAATCGCGCCAGAAGCTCGAGCAAGAAAATGCATCTAAAAAGATGACTAAAACCCTTCAAAAAGGCAGAAGAAGGGAAGCCTACACCATAAATCTGCATGAAAACTGCCACAAAATACCCAAGTTGCATGCTCAAACAAGGGTCAATTTCTGAAAAAACAATCCGACACACAGAGGTGCAGTAAAAACGCCAAAAAGAGGATGTAGGAAATCTTCCACCCACAAACTGCATAAACCACATGAGCAATGCCATGCCAGAAAAAACCTTCGAGCCCCACAAAAAAACCGAACTAAACCAGGTTGCAGGTCGCAAAGAAAGAAGAACACCAAAAAAGGGCCTTCAAAAATCCGCAAAAATCTTCAAAAAAAAAGAAGACGAACTAATCTGTGAATTTCCTTCACACAGCCACGATTTTTTATTTGTTTTCAAAAACCCTGAGCCCTCCCATGAGGGAGTCAGACCCAGACCGGCTCTCGCTTTGATACCATATTAGAAAATGAGATGAAAAATATTTGATGTATTAACAAAGGAGACAAAGGCTCCTTAAGTACAAAAATACAAGATAATGTTTCTAAATGAAACAATCGTTAACAGAAGACAAAATTAGAAACTATCTAACCTAACTAAGATGACCATTATATTATTTAATATATTTAATAAAGAGTGGAAGGTAAATCCAAAGTGAGCCATACAGCCTAAAAATAATGATAAGTTGTTTCTAGAGCTTAAAATAGACTTTTTGCAACATGTAAGAATTGCCATTTTAAAGAATCTATCTACCACTAAGTGCACACTCATTACCGCTTGCAATGGCAAGATAACCAAATAGAAAGTCCATGAAAATGGATTCCCAAGACTTTGTCAAAACCAGAAAAGGCATGTACATACCATATTTGTTGTTGCCCAATTTGGCTATGATACCTGTCATGCAGGATTGCATATACTTGGCAACATTTGATTAGTAGTGTGGCCAATAGAAGTACGTATGTAGTATCACAAGGGTCTTGTCAACTCCAGTGTGTTATGCAAGATTGGTTCAATGAACCTTCCATATGAGCTTATGTCGTTCTTCCTTGTGCCATACACACAAGTGCCCAGGGAGATACATTAATTCATTCTACAAGTAGAAGTCCAAAATTGGCTTACTACTTTGTAAGGTCCTATAGATCTCTAAGAAATCTGCATCAAATGCATACAATATGTCCAAGTATATGTCTCATGTCAACCTGTGTCAAACACTATGGAGAGCCTGAACTTAAGGTTGACTTAGACAATCTGCTACTAAATTGGAACTTCCCTTCTTAAGTCTGATGCATGATTATCATCTTGTGACGTTTTTGAGTGTTAGCAATAGGTGACTTCATAGCACATGTTATGCATATCATTTATTGAAGAAGAATAAAACATTTTTTAACAATAAGAGTATACATAAATGAACAAATCATAAAAGTTACAAGATGGAAGATTTAATATATAAACTTGCATTAGCTCCTTGTAAAATCATGATTTGCCTCATGCAAAAGTGCATCTATACTTTTCAATTTTTAATCATGTTGTTTATTAGCAAAGTATTTTTATTTGATTTAATTTTGAATTAAAAAATTGATAAGATCTAGAATTTGTGAAATAAAACTATAGATGAAATTAAGGTGATAAATTTACTAATATTTTGATTATTTTTGTGAGTTAAGATGTAGACTCAAATTAAGCTATTTAGGACACCAGCTAAATTACAAGGGGAGAAATGTTATGAAACTTTTTCTCCAGAGTGAAAATAAAGTTATGAAAGCATTAGAAAAAAGATAGAAAAATAAAGGATAATGTGATCCTTTAGTTAAAATGGAGATTAATGAAGAATATTTATGAAAACTCTTTTAAATGAGAAATAATTATATTATTAAATAATAATTAAAGGCAACCTTTGTGAAAGGGTGTGATGGTTTGAAAACCACCCCTCAAGGCTTATATTAAGAATTTATGTGAGACTTGGAAAGGGGCATGGAGAACACTCAAGGAAGAATAGAATGGTATGGAGAAACTTTGGGCATTGTGTAATGTCCCCTTCTTAGCCTTTTCATGAGATTGTCAGAGTTAGCCTATTCAGTCGTTCTCGTAGGCTAACAGAGTGTGGTTAGAGAACTATGGTGACTGTTTTTCCAACATGGTGTGGTGGAGAGTTGTGTAATGGCCTTTTCTAGAGTATTTTTGGTGTTTTCTCCCATACTATTTTTAGTAAGTCAATTTCGGGCGTCAGAGAAGCCAATTGTCAATCTTGCTATTTTTGGCAATGTCAATGGGTGCAGTTGGCATCAAAATTTCAGTGTTTAATGGCCCGGTGCAATTATTTTAAAATAATATAATGTTATTAAAGTTAAATTAAAATATTTAACTTATGTTATTTTAATAAAGTGACTTTACGAAGGGAGCCAAGGGAGAAATAAGTGAAAATTAAAATATAAAATGTTATAACTTAAAGTTGGACGCCTAGTGAGGCATAAGGGGAGGAAATATAATTTAAAATTAAATCTTTTAATTCCCTAGAAGGGATCGTGGGGTTTTGGAGGGGCTATATATGAGCATTTTGAGCTCATTCTTTCTTTATGTTGGATGAAGATATTGAATTGGTTCTTGTTCTTGGAGGAGGTCATACTTCTCAGGTTTTGTGAGGACGAAAGCCCTTGCAAGCAGCATTCTCTACGCTGTTGAAAGACACAATCTGGAGAATTTGTGGTGGTTTCATTCAAAGATCACAATAGGGCTTCATTGGTGAATCATTGCTCCATTTCCTTCAGTCACAGAGCTCGTAATTGTTGAGTTTATTCATCGAGGCAGATTGGAGGAGTTTATTCTGAGATTGTTGGCTGCATTACCCTCATTGTTGGGTCGTACCATTGCTGAAGCAGGCCGTACAACTTCTAGAAGGGGCATGTGAGTTGCTGGTTGGGACACCTAGGGTTTGGGGCTATTTATTGTTGGAGATTGAGCACATAGACTAGGTAAACACTCAGCAATCTCAAGGGAAGCGGAGGTATCATCATTCGAGGGTTTTATCAGACATTTTCTTACTTCCAGCTAGTTGGTTTCTACTACAGCCCATGGCCAAAGTGACAAACATTTCTTGGGTATGTTGGATTTAGATACTAGATGATATTTTGTGAACTGGGTTGTTGTCATAATCGAGCAAATCTCGATATTCTGATTGTAATAAATTTCTAGAATTTTCCAGTTAGTTGTGACATTGAAAAAAGTGAAATTTTAGGTTATTCCTTTGCTGCAAGTTCTTTGTTTTCTGCACTTTATTTCTGTTCAAAAGCATTCAAAAACACAAACAAAACACCTATCAAAAACAAAAAACAAAAAGAAAAAACCAAAACAGGGCAGCATATTACACATTGGAGAAGGAGCACATGGGAGTGTCCAACTCGGGGTATAGAGTACTCCAAAGATTATCCTGGCCAAGACTTTGTGCGAGTAGGCACACTGTGTTTTTACACAAGTCCTCTAGAGTGTGCCATAGAGAGCCAATACCACTAAAATGTTTCTAGGGTAAGAGCGACCTTTCCAAGTGTTGTGATTCAAACAAGTACCAAACTTATTATTATTCAAACATATTTATAATTATAAATAAATGAGGTGGAGTTGATTTAATTAAGTTCTTTAAAGACGTTATTTGTTCTTTTTTTATCATATTCATATTGTTGGATGTCAATTTATATATTGATAATGGAGTTCTTGATGTGCTTAAGTCTTAAGCTAGTTAACATTGATAAATAAGCATTTTATGCATTTCTATTTAAATTATAGATATACTTTATAATCTTTAAACTTAAATAACAACACTAATAATTCCATTGCCATATAAAATTAACTCTAATATATTAATCTATCCAATTTCATACTCAGAGAAAAGTAATATTATATCGACAATCATTGCATGGGTTTTATGACAAATAAATGAATTTGAATCAGTAGCCAACTTGCATTCAATTACAAGCAATGCCATATAATTTCCTGATACATAAATGCATAAATACACTATGGATTGTCATGCACCAAAACACTTTCATGCTTTCAGCAACAGCCAATATGACCAAGCCCAATGACCAAATCAAGATTAGCATGAAGAGAAATTCTACCCACCACTTATGAACAAGAGTAATAATAATAGATTTCTAGTAATATCCATACCAAAAGCAAGGAGCAATAGTTGAAGCATGCACAAAGGTATTTGAACACTTAATGATAAAATTGAGAATTGCAAAACCAAAAGAGTGTTAGGAAAGGTGTATTAACTTGCTTCTATTGATAAAATTACAAAAAGTGTGATTTTTGGGATATAATTTATAAAACAAGAAACTCAATTTTAGGGCTATAGAGTTGGTTTTTGGCCAGAATAAATATTCTAGGTTGTTTGGCACCACCAAGGGGGGTATTTGTTGTGTAGGTCTCTTCAAGCTCTACAATTTTAAAAGAAGGACCCAACCGGCCTCCCGGATCAAAAGTTGTGGCCTCTAGAAGTTTGCATAGGATATGTAAAAATCACATAAAATAGTTGTAAGGGGGAGTTACACTTGTTGACCAACTTATGATGCATGTTGCAAAATATCATAAGGCATCTTTGCTTTGAGATAATGGAACCAAAATGGAACGCCCGATTTGGTGAGTGGATTATAACAAGGTTATGATAAATGAAAGGAATATGCTATTTTTAGCTTGTGCAACTCATCTTGAAATTTGGGATTTGGTCACCACTTTTTGGTTGGTTCAAGCTCGTGGTTTTCTAATTACCATTTGATGGTCATGTATTGTACTCCTATATAATAGGTGCATGAGATGGAGTTTGTGTGTAGACTATAGAGTTTTGTAGATATTGTTAAGCCATCAAAATTCCTCCAAATCTCTAGTTGTTGATACTCCTACGAAGGCTTTCTCTACAAGTGTATTATAACTGTAATGTTTACTGAATAATACATTGGGCTGCTTTGGAGAGTGGGGCTTTTCTCCTAAATGGGTTTTCCCCACATACACCTATGTTGTGGTATATTGTTTATTTTATGTTTGTATGTGTTTCTTCTTTCTGTAATTGTTAAAAGATTGAAATTTGCACAACACTCTCCTCAGAATTTTAGTGTAGGAAGTGTTTCCGCATACCTTGCTTCTTTTCAAAGAGAACCATGTGTTCTAGTCTATAAGAAGCTCATATTTTCTAAATCCAAAAAGAGCTAGAAATATTTTCTATTGATGATAAAAATGTCTATTGGAGGACTTAGACAATCAACAATGTGAGTATCAGTAGTTGCAAAAGGAGCAAAAGAGGAAACCCAAAATTTAGGCCTCCCAAGTCTTGAATTCTCTAAACCACCAGAGTAAAACTAGACAAGGAAACCCTATGCATTCTCTTTTGAGCAATGGAATCACAAAAAAAAAACTATATCTACTAGGTGTTGTCGCACCTTCTACGTTTGACACATTGAATGCCTGAGAACATAGTCAATTTAGGAACAACCTAAAGAGATTGGTCTAAGTGATGACTCTACCCTTGGAATTTGTGTATGCATTAACATAGACCACAACAACCCGAACTACGAAGGTGATGGGATACTTCAAGGAGCAACACTTAACCATGTTCATCAGCTCTAGGAGCACTCATTATTGGTCCTCAAGTGGCCTAGCGGGCAACTCCTTGTGTGTACCCATGCAACTTCGAGGTGATAATTGCTAATGGAGGTACATTGGCTTGAAAGGGCAAATGTCAAACTATCAAGATTTTAGTGAGTGATTACAATATGCAATCTGGCACATTGGCCCTTCTATTAAGCAATTGCGACACAATTTTAGGAGCTCATTGGCTTCACACTTTTGGACCCATCTTGTTGGAATTCACCAAAATGTTGATGTAATTCATGGCTAAACAGCAACAATATACCTTCAAAGGCATCACCCTAAGACCAACCCAAATTATTAGTTCACATTGTAGAGAGAAGTTACTAAAAAGGGTCCTCAAAGAGTCATGGTAACTTTGTGCTCTACAAATGATAGAAATGATGGACTCAACTGAATCCCTTGACTTGTAATTAATCCTTGACAAGCACACATCAAGGATTACCACCTTAGCACTCACAGGATCATGCAAAACAATTAATTTAGTGTAGTCAACACCAAACATTTGACCATATCAATACTCCTATGCAAAAAACAAAAATTGAGAAGATAGTCCAAGAATTGATGAACTATTAGATGAATTGCATGAAGCCCACTTCTTCTTGAAGTTGGATTTATGTTTCGACTACCACCAAACACACAAGAAACAAATATCCCTCAAACAACTTTCCAAATTCATGAGGATCATTATGAGTTTTTGGCGATCCCCTTTGGCCTCATTAATGTAGCATCCACATTCCAAAGTGAAGAAGCACATTTTTCAAATATTCCTTTGGAAACTCATACTCGTTTTCTTCGATGACATTCTTGTTTACAAAAATACATGTGAATATCACCTAATTCACCTAGACCAAACCCTATAACTCCTATCAAATAATCAATTATGTGTGAAGCATTCCAAATGTTCTTTTAGTACAACCGAGGTGGAATACATGCAAAACTAGCCAAAACAAAACACTCTTAAAAAAGTTTAAATTCTTCAAAAAAATTGGTCTCACTAGTTATTGTCGCAAATTCATCTCAGACTGGTAAATTTGAAGCCCCTTTAATGGCAATGTTAAAAAAAAAATGCATTCATGTGGTGTGAATCAAAGGAGTGTACCTTTGACCTTCTCAAACATGCCACATGTACCACACCTATACTTGCCATGCTCAATTTCTCCAAATCATTTGTCATTGAAAGTGATACTTTGAGGGTAGGCATTGCTCAATGTTGATGCAAGGAATACCCTTGTCGTTCACTAGCAAGGCACTAACGAGAAAAAATCTGGTAAAATCTACCTATGAGAAAGAAACATTAGCCATTATTCATGTTGTAACTCATTGGCAGCCAAATCTTTTGGGTCAACATTTCTACATCATAGCCTTGTAACAGTGAATCTCTTCGCCTAGACAACAAAAACAGATCACTAAATTATGGGTTATGATTATAAAAGTATCTACAACAAGGGAAAGGAAAACATCACAACAAATGACCTATCTCGCAAATTAGAAGACCATGGGTCATTATGTGCTTTATCCTTACCAACTCTAGACAAACTGCACAAGGTCAAACAAGAAGGTAGCAAGATGCACACTTCCAACATCTCATTCTTCAACTAACAACCAAACTCGTAGCTAAGCCAAGGTACTCTTGGGCTGGCCAATAATTGCATTACAAAGGGTGTATTGTGCTCTCTATGAGTTCTGCTCTTCAAAACAAATTATCACAAGAGTTACATGTATCACCATCCACAAAGAATTCCATCTTCTTACAGACATATGAACAAGAAAAAAGAAACTTCTAGGCAAGATATCAAAAAAAATTGTTGAGTGTTATATCTATAAATGCCACAATGGAGAAACCATCAAGACTCCACGACTCTACAACAATTACCTATTTTGACAACAATATGTATAGACATATCCATGGATTTTATGGGTTGCTTATGTCAAGCAACAAATCATTCATTTTTTGTAGTGGTTGGTTGTCTCTCCAAGTATGTCCATTTCTATTCATTAGCCCACCCTTCTAAAGCCTTCATTGGCCAAATCTTCCACTTCATAGTATGTGCATTTCCATTGTTTGTGACTATGATCCCACCTTCACTAGTAGCTTTTGGTAAGAATTGTTCAATTGCAGGAAATGCAATTGAAAATGAACTCAGCATGTCACCCACAAATTGATGGTCAAACTAAAAGTTACTAATTACTTTGCAACCAATTTGCATTGCTTTGCTTCGAAGCAACACTCATTGGGCTAAGTAGCTACCCCTTGCCAAATGGTGGTACAACACCTCTTACCATTCATTGACCAGGATGGCATCATATGAAGCCATTTATGTCCAACCACTACCATCTCTCACACCATACCTTCCAAGCAGTTCCATGGTACAAGCCATTGATTTAACTTTTAGTCATCAAGAAGATCTACCCAATATTTTGAAGGGCAACTTAACCCTAGTTCAAAACTATATGAAACAACAAGCAAAACAATATTGTTCCAAGTGCACATTCATTGAAGGTGGGCATGGTCTTCTGCATCTACAACCATAGAAGGAAACATCCTTGAAGCTCAAAGGCAATTAGAAGTTAGTCCCAAAATTCTATGAAACTTACCAAGCGCTACAGTCGGTTAGCAAAGTTGCTTACAAATTGGACCTACCACCCTCTTCCAAGATATATCCTATTTTCCATGTGTCCTATTTGAAGGTGGTCCTTGGTCAATGTGTTCACGTTAAATCAACACTTCTCAAATTGGGAAATTTCAGTCATCCTCAAGCCTAAGGCTATTCTAGATAAATGTCCACGTCACCTTTGTAACCACATCATTGCAAATGTATTGGTCCAATGGCGAGGCTTGCAACTAGAAGACACAAATTGGGATCCTCTCCACCAACTTCAACAAAAGTTCCCACTACTCAAGCATTAAAGACAATGCTTTTCGAAGCGCGGGGAGGGGCGGGGGGGGAAGGGGGGCATGTGAAGAAACTTATGTCCTAACCTTCTATTATTATTATTTTCTTTGTGTAGATTTATTCCACATACATCACATAGAATTGTAATAATGTAATGATCATATTAAGTGTGTAGATTTATTCCATATAGGTTGTACCTTATGTAATGTCCCCATTTTAGCCTTACGCTCTTCAGTGATTGTTCGCCTATTTCCAGAGACCCGTAGGCTAGTCAGAAGTGGAAATTAGGGTTTCCTATTTTGTAGGAGGTTTCAGTTGGGCTTCTGAAGGTTTGCATGCATGAGTTTGGGAGTGTGTTTTCTGGATCTTTTTGGGTTTTCAAAAAGCTTCAGAGAGATGTGACATGCATTTCGTAAAAGTGACATGCATTTCGTAAAAGTGACATGCATTTCAATCAGGAATTTGCAAGAAAGGTTTATGGGTTTGTATGGGTTTTCAAAGAGCTTCAAAATGGTATAACATGCATCTGCATCTGACAACCTTTTCCGGACTTACTATTTTTAGTAATTTATGACGGCTACTTGAATTGTGCTCAAAATGAGTTTGGAGACACTTACTATTTTTAGCAGTATGCTATTTTTAGTAAGTGCTATATATGGCAGTGCTATTTTAGTATCATTTCGGCAGTTTAGCACTTCGTCTATTTCTGGCAGTAAGGCAATTCAATTTGGCCAAGGCATCTCCAGTCTTCTTGGGCTCAAAAAGGAAAGTTTTAACTTAAGTCATATTATGTTTATTATTACTTTTGGACCCCATGCCTAGATGTATGACTTTAAAGTTGTTTTTAAAAGAGGGACTTAATGTGGACGTCCAAGTTGAAGAATTAAATATTTAAAAGTGAAATATCTGCCAAAAGCCTTTTGGACGCCTAGGGAATTGAATCAAAAAGGTATTTTAAATTATTATTCCTAATAATTGTTTGGGCGTCCCTCTTGGAGGTTACAAAAGTGATTCGAATTCCAAGAGAGAGTTATAAATACAATGCCTTGCTCCTTCATTTGCATCCATTATTGTTTATCGTATCGAATTGCTGCTGAATTGAATTTAGAGCCCTTGCTTTGAGGAATGCATACCTCCTAGCACCATTCAATTTCATACTTGCAAGATAGTACCTAGCTGAATTCAAAGATTGTGCTTCATTTAGGAGTGCAGATTGAGCTTATTGGAGTTGGAATACTTTGTTGATTTCATATTGCTGATGTATAATCTGATTTTGATGTCGTTGGAAGCATAGTTTACATACTCAAAATCGGAGAGAACTCAACAAGCCCAAAAATTTTGACTCGGCAATTTTTTTGTATTATATAAAAAATATAATAATTATTAACTATTAATTATAATAATTTTATATCTGTATTTAATAGTTTTTTAAAGAATATAATATATAATAATAATTAATATAATTATATTATTTATAATTTATATTTTATTACATAAAAATTTAAAATATACAATATATATTAATTATGCTAATATATACTTAACTATTGATGTCGTAATGTTAAAACCTAAAAGTGCTTATTTGTATTATATAAAAAATATAATAATTATTAACTATTCATTATAATAGTTTTATATATGTATTTAATAGTTTTTTTAATGAATATAATATATAATAATAATAAGTTGTATAATTATATTATTTATAATTATTTTTTATTATATAAAATATACATTATATATTAATTATGCTAATACATACTTAACTACGTAGGATAAAGGATTCTGTAATGTTAAAACCTAAATGTGCTCATTATTAATTATTAACATCTTGGCCATAATTTTCATTTTAATAAACATACTCTAAAACCTTCGTCGAAACCTTATTTTCAAGTTGTAGCTCGCCAAATTGGAGAAGTGAAAGGTCAATACCAGCGAGGAAGAGTTTAGAGGAGTGAAACCCAATAGTAGCAAAGCAAGCAACGAAAAATGACGAAAAACAGCCAGAAAAATGGCTAAAAATGATGAACAGTTGAGATTCGTTTAATCGTCTTGCATTGAAATTTGATACAGACACAAGATAGCCTTCAATAAATTAAAAAAAAACAGCGATTTATTTCACTGTTCATACTGGTGATTAAAGGTAGCATTTACTCGTTTCTTTGAAAAGTTGGCGATTAATCTCCCAATCGGCGATTAACCAGCGATTATGTAATCTATGGCTCGAAGTGCTTGGCTGAAGCACATCTTCATTCATATCTTTCAAAGGGATTTTTCTATCATTTTGGGGATTGTTCCTATTGATTTCTCTACCCTAGCCGCCCATTTGCTCAAGGTTTCATGATTTTTGAGTGAGTCTTTGAATTTCTAGATCAAATCACCCATTTCTGGAGGTTGTACTTTTCATTGTGGCTGCATTGAGAAGCATGCATTAAAAATTTGGGCTGCATAGTGGTGTCTTCTCAAAGTGGTCTTGGTCGCCCAGCTTCTAGCTCTCATTTACATTCAGTTTCAGATCAAACGGAGGAGTTTGGAGCAAGATATGAGCATTTAGGTGAATTTGGTACTTGCTGGTCTGATTTTCTGTTCGCTGCTATTTTATATCAGACCTGATATATTTTATCTAGTCTTCATATTTATGGTTGATTATCATGTATTTGATATTGGAGATGGTTGCCTAACATGTTGATGATCTATTGCTATGTATATCTCCTTTCTATTGCAACTGAAGCTATATTTTGTAACACTGACTTTCAATAGTACTGATCAGCTTTATTATTTCTGCCCTTTAATAATTTTGTAATTATCACTCCTGCTGAATAAGTGGTCGAGTTGCTTACATTTCAGTTTGTTTATTTACTCCCGTTGAATAAGTGGTTGAATGTTTCAATTCTAATTGTATTTCCACTCCCGCTGAATAAGTGGTAGAGCTCTCATGGTCAGTTATCCGCCTACACATTTACATTTCCAGTATTTACTCTCCAAAATGGTCGGCTAGCCACCTGCAGCATTGTACTTTCATTTCCAATTTTCAACTAACGATCCCCTCGCACCGTATGCTCTCACTGGGATCTTGGTGATCAAAAAGTGAAGGGTTCCTTTCTAGCTGGTTATGTTTACTAGGCTAACCTTAACGGGTGCAGTGTTGTGTGTTAAAAATTAAAAAAAAACTAAGGGGGGTATTACACCTTATAGGTCACTTTTTGTGATGCTTATATATTAGGGTTGTAACGAAGAGTAGATCATCTATATCATATTTTGTATCAAAGCTTTGCTCTTAAGTAGGTTGCCCCTTTGAAGAGGCCTGCAATACTTTGTATTTGATTCATGAATATAAGTATATTTGCAGATATTCTCTGAGTTCATTGAGCATCTTGTTTTTTTCACTCCATTTTGATAGTTTTTTCCCAGGGAAACCCGGGGACGCGTCCCCCCCAAAAAATGCCCCGTACCCGTTCCCGGGACGTCCCGGGTACTGGGGGACGGCAGGGGGACGGCAGGGGACCGTCCCTCTTTTTGCAGAAATCTCAGGAAACGTCCCGGGGACGGGGGGACGGGGTTGACCAAAAGAGGGACGGCTGACCAGTCCCGGGGACGGCAGGGGACGACCAGGGGACGCCTGAGCCATCCCCCAGCAGTCCCCCACGTCAAAACATGTTTTAAAAATAAAATTTATATATATATAATAGTTTTCAGTTTTTTGGTTTTTGAGTTGTTCGTTTAAATTATTTTCATATATCTTTCACAATATTTGGAACACTCACAAGATAAATATTTGATGCTCTATTAGAGATATATAAAAATAACAAAACGTTATTCCAAAAGTGTGTAAACTTGAATTTATTTGCTTGCTGTTCACTAACAGGTTTTAGAGACAAAGACTTAGGATTTTGACCTTTTTAAACAGTTCTTCACAATTGGAAATAGGCTGAATATTAAGCAATTTGATGCCCAAAACTCCTTGAGTGCAACAATTTGTGAGCTGGAAATAACCTTATGTAATTTGATATAAGTTTATAAAGTATAACTTGGAGGTTGTATTATGATTCATGTATGTTAATTCTGAATTTTCAATGTGTATTGAGTACTGACAAAGAATATTGAACACAAATGCTATATATAACGTATATTATGTATGCTTTATCCATGTTTTCATATGAATATTTTAAATTTTCCCTATATATTTAAATTTTCCCTATATTTTATATAGTCGTCCCCTGCCGTCCCTAATTTTGGCCTCAAAAATCGGAAACTTGGGGACTCGTCCCGCCGTCCCCTGCCGTCCCCGTCCCGGAAACTTGGGGTAACCTTGTTTTTTCCAAGTAAGATCATACAAATAAGGATAGCTAAGGAAGACAACAATGAATTGAATGGTAGTAGGATGCTTGGCATTTCAGAATATCTCTAGCAATTATCGTACCATTTCCATGGCAAGCCCACCACACCTATTGTTTCTCCTCTTACAGAAGAGGTGATGGCTGAGCAAGCTAAACCGAGGATTGGCTGAACTAGTTAAGAGCACCAGTCAACAGAGACTTAGATATTCCTCCCACCAACCCTACACAGCCCTTGGCTGGACATCCTATAGTGGATTGTGCAACTATACTTTTACAAGAGCAATAGGAAGAATGCGAGCCAATATAGGAGCCACCACAAGAAGCACAACTTCAAGTAGAAGAAGAGTTTAACTTTTATACAGTGCCTTCAGCAAGACCTAGTGACCTCTCAGCCCCTGCCAAGGAGCTTATTCAAATTTATCTTACTTGCCTATACATTATAAATCCATATGGTATATGTATGAACCTCTTTTTTCAAAGTATAGGGTGTGTGACTTCATCATGTTGAATATTGCCAAAACAATGAAGGATACAGGCTTAGTTGTCTGGAACCCTAGTGTTCCCTTGGTTCTGACTGAAGCAGTTCACATCCAGAAGTTTGTAGAGGAGAGGCACTTAGAGTTTGCTCATGTTTTTGTGAACCAAAGTTAGCCACAGCTAGGCACCCCTGAGATATCACGGGATTCAGCAATGGTTTCCTAGCAAATCTCAACCTACTATTGCCTATTCCATATCAGATGTATATGAGGTTATGCCTTTTATTGAGCATCACTTCCTACTATGAGTATTGGATAATGCAAACAAATTTTTGAGGCTATGCACTTTATTGAGCATCATTTCCACCATCAGTATTTGATAATGCAAATGAATTTGTGTGAGAAATGTTTCCTTGCAAATGAGAAAGATAACATCACTCGCCAATGATGCTTTGTTTGGTGAGTCAAAGAGACAACGTACCCACTTTCAACAGTAACTCTTGTAGCCGAGTCAACTCACTCAGACCCAAGCCAATAAGGTTGTTCAATACGAGCAAGAGTTGACTCAGTTTAAGACATAGATGGTCAAGCTTGAGAAGATAGAATCCAAGCTAGACCACTTTATGAGCATACTAAAAGTTTTGCATGCCATGATATGTTACAAAGAACAGGAAATTATCGGTAATATATACGCACTTCGAAGTGGAGCATTTTAAATGCAGTGGGGTTGCCTCTTCAGATTGAACCAGAGCAGATGTACCTACAGAGATCTTCTCCAACTCCTCCTTGACTTTGTCTCTGGTTTTACTTCATATTCTAACCAAGTTCTGTATGATGAAAGCTTGACTTCCTTTTGGAGGCAGATAAATTCAAACTGTTATCATGTTATGTTCTCATTAATAAATTGCATTTTTTTAGTAGACTGGGTTTCTTGTTAATTAATTGTTGGCTTAGGTATTGTACTTCATATCGAAGTTATAAATGGTTGGAACAACAATTGTCTTAAATGACAAATGTTATCCTACAAATAGCATGTCCAATGTCTAGGTAAGGGCATTGTTGTACTTGTGACACTCTCCTAAGAAAAGTAATGTACTGAACACCACCTATGCAATAAAGCCATTGTTCTCTGTATTCTTTTGTACTATGTTAATTGATTATAGTATGTGATTACAATTCGAATCTGCAAGTAGTATTCTTGGTGATGTAACAACTTACTATTAAACAGATTTCAGCTGATATCTGTACAAACTTATTGTTGTTATTTAACGATCAGATATGCAGAAAGAAAGCAATCATAAAATGCAACACATGAGACAAAGAACACAACCAAGTACCCTGGGAAAACCCTCCAGTATGAGGGGAAAAACCCAGCAAATATCTCTCTTATATATTGTAGGAACGGGAGCAGAAATCTGCTTTACAATACAGGCCCAACACATAGGCGAATTTGATACAATGAATAATAGCACCTCTCCTAGATGCAAAGATAAACAAACATGATTCTCCTTGAATTCGATCTGCTGCTGCAAGATGATGCTCTGCTGCTTAAGTGCGAACTGCTGTGTTAATGCGAACTCTTCTTGATTGCAAATGACAAGGAAAGACCTTGTACTTATACAAGATCAGGCACCTCTTCACTTAGGTCGGCCCTCTTAGAATAAACATAATATATGATAATTACAAGGTGGGTCGGCCCAAACAATAAACAAATTATGCGAACCATATAGGGTCGGCCCTTTATGTTTATTAAATGTTGTTAACATAAATTAAATAGCCGAATGGCTACCCATTTAATTTATGCTTTCTTCTTGAGGCGTGTGCAATGAAGTGCAGCCCTAAGCTGCTATAACATCAACACTCCCTCTCAGCTAGAGATGATACTTCCACCTGCACACGACACATCATATCAATATGAAAACAAAATAGAATATCACCTCATCGTGATATCACCCATTATGGCTACCTCCATAGATGGTATGAACAAGTGCTCATCACTTAATGTGATGTTGTCACCTCAACGTGACTTTCACCATGGCTCTCCCAGAGGGTGATACACAAGCACAAATAAATCATCACGGATTCCCTCACGTGATGCCGTCATGGAGTCACACACATGACATCCACCATGGCTCTCCCAAAGGGTGGAAACAAGGGCTTTCACCTCAAATCTCTCTCAATAGAGAATTGCATTATCAAGGACTTGCACCTCAACTCTCTCTCAATAGAGAATTGCATTATCAAGGGCTTGCACCTCAACTCTCTCTCAATAGAGAATTGCATTATCAAGGGATTTCACCTCAAACTTCTCTCAAAGAAGAACTCATTAAACAAGGGAACACTGATACTGAGACTCCCTCTCAGCAAGGACTTCATTCTCCATCATATCAAGCTTGTTACGAAAGTACACGACCATTATCCCAAAAATGCTTGATGAGAATGACTGCCATCTGCTCATCCGTGTTGATATACCTCAACTGAATATCTTTCCTCAATATCATATCTCTGATATAGTGGTATGCTTAGTTTTGTCATGAAACACATGGAAAGATAGAAAACTTCTCAAAGCTTTGATTAACACAAAGGATGACAGTTGGCTTCAATACTTGTTCAACCAATCCTACAAGGAACTTTTGAAGCCACAAGCTACCACACAATTTGTAATGTACTCAGCCTCTGCTGTACTTAGTCCCACAGAAGACTGCATCCTATTGAACCGGGATATCATCGCAGGCCTCAATTGAAGTAATCATCTAGAGAAACACAACCATCTTCTTTAGGTTCACTAGGCTCCCTCTAAATCTTCAATCTCTTGCATCAACCACTTGACCTCATTGCCTGCAACGCTTGCCTTTTAGAGAAATGGTTTCCAATGCACACCTCTGTAGAGATTCACGGTTGACTCTTCGATCGCATCCCAGATCACTCTATTCTGAATAGGTTTGCGGAGCTACCAATATCAAATCCAAATGTCTGTCTTGTGCAATTCTGAATTCAGCAGTTTGAAGGGGTCTTTCAAGGATTTTTCACTTGGCCTTGTAATGCTGCGATTTTCACTTCTTCTCAGTGAGTCATAGAACTTCCTCTTGATCCCGGCTTCAAAGATTGCAAAGAAAACTTTTGGAGATGTGCTCCCTCTAGCCACCAACTCAGTTCCTCTAGAGTTTACTCCCTCTTGATCATTTCTTTGGTTGACATGACTTCTTCTCAAGATGCCTCAAGCTTTTCATCACTAAGTAATCTCTCATCATCTTCTTGCCCCTAAACCTGTCCTGGAAGCATTTTAGATGGAGATTACTAACAGTCTATAATTATCCAAAGAAATAACAAGGCTAGGATCATACAAGTTATATCATGAATACATGGAATTTTCAAAGGATCTTATGCTAGTGAACACAACACAATTCAAGAGAGTCTACTATCTCTCTTAATTACAAGATCTAAAGAATAAATAAATGATATAACTGAGAAACCAAAGAATACTTATATTTTTAACTATTCTGATAGGTCCAAGTGTTGGACATAGTATGATACGCTACTCTTGTGCTCAGATCCGTCCGCACCCTTCACAGCTTCAACATAGGCCCCTGACAAAGTTAAATTTGAACATGGTCTTTGACCTTTCAAATTTACGATGTACTCTGTTTCCAGCTGCAACCCACCAAATTATGATGCAGCTGCAACACGCTAGTGATGTGTGGATGTAGAAAACAACAATGATGAACTTTGGTGCATCATAATATTACCAGATTATGCAGCAACCCTTACATTTGTTAACAGTGCCATGCAACTTACAGGACATTTCCAGACAAAGGTGGATAAAGCAAATACAGGCTTGCTGGTTTAATACATGAGCTCACTTGAACTTGCCCGATATGATGATACTCAATGTTGACAGATTCATGCCAACCACATTTGAGATATAGAGCTTGCATAATACGGATGAATTGCTTATATCAGATGCTCAAGCCTTCAAAATGAATTTGACTCTTTTGAGGTCTTCGGAACATTCCAATATGATTCTCTTCGCTTCTCACCCAAATAAATACGCAGCAGATATAGAAGCGGCTTCCCTTAATTAACTCTCTTCCACGTCGACTCCTCTTTGCATTACTTTGCCTCAAATGACATCGAGTCCCTTAGCTATCGAATGTCGATTCCTTCCAAAACTCCCAACACTCATAAGACGCCTTCTGCACCAACCGATTCTTTGTATTCAAGCCACGCCACACAGTCTATTGTCACGTAGCCATGTAACCGTAGCAGAACCTTTGATCTCCCAGCTCCACGTTACTTCCCTTGCATATACCAGAAAGAAGCTTGACTTTACGAATCCTTTTCTTTCCACGATTCTCATTAAATATGAGGCGGTGGATTACTTCCTACGACTCCTTTAATAATCATTATTCTCCAAGACAATGAACGGCAGATAAGGAAGTGAAATACGGTGCTAAAGAATTAATATATTTCTTCCTCTTGTGTCGATTCCCCCTCTATAACTGCCACGATGACTCATTTGAAATGCCACGATATCCTCAGATTACAATTTATCGGCTCTTATATAATTGATCACATCCATCTGTGTATTCTCCAACGCCAAAGATAATGAAATCTACAATGTATATGTATGATTGAATACTTCCGCCATTCAGCAAAGATGAACCCCAACGCATCCTTCAATGATGGATTTCATGATGGCAACAGAAACAACACTTCTAGCAACAGAGTTTGTCCAGCTTAAAGATACGATGTCAACTTCAATGAATATTACTTCCGGAAGGCACAGGCCCGATATCGGAATGTTGGAATGCTCGAAACCCAACTACTCTTCAATGTTAATATTAACGATGGTAGCAAACTTCAATAATATTCAGGCTATATTCAATATCATTAGTAAATCCGCTGCTTCCTCCAATATTAATGCAATATAGGTATATCGGGATTTTTCTTTGTCCTGTGCAATTGCCACGGCTCCTTGTGATTATGCGACAGCCTTGCCAATGAATACAGAGACTAAATTGAGTTTCTCCCCTTCCCGACTCTTTCAGTACATTCGTTGGCAATTACAGAGTCCCGACTCCCTTCTTAATCATCAATTTGATCTCCAGTACTGACTGACGGCTTTAAGGCTTCTCGAAAGACTTCGATTTGGTATTGCTGAAGAAGGAATTTTGTCTCCCTAATATAAATCGACGCCTCCCACATCTTCGCTTGAAATAATGAGTAACGGCTTCTTTAACACAACACGAATTATAATGTTGCAAGATATTGGCATTGATTCAACCTAACGCCTTAGCATTTACGAACTCATATAGATCGCACTCCTTAAGACATGTGCTTGTGCAATGAATAACATGCAGCCTTAACTCTTAATCGATCTTCAAGATCACTGGCACAACTGCTTAAATCTGATCAGGATCTTCCTTATACCCGCTTTGATACCATGTTGTTATTTAACGATCAGATATGCAGAAAGAAAGCAATCATAAAATGCAACACATGAGACAAAGAACACAACCAAGTACCCTGGGAAAACCCTCCAGTATGAGGGGAAAAACCCAGCAAATATCTCTCTTATATATTGTAGGAACGGGAGCAGAAATCTGCTTTACAATACAGGCCCAACACATAGGCGAATTTGATACAATGAATAATAGCACCTCTCCTAGATGCAAAGATAAACAAACATGATTCTCCTTGAATTCGATCTGCTGCTGCAAGATGATGCTCTGCTGCTTAAGTGCGAACTGCTGTGTTAATGCGAACTCTTCTTGATTGCAAATGACAAGGAAAGACCTTGTACTTATACAAGATCAGGCACCTCTTCACTTAGGTCGGCCCTCTTAGAATAAACATAATATATGATAATTACAAGGTGGGTCGGCCCAAACAATAAACAAATTATGCGAACCATATAGGGTCGGCCCTTTATGTTTATTAAATGTTGTTAACATAAATTAAATAGCCGAATGGCTACCCATTTAATTTATGCTTTCTTCTTGAGGCGTGTGCAATGAAGTGCAGCCCTAAGCTGCTATAACATCAACACTTATATGATATAAGTTGAATTTGATGCAACAAAAACTGTTCATTTTGGCAAAATTCAATTAAATGTGACAACTTTTCACCAAACAAAACTTGTTTTCTTCCCATTAAAATTCATATCTTGACCTAGAACTGGAGAGGGATTGGGAATGCGAACCTTCTACTTGAACAAGGTGGTAAGAGCTGCTCAAGGATGAGTAGGTGCATTGTGCTGGGTTAGGCTGAGTATGTAAGTCTTCATAAGCTTTTGGGGTCCTTTTGGCTTCTGATTGTATTGCTTGAAGTTCAGCATCATATGCTGTTTTTTTGCTTGGGATCTTGTTGGCCAGCTTTGGCTGTGAATGTAATATTTGTGGTTTAATTCTATTTCTGCTATGATATCTTTTTATATTGTAATAGTCTTTTGATTTCTCCAAGGGAAGAACCCCCAACAGATCCACCAACTATATTATCAACCAAAAAAAAACATTTTTAGGTTTAATTTTAGGTTCAAATGAGATGTCTACTTAAATTACTATTATTGAATATTTCTCTTAATTGGACTAACTCTCATCTCCATTGCAATCATCATCTTCACTCAAGTAGGCTAACTGTTCAGTTTTAACCTTAACTGGAAGAGAATTTTCTAGTTTGGGAATCTTCTCTCAATTAGTCTTTCATGCACTTTTCTGTACAAGGTTTATGAAAACATAGCCAACACATCATAGAAGGTTTTTATGAAAGTTACAAGATACAGTTTTGCACCAAATATGTATGTTATGTCAGTTAGTTTAAATTCCTTTGCTTAAATCTGTGAGTGCAAAACCTGTTAAGGTTATTAAAGAATATACCTAATATTCTGATTAGAAACAAAAATCTTATCATACAACCTCCCCAAAATGCTCTGAAACCATCAAATCACTCAGCCAGCACACAGCCTTACATTTTGATTTTGAGCAAAGAGATTAAAAAAACAAACTAAACTTGTGCTGTTCAAGGTCTCCATTGTGTTTCAATTGGAAATATGGAGGTCATTGAAAGATAGCCCAACTTATTTTTCAATACCTTTCAAATAACCTTACTCATTTTGAGTGATGCCGATCATGGGTAAGAAAATGATATAAGCTGAAACAAACAATGCATGAAGCAAACCCGTGTCACTCCAAGTTTCCAGGGCAGGGTTTCATGAATGACAAAAAAAATTCCTAGATTTTGGGGATGGTGGGAGGATGGCTGATAAATTAATATTAAAAAATTAATATTTAAAATTAGAATAGTTTAAAGTGAAAAAAACTGATCCAATAATCATAAGATAACCATGATGACATAATATGACTAATATAATTTTTAAACTTTATTTATATCAATGAAGTTACAAAGAACAAATGAGCTAAGAATCAAAACTACAAGTGACTAACATCACAATGACGATATGGCAATGCCAAAAGAAAATATGCATAGCCGGTTTGAACAAGAAGCTCAAAAATCAGAGAAATTAACCAATAGATATCTCAAAAACTGCTCATCACTTGAACTGTTGGACTAAACTATATCCTGCAATGTGAGCCCAACCAATCCCGGCTGCACATCCTACAGCCCCACAAAGGCTCTAGGCATTTTTGTTCGGCTCTTTTTTTGTGCTTTAAGTTTTTTGACAAGCGGGAGATTGCCTAACATTCCCTGGACATCAGGGAGAGCAAGTCATCCCCAATCAGCAGTTTCCAAGACCATAGTTCTAAAACTCGGTGAGTACTTGCCAAACTCACATGCACTTGCAAGTTTCTGCAGAAGACAAGTTACTTGCCCATGATTCACAAACCAAGTCTGCTGCAGAAAGTCGCAGGTAACAAGCAAGTTTTTGCTAAGTCTCACTCAGACTCAGCAAGTTTGTTAAAGAAACTCAGCTGTCAAAAGAAAGACATAAACCCTCCTTTTTGTGTTATTATCATTTTCGTTTTCAGTGGTTAGGATCACAGTGGCATGAATTGATTGTTGACTGATTGGTAGTGTGATTTGAAGGATTTGTCAACAATTGGAGTGCACTTGGACAGGTATATGATTTGTCCAATGTTTTATCAGAGTTCAACTTTGTAGTTTCTGAGTCAATCTCAGTGACCAAGTCCCAATTCTTCACCCCTGTGAGCATCACCTAGATGCAATGAGTGTCAAGTGGATCATTCATGCTCATGTAAGATGGGTTCTTCTGAAACACTACCCATGAAATATGGGCCAATGAAATTGACTCAAAAACTACACATTGAATCCTAATAAAACATCACATAATTTGATACATTGTGAAAATCACCACCTACTTTATAACATATATAATTTGCTTTCTATTCTTTTTTTTTCGTATTCCATAATTCAAATTCAAAAGAATCAAACCCCTATAGGTATGCTGCTGATCTTTTTGCAATGTCTGGAATTCCATATAGTGCACACTGCAAGGCAAAAAGGACCCTACATGGAAGCATGGCACACTGGATACAATCAAGGGCACACTAACCTACAATTATTGCAGGTTTAGCATGAGAGGAGGTATAAATCAACTAAATTACCACCTTGTTTAAATTGCTAGTTGAGATCTCAAGTTGTTTAACCAAGTGAAAGAAGTACAATGATATAAGAATGCCCTAATTTCTAGCTATGAGGAGAAGAAAATTGAAAATTGAAAAGTACTAGACAAAGGAAGCAGTTGCATTGGTGATGAATTCCATGGCCACTCCTAATTCATCATGAGATTCTCTTCTTGGCCCATGGATTCATTGTTATTCCATTCATGCTGAAAAGAGTTCAAGCCATTTAAATTCCCCATCTAACTTATTTATTCATCATAATATTCCAGGCACACAACCTTCACTTAAGGACACTACTTGGAACTGAGAGAAGCACCATGAGGCAAGGATGGCAGCTGCAAATTATTAGTACAATAATAAAATACCATTTAATATGGCAAGCAACTCATATTGGGATGCACTGGTAAATGCATTAACCATTGTCAGTGTAGGGTTTAAGACAACAACTATGCATGATTTCAATTGCCCATTGTTAGAGGAAGTCGACCAAAATACATGGCTAATAGTAGAAGATCAAAAAAGAATATGGCAGAAAAAGGGCTACAGAATCTTATCTAATGGATGTATAGATGGGAGGAACATGACCCTAATTAAGTTTTTGGTGGCCTCAAGTGGCAAATTGGTGTTCTTGAAGTTCATAAATGCCTCACATATGTAGTCATTGAGAGACTTCTTTAGTAGAGGCATCCCACCATTTTTTCAAGCCCTTGTGCTGCCCGCTGCCTTGATTTGATACTTAGGGACTTCGAGAAGATTGGATGGATCAAAAGTGTGGTTGAAAACACCAGAAACGTTGCCAAATTTATCTAAAACTATACTTGAGTGTTTAGTTTGATGAGAGAGCACACCAAGGGTAAGGACTTATATGATTGGGCACGGCACGATTTGCCACAAACTTTCACTTTGCAAAGCATTGTAGGGGCACTAACTTCTCTCAAGAAAACAAGAAAATATTTGTGAGCAATGTGTGGTTGGAATCTCCATATTTGAAAAAAGCTGAAGGGGAGAAGGTTGTGAGGACAATGTTTAATGAGGTGTTTGCCAAAAGTGTAGAAGAGATACTCAAGGTCAATAACAAACTTAAGTTTTCAAGTGAATTTTTTATTTGTTGTTTTGTTTTTGTTTTTTGCTATTTTTTTTATTTTCTATTAATTTAAATTTTTTATTTTCAAATTTTCAGGTGACAGAACCTTTGGTTAAGGCCATATGTTTGATTCATGGGGGATTAAATGCCGGTGAGTTATCTCTATGAGGCCATCGATAAGGCCAAGGAGGCCATATGGTGGGAACAAGAGAAAATATGAAATCATTTGGCACATTATTAATCACAGATGGATGAACTAACTTCACCAACCAATACATGGCATGATGTGCTACTTAAATCCAATTTTTTCTTCTTTGGTTCCTTAAAGGTTGATGAGGAGGCTAAATGCCCAAGAACACTTAAAATTCCTCTTTTGGACAATTTCTAAAGACTTCTAGGATCCTGACATGACTAAAAACTCATAGAGCCAATTTTCTAGAGAATTCTAGAATTCTAACATGTATAAAAACTGATAGAGGCAGTAAATAAGGATTGGACCTGAATTGTTTGAATTCCAATTGGAGTTCATAGGTTCAAAAAACATTGTCATAGACAAATAAACAGAGCTGAGTACATAGGAAATTTGTTTAGAGATCGTAGGGATAGAAATATGTTGATTTCAGGCTGGTTGTGTGCCCAAGGGACCTAAGATTGTAATTTTCATTGAAGACAGTGGAAAGTGACTGTTCCTCCTCACTAATTGCTGGTATTTTCTTTTAGAATTTAGATTCTCTGAGGTAACTGATTGTGTCTTCATTCTGTGATGTTTACTTGCTCTCAATTTCCTTGAGTTCTTTGTTCAATGTTTTCCTTAAAATGTGCACTTCATCCTTCATTAAGAAACTGTACATGATGACTAGTTGTAAGGCATAGCTTTCACTAATTTACCAAACAGTTAGGTATAAAAGCAAGTTCTTTCCTTGTGGAAATTATTGTGAGTGATTTTGTAGGTTCATGCCCACAACAAGAACAGGTGTAGAAAAGAGAACTAAGAAAAATGGCAAAAGATGCAGAAACCCTTGATGAAGAAACAAGGATCCTCAAGTTAGAAACCAATGTTGCAAGTATATCCAAGTCAATGAAGACAATGAAGGGCCTAATGGCGATTCTCATGGAAAAAATTTGTTCATTGGGAGACACCAAAAGCAAGGAACAAGCCCACCTTGTGGCAAAGTTAATCTACCAAGAACGCTTCATTATAAGGCCAAAGCAAGGATTGAGATTCCACCATTTGATGGAGATTGAAGATTGGTTGGCTCAATTGGAGGTATATTTTAATATGCATTCTCTTGGTACAGAACAAAAGATTTCCTTTCCTAGATTGAGATTAGCAAAACATACTTTAAGTTGGTTCAAAAGCCTTTTGTATTTTAGCACAAGGGAAGCAAGCTATTATTAAATCTTACAACCAATTCAAGAAATTATTTAGAAAACAATTTTACCCAAAATATCATAGAGGGGGGAAATGTATGGAGATTGTGTTAGGAAGAATTGCAAAGCAATATACAATAAAATGAATGCAAAATTAAAACATAAATAACACATAACACAGAGACAAAGATATACATGGTTCACCCAATATGAGCTACATCCATGGAGAAATAGCCAGTCCTTCCGTTTTATTTATCTAGCCAAACGAAGGGACACAACCTAAAGCACACCCGCTGCAACTTCCTCTTCTCTCAATCACAGTCTCCACGCATAATACAATACAATACAATACATAGTTGTAATACTATGCCCTCATAAAAGAAGGTTGCTTTATAGGGAAACAAAAGCTAACAAGGTTCCATAACCAATAATCTCCCACTTGGAGACTAATTACAGCAACTCCACTGCTACTACACCTGCTGGACTAGGCTCCAATTTTGGACTTGGAAAATTTCTCATCTGCACTATCATGCTTAAAGGCCAACTGAAATTGAGAAGGAAATCAATTTCTCCCAACTCACTGCCTTTGTCAACATGTAAACAAGATTTTGGCTAGTGTCTATCTTTTCCATCTTCAAATGTCCATCTTCCAAAATTGATCGTATGAAATGATACCTAAGCTATATATTTAGTCTTAAAATGAAGGGTTGAGTTCTTTGCAAGATGAATGGCACTCTGGTTATCACTATACAACCTGCTATTCTCCAACTTCTTTCCCAATTCCTCCATAAACCTTTCTAACCAAATCATTTCTTTACTAGCCTATGTAACAGCGACATACTTGGCTTCTATGTTGAAAGTGCAACAACCTTTTGCAATCTGGAAATCCATCTGACTATTGTTCCACCTACAATAAAAACATACCCTATGGTGCTCCTCTTGCTATCTATATCACCTACCAGATCTGAATCAACATATCCCTATAGAGTAGAGTTGGAAACTCCAAAACATAATGCCTTAGTAGTACCTTTCAAATACCTAAGAATCCACTTTATTGTGTTCCAATGCTCTTTTTTTGGATTATTCATATACCTACTCACAACTCCCACTACATGTACAATATCCGACCTTGTGCACACCATTGAATACATCAAGTTGCCAACCGTTGATGAGTACACAACCTTAGGCATCTAGTCTATCTCCTCCTATATCTTAGGACACATCTTCTTAGTCAGTTTGAAATGGCTAGGCAGAGGTGTACTAATTGATTTGGCATCTTGCAATTGAAATCTTTTCAACACCTTCTCTATGTACTCACTCTGAGACAATGTTATTGTACGATTATTGTTGTCTCTTGTTATTCTCATACCAAGGATTTGCTTTGCAGCACCCAAATCCTTCATGGCAAATGAATTAGCTAATTTTATTTTGAGCACATTTATATCCTGCATGTTAGACCCTACAACAATCATGTCATCTTCATACAATAACAATATAATACAGCTGCCATTATCTAGTCTCTTGAAATAACACAATGGTCAGAATGACATCTACTATAACCTTGTTATGTCATAAACCTGTCAAATTTCAAATACCAGTGCCGTGGAGCTTGCTTTAGGCCATAAAAGCTCTTCTTCAACCTACATACTAAGTTCTCCTTCTCTTTGACCCCATACCCCTGTGGTTGTTGCATATAAATTTCTTGCTCAAAATCTCCATGGAGAAAAGTTGTATTCACATCTAATTGTGCAAGATGCAAATCTTCTACTACCACTAGACTTAAAATAGTTTTAATTGAAGTCATTTTAACAACAGTAGAAAATATTTCATCAAAGTCTATACCTTTCTTTTGTGCAAAACTCTTTACAACAAGTCTTGCCTTGTACCTCATTTTTCCTCCATCTTCTTCATTCATCCTATAAGCCCATTTGTTCTACAATGATCTTTTTACCTACAAGCAACTAAACCAAATGCCAAGTTTGGTTTTGTATCAAAGAATCCATCTCCTCTTTCATGCCTTCCTCCCACTTTTTTCTAGTTTCCACCTACATTGCTTCTTTATAACTTTCTGGTTCACCAAAATTAGTCAACAATACAAAATACAATGAAGGAGAGTATCATTCAGGGGGTCTGCTTAACCTAGTAGATCTTCTTGTAGGAGTTTGAGGTACCTATTGTTGTTCTTGTTGTTGAACATTTTGATTTTTGGCACCTTTGGAACTTCATTTTTTGTGATTTCGTCAAGCACCGTATATTTTGTGTTTGTCTTTTCCTGTTTCTTGCCCTGCAACTGATCTTTGTACATGACCTTCTCATTGAATATCACATATCTAATCCTAATGATTTTGTGATTTTCATAATCTCATAAGTGATAACCAAAATCATTAACTCCATATCCAATAAAAGTACACTCCTTGGATTTTGCTTCAAGCTTTGTTTTATTGTCTATTGGACAAATGCTTCACAACCGAAAGTTTTCAAAAATGAGTAGTTTATCTTTTTACCTATCCATGCCTCCTCTAGAATACCGCCATCCAAGGAACTTGAAGGCCCTCTATTTATTAAGTAAACAGCAATATCCACAACATCTGCCCAAAAATGTAAGGGCAATCTTGCATGCAATCTCATACTCCTTGCACGCTCCATGATTGTCTTATTCATCCTTTTTGACACTCAATTTTCTTGTGGTGTTCTTGGAACCGTCTTCTATCTACGAATCCAATGGTATGAACAATAACTATCAAACTCCTTGTTGCAATATTTGTCTCCACTATCTGATTTGAGACATTTCAACTTATTTTATGTCTCATTCTCAACCAAAGCTTTCTATTTCTTAAAAGTATCAAAGACATCAGATTTTCTTTAAATGAAATAAACCCAAGTTTTTCTAGTTGCATCATCAATAAAAGTAACATAGTAATAAGAGCCACCAAGAGATTATACTTGAGTCGATCCCCATACATCTCAATACACAAGCTCTAACTTTTCACTCTTCTTTTTCTTCCCAACTCTAAGAAAACTGACTCTTATATGTTTTCCATAAACACAATTTTCACAAAAATGCAAATGAACCTGCTTCAAACCTAGCAATAAATTTCTTGACTAGAGAACCCTCATCCCCTTCTCACTCTTGTGCCCAAGCCTATGGTGCCACAATGTTGAATTTTCTCTTGTAGAAGCTAAGGCAATAGAAAAATCAGAATTACCAATACGTAAATACAATGTACCTACCTTTTCTCATTTTGCTATTATCAAAGATCATTTAGTGACCTTCCACAAATTCTCTATAAATGTAATTGTACAACCTTCACTTCCCAATTGTCCTGCTGAATTTAAATTTCTTTTCAAATCAAAAACATGCCTCACCTCTTTCGACAACCATTGATTTCCATTTTGTAATTTTATATGTATCTTACTCTTTCCAACAAGTTGACATGGTTCATCATCACCCAAATAAACCTATCTAAAATCACTTTGAACATAGTCTAGAAAATATTTCTTATGGGGTTTGGAATGAAATGAACCACCTGAGTCTACCACCCAAAAATCAATAATATTATCTAATGAAAGGATTAAAGCATCTTGCAACACATCACCTACTACATTTGCTTCCTTATTATTTTCTTGTTGTCCATCTCCTTGTTTTCCTTTTCAAGACCAACATTCTTTCTTCAAGTGTCCTTTCTTCCCGCAATGCCAACACTCCAACCTTCCTTTGGATTTGGACCTGCCCTTCTTAGACTTCCCACGATTTCCTATGATCTTTCCTCTCTCCCTCTATCTTCCCTTGTTCTCCACAATCAAAGAATTACCTAATGTCTCTCCTGTGTTTTTTTGTCACATTTCCTCGCTAAAGATAACACCAACAACATAATCGAACTTTAAAGTGCTTGAACCAAAGATAGAATTACTCACAATCATGACCAAACTATTCCAAATTTCTAGCAATGAACACAAAATCAAAAGAACCCTAACCTCATCATCAAAGGTTACACTTACAAAACTTAACTAACTAGTGACCGTGTTAAACTAGCTTAAATGATCAGCAACAAACCCACCTTCTAACATCTTCATATTAAATAAATGTTTCATAAGAAATACCTTGTTGGAAGTTGAGGGTTTTTCATACAGTTCAGCCAATGTCTTCATCAGATCCACCATTATCATTTCTTTGTTGCTAGGCACAGTCATATTGTTCCTAGTGCCTTTTCGTCAAGAATCTCCTATTCCTCATCTGTCATATTCGTTGGCTTCTTTATTTTTCCACTCAAAGGTAAGAAAAGATCCTTTTGATATAAATGGTCCTCCATTAGCATCTTCCATAGCTTGTAGTTTTGGACATTAAACTTCTCAACCCTAAACTTGGCTTCCTCCATCATTGCTCCCACTTGAACCAAGAACTCTCCTTTTGAGTTTATCAACCAAATAAATGTGTGGCTCTAATACCAGTTGTTAGGAATAGAATCGCAGAGCAATATACAATAAAATGAATACAAAATTAGAACATAAAATAGCACAAAACATAGACATAGATATACATGGCTCACCCAATATGGGCTATGTCCACAGAGAAACAACCACTCTTTCTTTTTTATTTATCCAACAAAACGAAGGGATACAACCTATAGCACATTCGTTGCAACTTCCACTTCTCTCTATCACAATCTCCCCACATAATACAATACAATACACAGTCATAATACAATGCCCTCATAAAAGAGGGTTGCCTTCTAGGGCAAGAAAAGCCAACATAACCTCTACTATCAAATTTGTGACCTAATGATGAGCGGTACAGATTTACCACATAAAATATATCATTTTACAATTTAAATAAGTATTGCAGAAGGAGCTAATGCAAGGACAAAGAAGGCAAGTGCTAGAAGCAGAAAAGCAAAGCATGCAAAGTATGGTAACCACTGCGATGTGAATGGTCATATCAATGCAACCTACTAGAAGCTACAACAAGAAAAGTGCCCATTCTAGAAAGGTGAAATTGGTAAGAAGACAACCATGCCTATCGTTATTAACACAGGTAAAGAAAGGGATTCTAGTTAAGACAATTCAAAATTGTCATGCACTACAAAAAAGGTTAGTTTTAATGTTTTGACACAAGAAGAAAAAGAGCATCTAAAGTTGATTAGTATCAAAATTCAGACTAAGGGTGTCAAATTTGATGCATTTCTTGTTCACAAACTAAGCTCCGTTCTCTCAAGATTTGGTTGGAAAACTTGGTATTGAAACTTATCAACACCCCAAGCCTTGTGCTTTGGGTTGGGTTAAAGAAGGTGCTAATTTGTCCACTAATAAGTAGTGTAAATTGAAGTTTGTTGTTAACCATAAACTTGTCGATGAGGTGGTTTTAGATATTGTGCCCATGGACATGTGGAGTTGCACTTGGCAACCCCTATATGTATGACAAGAAAGTTGTGTAGTACTGCAGGGCCAACAAGTATTGTTTATACAAAGGTGGACACTACTTCACATCAAATGTTTACGATGAATGTTTACAAGGGCAAGAAGTAGCAACCTAAAGTCCTAAATCCTCAAGTAAGAAGAATGTTAAGCAGAAGCACTTGAAGCAATCCTCTTCAGTGGAAAAGAAAGAATGTCAATATAGTCCCTTCAACAAGTTTAAATGCTTTTCATCTTCAAGCACATTCAGGTAATTGGACACAATGGTGCAAATTGAGGCGGCAGCCATGTGATCCATTGAGAGGAGCATCCCTCTTGTTTTGAGTCTTCAAAGTTTTTAGGGACCAAAAATCTTCCATATTGGGGAGGTGTGATTAGTAAAAAGATCAATTGTTTTCATTAGAAACATGCAACACAACTCAAAAGATGCATGAAGTAGTGTTCAGCATTAGAAGTTAGAATTTGAAGAGAAATGAAGTATTTTGACTTTGAGCTTCTATATGAAATCATCAATTTCAAAAAAGTGGCAGTTTTGAATTTGTCAAGGCAGTTTTGTTGAAAAGCGGTGGTTTCATTACACTAAAAAAACAGAAAAAACACCCTTTTGGAATTCTGACATGCCTATTCCAGCCTATACTGCATGTGTAAATGCCTATAGAGGGAATAGAGAGGGATTGTGGTTGAATTGTTTGAATTCTAGTTAGAGTTCAGAGGTTCAAAAACTGGCATAGGCTAAAGAACAGAGCTAGGTGCATAGGAGAGTTGTTTTAGAGATTTTAGGGACTGAAAGAAGTTGACTTCAGGCCGGATTTGTGCTCAAGAGGACTAAGATTGTAATTCCCATTAAAGATAGTGGAAAGTCAGTGTTTTTCATCACTAATTGGTAGCATTTTCTCCTGAAATTCAGGTTCACCAAGCTAAATCCCTGTATCTTCATTTTGTTGTGTTTATTTGCTCTCAATTTCCTCCAGTTCTTTGTTTATTGTTTTGCTTAGACTGTGTTATTAATGCTTCAATAAGAATTTGCATGTGATGACTAGTTGTGAGGCATAGCTTTCACTAGTTTACGAAACAATTAGAGGTTTACAATGTTGCATGGGGGAGGCTCTTTTCTTCAACTTTATGTGTTTAAAGGAGGGCAAACCAGCAACCAGGTTAAAAAAATTCTTTGATCACTCGTAAGGTTGATTCAGAATTACCTCCTAGTTCAAGGCTGGATACTACCAGTATTAGGAGGGGGGAGATGAACTTTTATGCTGTCAATAACTGTTGTACAATTAATACAATATTTGCAATTTTAAATTTTGGGCCTTTGAGGGTCATTAGACATTTAATCATTGGTCACAAATTGATAATCAAAATAAAATTATGGGTTCTTTAAATTCATTACTTATGCATCTCATGCACATTATTTTAGTTTATTTTGTGTATTTATATAAAAAAATTATTTGCCAAGTTTTTTGCCGAGTTGGAGTCCAAATCAAAGTTTTGGGCTACCAAGTTTTAGCCAAGTCTGAGTTTTTGAACCATGCCCAAGACATCCCCAAACTGGGGGACGTCTAAATAGTCCCAGAGATGTGTGCCTGGGATACACTAGTGCAAACTCTAAAGAGCAAATTAGTCAAGTCCTAGATATCAACAGAATACAAAACAGCCATGCGATAAAGCATTCAAAACTTTTGATGAAGCTCTAGTGTATAATTAAAATAGTTCTAAAGGGTATTAAAATACTCTAATGTATGAGTTTATGAAATTTGTAGTTCATGTAAAGTCATAGAATTTACCGACATTAAGGTAACAATCATGGGATATGAGCTAAATTAAGCTTCACGGCATCTTGCGAGATAATTGTTCAGATTCATTGCTCAGATATCTTAATTTCCAAATTAATTTATATCTAGAAAGAATAAACATCAATAACTTACATCCCCTAATAAAATACCATACTTTGAGAGGGATAAAATTGATCACAGCTAAAGGTCTGGGCTTAGGGTGCAACACTAAAACAACGCCCATGTAACAGTGAGGTCTCCAGTTCAAATCCCGCGATAAGCCTTGTTACAATTATTACCCATTTCAAAGGGGTCCTACTTTAGTCGCTATCGATCATAGTTTGATTTATAACATAAGAGATTAATTCATTCCTAACCTCTAACAGAAGAAAGAATGACAATTGCACTGATTTGCAAGTTATTCAATTTTGGGCATAAATGCTATGAACTTAACCCAGAACTTAAAAAGCAATATTCTCAAACTAAGTTAATTAAAGTAATAACTCTGGATTGGCTATGAATTATGTGAAACAGGTAGGTTTTCAGTAAGTGTTTTGTAGTAAGTAAAAGTTACCTGGGCGGATTCCGAACGATCAAGTCTTTGGAAGTAGCCATAATTTGCAAGTGTAAAAGTTTCCTTCGGAACTGATTTACGACGAAAGAAAGGGATATTTATTTCCTGCTCCTCTGGTTATTTGAAAAGGCGTGAAGAGTCCATTTGCCATCTTGTTTCCATGATTTTTTTGTTTCGATACAAAGAAAATTCTTTGAAACAGATTAGGACTTCGAGACATTCGATCAAGAATGTTGGGAAAGAGCTATCCTAGGGTTTGCACGTGTCGGCAGGCAATGGCCAACTCTGCCATACCCTATTTATAGCCTTTCATGGTCATCACCCTTCTCATTCAAGGCCCTTCGCCACAATCTAATGCAAGCATATAATTTGGTCCGGTGGATATTAGAAGTCTTTTCTTTTTTATTTTATAATTTGGTTGCCATGGTAGGGAAGATAGGAGCCACCTAACTACTAGACAAAATTCATCTATGTATATTGAAAAATGCATGAAAAATATACATGAGAACATATATGGATACATACATAACATGACGAGACATCGTAGTGCGGGGCCCGCCAGATGTCTGAAACTAGCGGGCAGGTTAGTTTCGTCGACAAGTTTCTTTTGTCTAGCGCGGGAAAAGTGGAAGGGAATGACATGGGCATTTTTTGTTTTGAGAAAGCAAGGCGAAAATATTATTTGTTTTGTTTCAAGTTTGCACGTTGAAAGGGAAAGTTGAAGGTTTGAGTGCATATGGACGACTTCGAAGAGAATACCAACCAAATAAGTTGAAGTGTGGATTGCACGTGGAGAATTTGGAGGAGAATACAGACCAAATCGAGGTGAGTGGTAATTTTGTTGAAAACAAAGGGTTTTACAAGATGTTTTAATTTGAAATTTGGGAAACCCAATGTCGAGTATTTCAGTTGCTTGAATGTCTTTAAAATCACACTCCTTCCATTGTTGTGTTTAAATTTCGCACAATTGAAAAAAAAATAGCAAAAAATAATTCTGAATGAGAAACGCAATGTTGGGTTTCAATAAAAAACTATAGAAAATAATTTTGAATGAGAAACACAGTGTTGGGTTTCATTTATTTGAATCTCCTTGTTTAAATATAGAGGGTTTTACAAATTCTTTTAATTTGAAATTTGGGAAACACAATGTCGAGTATTTCAGTTGCTTGAATGTATTCAAAATCATACATTCCATTGTTGTGTTTAAATTTCACACCATTGAAAAAAAAAACTGCAAAAAAAAATTCTAAATGGGAAACGCAGTGTTGGGTTTCAATAAAAAAACTGTACAAAATAATTCTGAATGAGAAACACAGTGTTGGGTTTCATTTATTTGAATCTCCTTGTTTTAATGTAGAGGGTTTTACAAGTTCTTTTAGTTTAAAATTTGGGAAACACGATGTCGAGTATTTCAGTTGCTTGAATGTCTTCAAAATCACACATTCCATTGTTGTGTTTAAATTTCGCACCATTGAAATTAAAAACAGCAAAAAAAATTATGAATGGGAAACGCAATGTTGGGTTTCAATAAAAAAATTGTACAAAATAATTTTGAATGGGAAACACAGTGTTGGGTTTCATTTATTTGAATCTCCTTGTTTTAATATAGAGGGTTTTACATGTTCTTTTAATTTGAAATTTGGGAAACACAATGTCGAGTATTTCAGTTGCTTGAATGTCTTCAAAATCACACATTCCATTGTTGTGTTTAAATTTTGCACCATTGAAAAAAAAAACAACAAAAAAGAATTCTGAATGGGAAACACAGTGTTGGGTTTCATTTATTTGAATCTCTTTGTTTAAATGTAGAGGGTTTTACAAGTTCTTTTAATTTAAAATTTGGGGAACACAATGTGGAGTATTTCAGTTGCTTGAATGTCTTCAAAATCACACATTCCATTGTTGTGTTTAAATTTTGCACCATTAAAAAAAAAAACTGCAAAAAATAATATTAAACTACTATCTTATACTACTAATACATAAGAAAAGAGACAAAAGCCATAATTTTTTTCACCAAAATAATAGACCAAGGCCTTAGTACATGAAAAAATCCAATACCCACCTTGGACATCAATGAGACCCTAAATATAAAATAAAACCACAAAGACATGTTCGACTCATAACTATCTTATGGATTAAATCCCTAAATATAGTTCTCTATTTTGGAGCCACTAACACATGTGGGGCCCATTTTTATGACAAGATTCTCAACTTCTTCTTCTTCTAGTACTTAAGAAAGGGAAAATACTTTAAATGAGTCTAAAGTCAAATGAAATATGAATAATGGCAAGGTTACCATTAGAATATAAATAGAAGATACCTCTATAATTATACAGTATAGGAATCCAAATTCACATTCTAAGAGTGTTTGAGATGCATGAGATAGAAATATTATTACAATATAAATAGAATCTTAATCCAAGCTATGTATTTGTACAATCCTTATCAATCAATCTCACTTTAATCTCAATTTTAGTAACATCCATATTCACCTATTTATGATTTTTCTTCATCCTTAATTTCATTCTTAACTTCATTCTTGAACCACTTTAGGAATGTATGTTGAAGATTAAAACCATCATCGAGTGATTTCATTTTAGGCCATAGTCTCCTTGATATAATTATTATTCCTTTTAGTAATTGTTTATATATTCTTAAATCTAGGGTTATCAATAAACTCAATTGAAGAACCAATGATATCTAGGTATTTTCTTTTGTATTAGAGGGAGGGGAAATTATATCAATAGGGGAAACATTAGATGGATCACCTCAACACTAAGATTAGAGGGGGTAGGACTTCTACTAATACTAGCTCTACCTATAGGTCTAATAATTTTAAAGAAGATAATAGTAGGAATTGTGAAGATTTAGTGGGATCATTTGTAGTTTCCTCACCAAGACTAGACCTCTTGTAAGATTTAAAAATAAGAGCACTTTTTCATTAACAACCACCTTATGGTTGGATTTGAGAAGTAAGGAATTGAATTTATCACAATTATAAAGTTAAATTATAAAAAGTTGGTGTAGTGGACCATTTTTTCTTACCTAGAATCTCATTCATAACTTATTTCTCTATATATATTGAAAGGTACAAAGCAAAGCGTACTAGGTAATTATGCCTTATATTGTTTACAAAGGGAAAGTTATTTAACAAAAGATAGATAATTTATACTTCTCATTTAGGGTAAAATATTTAATGAGAAAGGAGTTGAATTCATTTTAAGGAAGAGCCTCCTTGAGAAATCTTAATTATCATTTAATGAGCTTCTCAAAGCCTTTTACGAAAGTGTCAATGTTTTCTTTTCTTTGACATTTTCTCGCTTGATGGGTCTTGGCTCTTTTCTTAGACATGCTAGCAACTACAATGTCGAACTCTTTAGAGTATTAAAATTGTAGACTCCTCACAATAACCTTCTTACTCTTCCATTGTACAATGAAATCTCTATTAACTAATGGATCGTAAGTATCTATGTATTATATAAATGGATTTAGCTCACCCTTCGCAAGGATTGCCAAATAGTAATTTTTTTATTGTATTATTGACAATAATAAGCCTCTATTCATAGTCTCTCATCTCCCATGATAATCTTCCAAACGTACTAGTCCATAAAAAAGTAGAAAATGATGAAATTATTGTCTTGTTGGAAAAAATGAAATAAGTTGATTCCCAAAGAGGGATCAATAAGTAGATTGATTGATAGGTAGTATCCTTTACAAATAAAGAGAAAAATGGCGACATCATTGACCTCCAAGTTGTAGATTGTGATAAATCTAAAGGAGTAACCCAAATAAATATTTTGTTAAACTTCAATTATTATCAAGTCATTCAATAATTTTCCCAATATCACATAATTGCAATCAACCCCACTTCTCATAATTATTCCACAATTAATTTTAGTAGGAAAATATTTTCCATCATACTAATGCGATGTTCTCCATAAAACAACTCATATTGTCTAAAGAAATAGTTTTTCCACTACCCCCATGGTAGAGATGATCAATTGTTTCCTCATTTATGGAGTGAATTTTCTTATAGCTTTTAATAATTTTTAAGATATTCCAAGAGGGGGAGAAAGGTAATTGAGGTAGTTTAAAATACCGAGGGAATCTCCATTCATCATTAAGGGTGAGAACTTGATATTTAGATAGAGTAGGTGAATAAATATTCTAGAAAAATGTGAAAAATAGAGTCAACATTATTCTCACAAAGATCACATCTATTGGGGATTGTAATGGCTCTATTTTTAAGATTGTCAATAATCAATAATTTACTCTAACAAGCAACGTGTTAGATGTCGGAGATTGAATTTATGTAGTATATTCTTGTTCAAAATCTTCTTCTTTTCAAACACCTCAACATGTATATCATGTTCAAGGAGATAAGTAGATGCAATAGTACACTTCTATATGGAAGAACCCAACCAAATGGTCTATTTTTTCCTATTAAACTAGACTATATAGAACTCTTTAACTTCTCTATAAGGTAGCTAATAACCTCTTGATTGAGATGATTGAGAGGAGTAAATAAATTAATCAACTTTCTACATTAAGCACACAGTATTAAAATAAAGAAGAAAGACCATCCTTGATAGCTAAACAAGGGACTAAAAAATTACAGAGTGTTTCCCAACCAAGAATCATACCGAAATCTAGCCTTCAACCCATTTCCTGTATTTCAAATTGGTTCCTTTCTAATGAGTTATCTATAATTTTTTACTTTAATTCATATAAGTAAGACATTATATAAGTTATCCAAATTTGGAAAATCAATAACAAGTAACCCATTTAAGTATTTAGCCTCCACTATATTAGTTCAATTGTTATTCTCTTTTGGAAGTCTCCAAATAATTTTGAATGGGAAACACAGTGTTGGGTTTCAGTAAAAAAACTACACAAAATAATTGTGAATGGGAAACATAGTGTCGGGTTTCAGTTATTTGTGTCTCCTTGTTTAAATGTAGAGGGTTGTCTCATGGTGGGTTTCTTGCTTCTTAAAATCCATGGTTTTGCAATATGGAATGTTACAATACAGTATGACTGTCTTCCAAATCACACAGTCCATTATTGTGTTTAAATTTCAGTCGATTGATAAGAAAACTGCACAAAATAATTTTGAATGGGAAACACAGTGCTAGGTTTTAGTTATTTGAATCTCCTTGTTTAAATGTAAAGGGTTGTCTCATGGTGGGTTGTTTGCTTCTTAACACCCATAGTTTTGCAACATGGAATGTTACTTGAATGTCTTCCAAATCACACATTCCATTGTTGTGTTTAAATTTCGCAACATTGAAAAAAAAAAGTGCAGAAAAAAATTCTAAATGGGAAACACAGTGTTGGGTTTCAGTTATTTTAATCATCCACTTGAAATGTAAAGGGTTTTGTTATGGTCAATTGCTTGCTTCTTAACACCCATAGTTTTGTTAAGGTGGTAGAATTTTGATCCCAGGTTTTCTTCGACATGGTGCTTCATGGTGAAGTTGCAGAATGGGAAATCGAGCCAGTACCAATCATTCAGCCTAATTTAATGTGGCTCAAGAAGGAAAAACTCGGCATTGATTCTGAGCTATGTTCGCTTGCATGGAAGGAAAAGTCTAGCTACGCTGAATATTGGAAGGTGATCTTTGTCTTAGATAGAGAGGAAGAGTGAGCCGAATTTAATAATTTGTTTAATGAAATGCTTGTGGGGATTTTATGGGCTCTAGCTCCTCCAGTTGTTTAGCGAACTTGGTTTCTTTATGCAGTTGTAAAAAAAAATTGTTTATTTCGACAGAAACTGAATCTTTACTTTACATGCATGAAAATTTTGTAATTATGAATAGTGACCGAATTCCTAGGGTGTAATGGAAACAGTGTTCGTTTCTTAATGAATTATTGCAACCTTGGTCATTTTTAAGGAGGATTGCGAACAATTATTGGAGAAAAAAATTTGGGAGGAAAGAAAGAGAGGAAAAGAGGGGAGAAGGGCATTTTCTATTTTTTAGACAATTTTGTTATGCAGCCATGGAGCCTTTGAACCCATATTTTGTATTGAGAAAAAAGGAAATAAGATTGAATCCTTGAGTTTGTTAATATTTTCTTGATCACAAATGTCTTTGTGCTTTTGTGATCGTTCTTCAATATGATATTTATTGAATCTGTGAATTCTAAAAGAAATCATCTTGTGAAATTAATCTGTTGTTTATCTTTCCTTGTCTCAATATGAAATGGTACAATATAGTATGACTAGTTTCCAAATCACACATTCCATTGTTGTGTATAAATTTCAGTTAATTGATAAGAAAACTACACAAAATCATTCTAAATGGGAAACACAGTGTTGGGTTCCAGTTATTTGAATCTCCTTGTTTAAATGTAGAGGGTTGTCTCATGGTGGGTTGCTTGCTTCTTAAAACCCAAGGTTTTGCAATATGGAATGTTACAATATAGTATGTCTATCTTCCAAATTACACATTCCATTGTTGTGTTTAAATTTCGTATGATTGACAAAATCAATTGGAAAAAATAAATGTGATTTGGAAAACACAGTGTTGGGTTTCAGTTATTTGAATGTCCATGTTTAAATGTGAAGGGTTGTCTCATGGATTTTTCTTTCTTCTTAACACCTATGGGTTTGAAACATGGAGTGTTACAAAACCGTATGAATGTATTCAAAATCACAAATTCCATTGTTGTGTTTGAATTTCACATGATTGAAAGAAAAGTGCAGAAAAATTATTGTGATTCGGAAAACACAGTGTTGGGTTTCAGTTATTTGAATCTCCATGTTCAACTGTCAAGGGTTTTCTCATGGTAGGTTGTTTGATTCTTAACACCTACGGTTTTGCAACATGGAATGTTACAAGACAATATGAATGTCTTCCAAACCACACATTCCATTGTTGTGTTTGAATTTTGCATGATTGAAAGAAAAGTGCATAAAATAATTGTGATTCGGAAAACACAGTGTTGGGTTGTTGGACTGTCTGATTTCCAGCATGCGTTTGTGTTATATTTTATGCGTAGCTCGATTGAATCTATCACCTTTAATTTTCCTTGGTTGAATCCGAAATGTCCTATTGGTTTGACGTGGGTGAGAGCAATGTAAGCACATTTTATCTATGTTTAATGAATGATTTTTTTCTTTTTCTTCACACAATCCACACTAATTTTAAGTGTTCGTCCAATGTTGTGATTTCCTAGAATGGGGAGAGGTTTGAAATGGAAGAAGCTAGATGAATTGGAGGTGCAACATGTACAAAATGGAGGCTCTACTTTTTTGTCTTCCAATTTGGAATGGGCTACTATTTTTGTCAACAAGGATAAGGTCCCTGACCTTGTTTCAGCAATTCCTTTTACAAGACTTGATCAGTTCATTCATGGTGAAACATCCGTTGAAGGTGTAGAAATAAAAAATTTCGACAAGAAAATAAGAGGACCTACCACCTCCTATCCCATCTACGACAAAACTTATAGAAAAACAATTTTGTATAAGAGGTTTGTATATATCGACATTCATTTCTATGGCTGAATGATATTTTACTCTCTTGGTTGAACATGATGAGATGATGCCTTTCTTGCAACTATTGGTGTCAATACGGTCCTAAAGACAATAGAAACTAGCCTCCACCAAAGAATAAACCACATAAGATGTTTATACAAAAGCGAGGTTGTCAATACCACTTCATGGTAAAGGTTATGGAAAGCAAACTCGATGTTGCCTATATTATCTACAAAGAAATGTTCCACGTAGATAAAAATGGTGAATTTTGCCATGGCATTCATGACACAAGTGGAGAGAAGCATTCTATGTTTTTCTCTAATCTATCCACAAAGTGCAAAAGCTATATTGAAAGCCTTTTGCTCATGTACATCAGTGTCAATGCAATAATGGATAGACACATCATCGATCCTCTATTATGTGGCATGATGTCCAAGAGAGATCAATTCCTTACAAGAAAGGATGTAATGAATGCATGGCAAAAGGTGCGTTCTACTCACGCACAAAAGCACAAAGTTGATTTGACAAGTATCTTACTATGGAGTGGACAAGACTTTGACAACTTCTTCTTCTTTCAACGGCCTGATGGGAACAATACACCTTTTGTTATCGGGGTTCAGACTCCATGGATGTTGGATAGGATGGTTAGTTGCTCGCACAATTTAGTCATCTTGATGGATTCCATGTTTACAACTAACAAATATGAGGTGAGGCCTTACAAACATTGATAAATAGTTCATCGTGTTTTCAATGATCTTATTGGTTGTAAACTTCACAATGCTCACGTCGAGTTGTTCTATGTGTTAGAGTAATAAGTTGTTATGCTTAATTAATTATATCATACTGGTTAATTAATTAAGTCACTTATTCCTTTAGTTGCTTAAGCTAAACTTAGGCACATTAATAATTATTTATTAATTATTAAGTGTGCACACTAGGGTTTCATTTAGGGTTTCCCTTTTAGGGTTTCTTGATCTCCTTCATAAGGATTGATCTTTTTGTAATAATTTGAGATTCTAATAATGCATTTTACACTTTGAGGTTTACAGAACTTCTCGTTTGTTTTGAATGTCTTTTGCATGTGACAGGTATTCATTTGCATGCAGGTGATCTTGACTTTCTAATGTGGTATCAGAGCCTTGACATGTAGCCCCTTCTCAAATTCTGGAGAAATTCATTGCAGAGTTCGTTCGGGGTTCCTTAAGGATTTCATGCCTTGAGCTCATCTATGCGGCGTTTTGGATTAGATCAGGCTTCACCATTGGATTCAGAGCATTGGAAAAAGTTAGGTTTGGCTTTCATTTTGCAAATTTTGGCCATGATTTGCCAGATCTGTGAGGGTTTCAAGCTGGGTGATTTTTTGCAAGCTCTGGAGGTTGTCATTTTTTCAGAGCATCCTGGAGCAAAACGGATACTGCCATCGCATTTGCAGTGCCCCAAAACCCTAAGATCACCTTTCGTTTCGTCGATTTTGGCGAAGTTGGTTAGGAGGGCAAAACAATTTTGCCAGGGAGGTCATACGGCCTCCCCAGCATGCATTTCGATGCAGGTTTTTGCATGAAAATCCAAAAAGAGTAGAAAATTTGCTTGGGTTTTTGCGCCTGTAGTTCAAACGAATTTCGTCGCCGAGCGGCCACCAGCCTGCCGCCGCCGCCAATGGCTCCCCCTCCATCCACCGCCAAGCTCGAGCTCAACCCCCGCGGGCCCTTAACTCTAGTCCGCAGGTCCTATGGGGGACTAGGCCCCTCGTGCCTAGCCCCTGGCCGGACATCTAGCTAGTCCCCCTCGTGCCTAGCCCCTGGCCGGACATCTAGCCCCCAGCCCACTCCGCGAGGTCACATGGCGACCAAGGGCTTCGGTCGAATTTTTTTTGCAAGGGGGGCGATTTTTTGCAGTGACAGCCAGATGGCTGTCAAATTTTTTCCCATGAAGTGTTGACGTCAGCATGATGTCATCAGTCGTACAGCTTCCTTACCCCTCCTAACCCTAATTTGCCCTAAAAGAGCAATTTTTTTTGTTTTTGGCATAACTTGGGCATACGGTATCAAAATCGGGCCATAGAGTATGTGCAACTACAGAGATCCAAGCCATAGAGTATGTGCATCCCTTTCTTCATTTATGTACCTTTCTCATTTTCTATTCATTTTCAATGCCACTTTCTCATGCAGTCGAGCGGTAAACAATATTGTTTGTATTGTCTATTAGGGTTGTCTTTCAATGTCATGTGCTTCTATGCCTTTGGCATGTCAAAAAGGCTTGGTTAAAGAATGTATACAAGTATGCAGCCCAGGAAAGGGCAATGAACGTCTTCCGCAATCTTGGCATGATCATGATGGCAATCATTGACACCAAAGATTGTGTCACTCAGCTATTGAACTCTTTCTTTGAGGAGTTCAATGATCATACCCGATTCTTAGAGTACTTCAAGAAGACTTGGTGCGAAGGAGAAGGTTGAATTGGTGAGTTGACAATTTTTGTCACCTCGCATGATTCGCACCATTCAAATTCTTTGATGTCACATCTAATACGTTGTGGCTTACTTGACTATTGGATGTTTTTTATCGCAGCCATGTGGGCGAAAAATTGCAGACTATTCCCACATGCCAACCAGGATATGAATGCAGCCATTGATTCATACCATTGCATACTAAAAACTCGGTACTTGTGCGATCGTTCAAAAAAATGCAATAGGAGAATGGACTATTTGTATTACACACTTGTGTATAAAATGGAACCATCCTATAGGCAAAAAGAAACGTTGCAGCATTATGGTTTTTTGACGAACAAAAATTATTTAAATATGCGATCTAGTGTGGAGTGGGCCGAGGCAATTGCAGACGATGACTGTATTCCCGATGAAACAGATCTTGGACGGTACTAGGTGAAAATTCAAAGTAGGTCAATGCACTAACTTGTGCAGAAATTTGGGGAGCACCTTTTTGTTTGTGACTACCCTTGGAGTTTGTAGGGCAACACTTACAAACATGTCGTCAAGGTTGCTCACTTGATTAAAAGGTCATCTGTCATTGAAGGGGTGGTCCACGATAAGTGAATTTCAATTCAAATTGTGTTACTTTATTGGACTCTGTAAGTGTGAATATGTGAATAAGATTAAAACACTTCTTAATATGACATTATATCAATAGACAAGTTAAATGAATCAATTCAAAGGAATTATCTATCAAAAGCATCATATTGTTCTCTATCTCCAAAGATTTATTAAATCCTGATTGCTCTCAGATTGTTTAAGCAAATAAGACTGTTAAAATGACAATTCAAAGAATGAGATGATGATAATGCAATACTAAATGATAAACAATGTAAACTAGCATATATGAAATAGATAATTGTAGCTACAGGAGGCAGCCATGGTTGAAAACTTGATTGCTTGATGCTTGATGCTTGAATTCTTGTAGAGTAAGAGTGCATAAAATTGATTATCTGGATCTTTTTCTTGGTTCAATGAGGCTGTATTTATAGATTTCCCGGCTGTAGAAATGCACAAAGAAAGCTTTGAGAGGCTTGGATTCAATCTAGAGGATTGAATGGTGAGAGATGGAAGAAATTGAGAGAAAGATGGAGATTGTCTCTACTCATGAAAACACCAGGCAGGAGAAGAGGAAGGATTGATGGAGGAGGATTGAGAGATTAAATTCCAAATTTGTCTCCAATTTGTCTCCAAAACTTCCCATGAAATTTCAATCAATTAATTTTGACATATTTTAGACATGGTTTAGACATAGGATATCTAATTCATTTTTGAGAGAATATAGATGGAATATTCTTTTTGCTTTAATTCAAATATTTTGATTTATTTAAATTAGCAAAAGAGAGATAAATAATTTAATAAAACGAACTATAGGATAGTTGTTTATTAAATTAAACAGAAGAATATGGTAATTAATCAATAAAGTGTTTTGTCTTTATTTAATTAATTTAAGATGGATGTGATAGATTGAAATAAGGATTTGATAATTAAATCAAACAAAGTATTTAATTTTGTTTATTTAATTAAGATGAATTTAAATATGAACTGTATAAATAAATATTTCTATTTATTCAATAGTAGAGGAAATTAGGATAATTAATCAAATAATTTGTATTTAATTAATCGGAATTCTCCAGACCAATTTTAGGTGTATACATTTTGCCCCTCTTCGAAGTGATGTGTTTACATGTTGCTTCGAAGAAAATTTTGCTGCTACTGCCAGGATCAATGATATAAAAAAAAAAATTCCGTATGCCCCAGACATGCCCCAGATATTGATTTTCAGATGATTTGATGATAATATGCCCCCTCGGGAGATAAATTAATGATGCGATGATTTTTAGAATTTTTCAAAAATTTGATGATTTTCTGATGATCTAATGAAGATTTGATGATGAAATAATTTATCTTCCGACAAATGATGACGAAATAGAGCCCTCAAATGAGTTTTAATTAATTTCTTGGATAAAATTAATCAAACTATAATAAAATCCACCAAAAATACCTTTTCAAAATTTATAAATAGTGCAAAAGGTCATTTTCAAAGTCATTTGTGCTTTTTGAGTTCAAAAATTCCAAGTGATAAAGACTTTTCTGCCAGTTGGAGCAAGATGTCGATTCCCTACCACACTCACCGATTCGAGCGTGTTCGACGTCACCGACGGCCACCCATGTATGTACCTCTGGTATGTACCCCTTGGCCTCCTCGTAATTCATGATTTTCTATTTTTTATGCTTTTTTAGCCGTTAGGCGTGTCTAGGTCAGTTTTAGCGCTTACAGTCCACGTTGTAGCGCTCCCAGTAGGTAGTTTAGCGCTTCCAGTTGGTAATGTAGTGCTTTTGGTGATTTAGTGCTTAGGATCTAGAAATAGCGCTTTGATGCCGGATTTTAGCACTTTGAGACTTTTAGTGCTTTGATTCAGTGGATTAGCACTTTCAGGGTATGGTCTAGCGCTTCTAGTAAAGTAGCACTTTGACGAACTGTTGTAGCGCTTTGATGCAGAAGAATAGCGCTTCGAGATTTTTAGCACTTCAGAAACCTAATTTAGCGCTTTGGAGTGTTGAAATAACACTTTTTGAGATTTAGCGCTCTGGGTCCCTGATTTAGTGCTTTTAATTGATAAAGTAGCACTTTTGGATTTTAGCGCTTTGGAAGCCTGTTTTAGTGCTTCCATGTCAGATTTGAAAATTTTGACTTAGTGAACCCTGATTTTGTCAATACTGATCATGTCAATTCTTTGGAGTGGTATGATTGATAATCCAAATGTTTGATGTGTTGGATTGATGATTTTAAAAAAGACTGACTTCTCATGATAGGCGAGAAGGAAATCTTATTTGTGATGATCCTCATGATAGGCGAGGAAATGATTCAAATATTCGATAAATCTCATGATAGGCAAGATTAGATACCGTTGATGAACCTCATGATAGGTGAGGTTTGTTGATGATCACCCATGAATTTTGATTGAAAATTCATACCAACGCTTTTGGAATAGACTTGATAGTAGAATGACTTTTGATTTCTTGACATAGTTCCCTGATTGTAGATTTTTTTGTTGTGATGATAGGAGGATTTGGGTACTCTCCAGATGCAAGAGAGGTTTCCACAGATGACAGACTTGATACCTCATTTGACCCCAGATGAGCTTCAGGTGATAGGCCATTGTGGTCTGACGAGTTTGCTTGATATGCCCTAGATTAGGATTAATCGGGGTTTGTTGACTGCATTGGCTGAGAGGTGGCATAGTGACCACAACACCTTTCACCTACCTACTGGTGAGATGACAGTCACACCAGAGGATGTGTGGCATATTTTGCGCATTCTATTCATGGGGGAGATTGTCACTTATGATTCCCATGGGACCATCAGCAGAGATGCTCTCCGCAGAGTTTTTCAGGATCAGGACATAGAGGGTCCGAGCGTTCGATGGCGAAGGATCACGGATTCCTATCCGACACTACCAGCAGTGCTAGCTGGATTCATTGGAGGTTTCTTTTGCCTTGATCACAGGTCAAAGGGATTCCTCGTTGGCTGGGGTAGGACTCTTGAGAGCATGATGGTACATGGTACCAGATATGTGTGGGGGATGTGCATGCTAGCGCATCTTTATCATGATCTACACTCGGTTGTGTACCTAGGTGCATGTAGTTTATCCATAGGGATGACCCTGTTACAGGTGTGGGCCTGGGAGCATTTTGCTATTTGTCGAACATTTCCAGTTGTAGACAGACCAGTCGACAGACCATATGTTTTCAGATACAGAGGTTGGTTCACATAGGCCCGGATGGGCAAGTTAGAGCACTGGAGACGGGTGTTTGATGACACCGAGACAGTTATCTGGCATCCATACCTCGACTGTGAGCAGTGGGACAAGGATGATACAGCATTGAGATTTCTTTGTGACTCTATGTACCTCATCGGTCAGACACCATTTGTATTAGAGAGATTCTTGCTTTGTCGAGTATACAGACAGTATGGCATTGTTTAGTGCATGCCATAGGGAGTAGCCCATTATGCACAACGGCAGATGGATATTCCTGATTGGGGTCCCACACTGTCATATGATGTTATTGTAGTGGGATACAGGACATTAAAACCATCTCCCTAGGACATGCGAAGGGATATTACAGAGGCATTGGTTACTGAGGAGTATGCTGCATTCCTGGCCTTGGTCCCCCATCCTCGCATTACCATTCCGGACGAGTCGACACCTTTACCTGTAGAGGAGGATGTGTCAGAGGGTTCTGGAGGCAGTGGGGGTGGAGATGATTCTTCATCAGGCAGTAGCTTAGAGAGTAGCAACAATGGTGACAGTAGCAACAGTGATGACAGTGATGGCGGTGGTGGGGGAGATAGAGGGGTAGGACCAACCATCAGCAGTGCTCCTTCCAGCAGGCCTCGCAAGAGGCGAGCGGTGACAGTGCCAGCAGTGGATCAGCAGAGATAGATAGCTGGGCTCTAGGCATAGGTCCAGACTTTGCAGGGGCAGTTGGTACAGGCTCAGGGTATGCTTGTGCAGACCCAGACTTAGATGCAGGCATAGGCTCAGGCTCATGCCCAGGCCTTAGCACAAGTACAAGGACAGTTAGTCGCTATGCAGACGCAGGTTGATACCTTGACAACTGAGCGAGATAGTGCTCGACAGATTGCTGAGAGGGCACAAGAGACAGCGGATACTCTCCAAAGAGTGGCTGATGGCACCTCTATAGGAGATTACATGAAAGAGGTTTTGTGGGTTGGCTGAGAGGCAAAGTTCTATAGAGGCCGATATCATGATGCAGTGCCTCCGGAGCGCAGATTCAGCTATGCCCTGTCGAGATCTGGGCAGACACATACACGGATAGTGAGCGAGGGGGTGACACAGCCTCCAAGCCGAGATCCCAGAGATCCTGGTTCCTCCGGGGGTGGTGGTGGTACAGGTCCTGTTGGGCCCGCACACTCTGGTAGTAGTAGATCGTAGATGCTATTGTGAGCCTCTATGATGTATATTACGATGTAGCATATTTGTTGATGATGTATTTTTAGACCAGACTTCATTGTATACTTGACATTTTGATATATATATATGAGATGCAGTTGATGTAATATGATGATGTTTTGTGATTTCTATGTGATGAATGGATTTATGCAATGATTTTATTGTGATGTAATGATGTAATGATAAATGTATGTGTAGAATAGATGATATATGGATGTATGATGTGATGATATGTATGGATGGATGGATAAATGTTTTTATGCTAATATGATGATTTTTAAAAAATGATGATCTTATGATGAATGATAATGATGTAATGAACATAATGACTTGATTTTATTTTATTAAATGTATGGATGGTAAATGATGTATGCATATGATGTTGGATAGATGATAATGTAATGATGTAATGAGAATAATGGTAAAAATGAACATGATGTACCCTATGGCACACTTTAATTCATAAATTATTGGATGTATGATAAAATGTATGAATGATGAAATGATGATACTAAATGATGTGATGATGATTTTTGGATTTATGTCAAGTATACTTAGTCTGATTTTTGGATTAGATAGTCATTTATTGGAACCCTTTATGCAACAAATACTCTGCAGATAATGAATGATGAATGCAATTGAATTCTAACATGCAACTATATGCAAAACCATTATCATTTTAACAATATCTTGTGCTTTTTTGTCATCATAGAGCTTTATTGAATGTTGAAAGTGAATACAAGCGTCAATGGTATGTGTTAGACCAATGATGACCTGAGTACTTCTTTCATGATTTTTGATATTGCAAGTGAACACAAGCATCTAGGTATGATTTAACCGAGATGACCTGAGCATTCATTGCGTAAACAAGCAGTGATTAATCATTTTAATGTGTGAATTCTGAATGTCATTGGTGATACATTGCATAGCACATCCCCTGACAATTCATACATTTATATGATTAACTTACAGACAATAGATAATAAAACATCATTCTTCTTCCTTGTTCCTCTAGTTCTATACATCATTGAGTAACTCCAAAGAAATGATAATCAAAAGTATAATTTATCCATTGTTGACATTAAAGTGTTTCATTCATTATTCAGATTTTAGATCATCCATCCTGATTTTGTGATGTTTTTGGATTTTCGAGATTTTTGGCAAAAGACCTAACTTGGTAACCTATCTTAGGGGTCTCGGGGACTGATCAAAGATTAGCCTTGCCTATGTTACACACGCAGAGACCACGTAGTTCGACTGATACAAACCTATGATTTTTTTTGGATTTTGTTTTTTTAGACTTAACTTGTCGACATGTTTTTGGATTTTCGACATGATACGGATGGTTGATACCCTTCTGATGATGATTGATGTTACGCTTTGATCTTTGTTTTCATTTTTTTGTTATCCTGTTGTTAGCCCTTATGTTGAAATTGATGCTTTTTGTTGCCCCTAGTGATATCCAGATGTTGCCCCCAAGCTTTGGAGTGATACTTGACTATTTGAAAATGATTTTGATATGGATGCAAAGATGGCAAGACGACTAATATGATATGAAACGGTATGGACTACTAGACTAATGATCCTGATATACATCAAAATAGATGGGAAAGCTGATCTTAAAATCACATACGATGCCTGTTTCCAGGTTTTCACCATAAGCTTTGATTACACTCTTCGTGTTTTCGTATTTTTCTCATTTTTCTCTTTTTCTTTCTTTTTGTATTTTTATTATTATTATTATTATTATTATTATTATTTTGTGTTGCCAAGATGCCTGTTTGCTAGGTTTTCATCAAGGAAATAATTTTCCAAAGTTTGACCCATGCACTAGGAGATTCAAGCATAGACTTTTTGTAGATGAATACTGTTGATAGGTTCATCAAACAAATCCCCTTCTGACGTTGATAGCTGATATGCTCCTGATCCATATACTGATGTGACGACAAAAAGACCATGCCAGTTAGGCTCAAATTTTCCTTTCTTCTCCCTGTCTTGCTGATTCCTAGGGTTTTTTTTTAGTACCAAGTCACCAACCTGAAAGACCTTTGGTTTTACCCTGTGGTTGTAACTTCTTGACATCCTCTATTGATAAGCCATTAGATGGTTAACAACTTGTTGACGACGCTCATCCAACAACTCCAGTTCATGTAGTCTAGATACCCTATGGTCTTCATCTGAAATGATACCTCTGAGTGATACACATAGGGATGAAATCTCAACTTCAATGGGCAATATAGCTTTCAACCCATATACCAAGGCATATGGTGTATCTCCTGTTGGTGTTCTGATGCTTGTTCTATAGGCCCATAGTGCAGGATTGAGTTGAACATGCCAGTCACGTCCAACATCGTTAACCATCTTTTTGAGAATTTTGAGTATTGTTTTGTTTGAGGCCTCTACTTGGCCATTCCCTTGAGGATTGTACAGTGTTGCAAACTGATGTTATCACATAGTTCTTTGACTTCTTGATTCTTGAACGGTCGTCCATTATCAGTGATAATGGATTGAGGAATTCCATACCGACATATGATGTAGTTCAAAATGAAAGAGGAGATCTGCTTCCCAGTGATGGTAGTAAGAGGTACTACTTCAATCCATTTTGTGAAATATTCTATAGCTGTTATAATGAACTTGTGTCCATTAGATGAAGATGGATTGATTTTTCCTACCAAATCTAGGCCCCATTGACAAAAAGGCCATGTTGATGTAAAGGGATGTAGTTCCTGTGCATCAAGTTGATGTATTTGTTGCTTGTAGGGCATCAAATTTTCATCTTTTGTCTAATACTCATCATTTACTTGATAAATAACTAGTTGAGAGTCCCCATATACCTGTAAGTCCTTGATTTTCCATTGAATTGTTGTTTTGACCCCAATGATTAATGCTTCATATTCTACTACATTATTTGTACATTGGAACATTAATCGATATGATTTCGGAATTGTGTGTCCTTGTGGAGAAATGAAGAAGATTCTTGCTCCTGATCCTCGCTGTGTATATGATCCATCAAAATATAATACCCATTGTTGGGGCATTATTGTCAAAATATCTACATCTGGAAACTCCATAGTCATTGGTCGATCATCTGGTAGAGAAGCCTCTGCTAATTGTTCAACAATTACTTGTTCCTTTATTGCCTTTCTCTCTACATACTGAATGTCAAATTCACTTAATAGCATGACCCACTTTGCCAGTCTACCTGTTAGGGCAGCTTTATTGAGTAGATATTTTAAAGGATCGATTTTTGCTATTAACTTGATTGTATGAGTTAACATATAGTGTCACAGCTATTGAGTAGCGAATACCACCGTTAAGCAAGAATTCTCTATGAAAGTGTAATTGATTTCATATCCATTCAATGTCTGACTGATATAGTAGATAGCATGTTCTTTTCCTTCATTATCCTCTTCCGCTAAAAGTGACCCCAATGATATATCTATCATAGCAATGTACAATATGAGTGGTCTACCTTCTGTTGGTGGCATGAGAATGGGTGGTGACATTAGATACTGCTTGATTTGTTTGAATGTCACTTCACACCCTTCGTCCCACTTGAAAACTATATTCTTATGCAATAGATGATTGAAAGGATGACTTTTATCCGCTAGCTGAGAGATGAATCTTCTGATTGATTGGAGCCTTCCCTGCAATGATCTGAGTTGACTTATATTCTTAGGAGGTGGCATCTCCATAATAGCTTTGACTTTAGCTAGATCCACTTCAATGCCCTTTTCTGAGACAATGTACCCTAGCAGCTTTGCTGATGTGACCCCAAAGACACACTTCTTAGGGTTTAACCTGACATTGAATTTCTCCATCCATGTGAAGATTTTGTCTAGGATACGAGATGTCCTTCCCTAGTAGTAGATTTTGCCAAGATGTTATCCACGTAATCCTCCATGAAGGTGTGCATCATATCATAGAAAATTGTCATCATAGCTCATTGATAAGTAACTCCTGCGTTCTTTAGACCAAATGGCATGATGTTCCAGCAAAAGGTTCGCCATGGGCAGGTGAAAGCTATCTTTTCCTGATCTTCGGGAGCTATCTTTATCTGATTGTATCCTGAGAAACCATCCATTATTGACAACATGGCATGCCCATCTGTTAAGTCCACGATGATGTCTATGTTGGGTAGTGGAAAATCATCCTTCAAACATGCTTTATTTTGGTTTCTAAAATTTATACATATTCTGATACTATTGTCCAGCTTGGAAATAGGCACAAGATTTGATATCCATTCGACATAATCTATAGACCATATGAATTCAGCATCCAATAATTTCTTTAGCTCCGTTTTGACCATCAATGGGATGTGAGGATGCATTTTTCTTAATTTTTGCTTGACAGGCTTGATTCCTACGAGCAAAGACAAGTGATGCATAAGCAAATTTGAGTCTAAGCTTGGCATATCAGAATATGACCAAGTGAAGTTGATGCTTCTTTCTTTAAAGAATTGGATGAATGCCGGTCTTTCTTGTTCTGTCATGGATTCCGCTAGATGTAGATTTTTTTCCTTGTCTTCAGTGCCAATATTCGCGGACTGTGTTGGTTCCACTAGGACTGATGATCTTTCATGATAGTGTTCTAGAAGAGTGTCAAATCTTCCATCTTTCAGTGCCTCAGAAAGGTTTTCACTGTTAGATGTGTTCTTTATTTTTACTTTTTCCAAATCTAATGCTGCCATAGAATGGTTTTCACCATTAGATCTATTTTCCCTGTTGTTATTTTTGCAACTAGAAGATTTGACACCCTCCTATTGAGTCGTGTTGTTATGAGTATTACAGACATAAGTTGTATCAGGTACATCATGACATAGGAAGTTTATGATGGCATCATCATTTGTAAATATTGGTATATTCAAAGGTTCGATAGGTTCCCAGTCAATGAGCTCAGGATGGATTAATGGAATTTGGTTATCAGATTCATTCAAGGTGATGGATGTAAGGGTGTGGACAGCCGTTTCATCATAATCGTTTATTGGAATGTCGAGGTTCGAGATGGTACTTTCTTCCAGATCGCCTAATCCACTCGAAGTCTGCTCGTCCCCACTTGAATCATCGATATCTAGTGAACCTTCCACGAGTGGTCTAGACCCATAACCTTGGCCCTCCTCATGCGTAGGTGTATATTTTTGGATTACATCGATTGGAATATCAATGAAAAATAGATCAGAATACAATGCCCACTCATATTCATTTGAGTTTGTTTCAGAGCCATCCCTAAACTGGAGGATATTTTCTACAACTGTCTTTGTTAGTTCCTGCTTCTCTTCCTCAGAGTATCCTAGTCCTGGCTTCTCTTTTGTGTGGAGAGTGAGGGGTGTAATAGGTTCTGTGATTCCTTTCTTAGTCCAATGGGTCCTTGTCCTTCATATCCCATTTTTTTCTAAAATAGCCTTTCCTTTTCCATATTAATTGATGTTGATGGTGACATTTTTTATACTAATATATGATGTAAATGGTTCCTCATCCTTGTATAGCCAATCGAGGATTGCTTTGTTGCTTGTTTCATCCTCTATTATACCCTTTTTGACAAACCTTTCGTCTAGAGCTGTAATTGGTAATGATGTTGGATACTTGATCATAGACAGTTGACCATATGTTCTAGGAGATGGCATTAACTGTGATAGGTTTAGCGATTGCTCCATAGAATATGCTCCCATTCCTTTGTCCTTCAGTTGGAATTGCTCTTGGAATTTGTGTGATAAAGAATTTTGTTGATCTGGTTTATTTGTTGATTGAACGTCAATAGGACTTGTCTCTTTTTCTTTACCCTTCTTTTCTACCCATTTAGTAGTGATGCTTGGATGTTGTTCATCTTTGGATGATGATGCTTCCCTGTTATGTGGAATGAAGGTATCTTGAGAGATCCTAAGGGTGTCATAATATTGAGGGTGATTGTAATCAGCAGATATAGTCACCTCTCGTCCATTTACAGGGAACTTCAAACATTGATGGTATGTCGAAGGGACAACTTGCATTTCATGGATCCATGGTCGGCCCAAGAGAATGTTGTATGTTAATTCCTTCTCCAACACTTGACAGGTGATATGTTTCATCATGGGCCTCACTTGTATGGGTAGTACAATCAAGCCTTTAGACGATCTCTCTTCTTCATCATATGCTTTGATAGTCATTTTTCTACGAGAATCAATAGCATTATCTGAATACCCCAGTGCATGGATTAACTTGAGAGTGCAAATATTCAGACCACCTCCTCCATCTATTAAGACTCTCTTGATGCGGTGATTGTGGATTAGGACCTCAATATGGAGTGCAATATTATATGGATGGTTTAGCGAGATATCATCCTGTTCGGAGAATGATAGACAATGTGGGGTAGTCAAATGTCCCACCATAGCTTGAAATTGGCATACATCTAGATTCTTTGGTACTGTAGTGGCAACTAAAGCTTGTTTGAGAACCTCCTTATGTGATGGTGATATTTTAAGGAGCTCTAATATCGATATTTGAGCAGGAATCCTTTGTAGTTGATGAATGATGTTATAGTGAGATGGAGGTGGAACTGCGTGTGTAGACCCAATTCCTTTTAACATGACCTTGGCTTGGCCCCTAGTCGTTACATTTACTGGTTGATGCTCTTGATGTTCTCTAATTTTTATGACATTGATTTGGTTATCAGAGTTTGATATGTTCGGGAGCAAGTCCGATGGAGTAGTGTTGTTGAGTTTGGGTCCATCAATGTTGTGGCCAACCTTGTGATCATTCTCTATTTCTGATAGACAAAGAATGGTGGTGTCAAAGACATGGTTGACATTCTTCCCTTTGTTATTTGAAGATGAAAATTGCCCTTTGTTATAGTTTGGCAAAGGGTCTTTAAAAGCCGAGTGATCATTGTTGTTTTGCGGTGTTTCCACGTATGCCTTATTGTTGTCAATCAAATCTTGTATCGCATGTTTCAATTCCATATAATCGTTAGTTTTGTGACCCTTGTTGTTATGGAAGTTGCAATAATCAGCGTCATTCCACCATGGTGGTTTGACCTTAGGATCCCAAAATCGGGCTTCTCTTGCAGTGATGACACCACTAGCGACTAGTTCTTTCATTGTTGATTCTATTGATTGGCCTAAAGGTGTGAACCTTCACCGATTTGATGGTTTCTGATATGGTTTCATCTTAAAGATCTCATTGTTATGCATGATATTTGGCTTGACAAGTTGATCATTTTTTTGATTCTTCAATGCAGATGCTGTCAAGTTAAATACCGGTTTGACACTTGAGGAATCATTTGTGGTTTCATTGATAGTCGTGTTGCGATTCTTTTGTCAAAATTTCGGCTTATCACTACTTGAGTATTGATTTGAGGAGTTATTTGTGTTATTCGTTTTATCGTTGAAATGTTTTATAACTCCTCTTTTGACTAAAGCTTCTTTAATTTTCAGACCGTTTTCTATGACTTTTTCAAATGTGGGAGGACATTGTAATTCGAGTCTATAAATCATTTCCTCCGTCAAATTTTCAATGAATAGCTCCATCTTTTCTTCCTCAGGAATTGATCTAGGATATCTAGCGAACAAGTGTCACCATCTTTGGAGAAAAGATAAGAATGTTTCACCCTTGTTTTGCTTGAGATTATAAAGATCCTTGATTGTTACATCGTGTTGGATGTTGAAGGAGTATTGAGAGATAAATTTGTTGACAAGTTCCTCAAAAGTTCTGATACTAGGTTTTAACTTTGAAAACCACTCCATGCATGATCCTCCCAAACTCCTTGGGAATAGTCTCATTAAATAAGTCTCCTCTTAGGCAAACTCAAGACTCATTGTTTTGAATTCTCTGATATGATCAATTGGATCCGTTCTTCCATTATACTTATCGTATTTTGGGATCTCACAATGTCTTGGAAAAGGTATCAAGCTGACCGTTGCGTCGAAAGGATAAGGACAAATGTCCTGTATCGCATATCTCTTGGTAGTCCCTTTTGTCATATCTTGTATTTGTTGCTGCAACAATTGCATTTGAGATGTTAAAGCGGCAACTGGATCTATCGTTTGCGTAGGTTGATAAATTTCATTCTCACTTGTGCTAGGTGCTTCCTTCAGACAGTTTACGTCAAAGTCTTTTGGAAGTTTGGCACCTAATTCAGCCAACATCAAAAGATATTTCTCCATATCTTGTTATAGAATCTTTTCCATAAATATATGGAACTTGGGATCTTGTTGAGCTGCTTGGATGTCCTCTAGAGTTATTTCATTTTTATCGTTTTGGTTTAGGTTGTTCCAAGGATTTTCTTCTGCCATTGCTTGGGATTTTAAAATTTCTTTCTCTGAGAGTCTCTATTTTTGGAACCTAGTGAAGATTGGCATACAAAATTTTACTCTTTCTTCTGAAATGTTGATCTTATTTGCTGGAAAATGTCAATTTAAACTTTTAACAAAGCCGAATAAGATGACTGATCTTATTGATTTGGCTATGTTAAAAATTTGATTACTATACTTAGTTTCGTGATGAAGGATGATAGTATCCTGATGATGAAACTATAGTGTAGTAACTAATTGTGTATTTGATTTTGACACTTGTGATATGCAAGATCTTGTTTCAATTGATAAGATGGAAAGTTTGTATTAAACCTATTTGTTTTCAGTTGCTAGACAGTGATTCTGATAAGAAGAAATTTGATTCTGATGAAAAATGTGGATAAAATGACAGACTGATGGACTGGTAAAAATTTTGAACTCTCTGTTTTGAAAGCACTAAAACAGAAGACAAAAGCGCTATTTCCCAGAAGCGCTAGAACAAAGTTCTAAATCGCTGAAACAGGTGATAGAAGTGCTAACTTGACAAAAGCGCTAAAATAGTGCTCGAAAGCGCTGTAGAAAATGATGGAAGCGCTACTTTACAAAAGCGCTGAAATAGTGCATGAAAGTGTTGTTTTATCGAAAGTGCTAGAATACAGATTGTAAGCGCTGAAACAGTGCCCGAAAGTGCTATTTCATAGAAGCGCTAAAATAGTGACCAGAAGCGTTGAAACAAGTTTTCTAGAATGCTTAAAAACAAAAGTTTATGACTCTCTATTGTAAAATCTGATCTGGCCTTGTGGCATACTGTATCAGGGATTACGGAAGATAAGAAAGATGTATCCGTTGACTAGGGTTGTGGAATTGTGTGAGAGCTCTTCTTTGAAAGAAGGCTCGTGAATAGAGCGGTTCTACCACATAATCTAATATGTGACCCCTAGCAAAATCGTGCTATTGGTGAATGAATGTTCTATGTTGTAAGAAGAGTTTCCGGTTTTGATATAGAAAATGTTGTTTTCTCAATTTATTTCTATAACCGAGAGGTTTCTTGGGCCTTGTGACTTTGATTTTTCTCTTGACAAACATGGTGGACTTCCACTTTCGTAGCATGGATTTTTTGATATATTTTGACTTTTTTTTTGTTTTCAGGATGATCTTAAATATGATTTTAATGAATTTGTGAAAACACAACAAACAATTGTGAATAAATGTTTTTAACTGAATAGATTGTGTATGTTTAAGGATCACGAATGATTCTTATTGATTTTGAAAATTGTACACAAATCAAACAGACTCACACTTAAGGACAAGTAGGTCATCATTATACTCACAACCCACATCTTGAATTACGTTGACTCACACAGCCGTGTCACCCCCTAGAGGGTGCCCATATTTTTGTCGTTGCCAGGCGCGTACTCAAAGTGATGGAAGTGGATACCGAATCCCTTGAGCAAGCGATCCTTGGTAATTATATGGTGAGTGTCTTGGGGGTAGATTCTTCCCTCCCCTTGCACTGTGAGTATGACAATGTATGGATACTGACTCGGCGAGAAACTACTCTATGGTTCATAGATAGGGTTCCGTTCGGTGCGGAAAATAGATAAACTCCCTCAGGAGACCTCCCAATCTTTAGAACAAAGATTTTGGGGATGGTTATCTTGCTCACTACCGTCAAGTTGGACTTTCATCAACAACTTGCATTTTTATTATAGTGGGTTGGAAAACCTGGCTTTGGTTGTTCCCACTTAGGTCGTTCTCGTAGGGTGAGTACTTTTTCCCACTACAGCAGGCCTGCTAAAGGATTTAATAAAGTGTAAATGACATGAAGTAAACGTGAATCTGACACTTTGGTCACCCAGTCAAGGGGAGAGCATAAGCCTAATCACCACAAGCACAACATATAAGTTTGTCTTGTTTTAAAAGCCCAAAAAGAAATTTTCTAATCTATGTGAAGGTGTTGCTTCACATAAATCATGATGTTCTTTTTAACTTTTACTGTAAGAATGTGATGACTATCCTAGGATTGATAGATTTTCTTTAAGAAAAACAAGAAAGTGACTATCCTAGATTGATCAATTTTAGAAAAATTTGAAGTGACTATCCTAGATTGATCAATTTTAGTCCAACTGTAAAAAAAAAAAATCTGGCCGCGGATGCGTCGGATCCAGACTGATTTTTACAAAAGTGCTGGAATATTGCTCCGAAGCGCTGAAATAGTTACTTGATGCGCTAAAACTTGAAAGCGCCGAAACAGGACCCCAAAGAGTCAAAGTTTGCTCTGGAAGAGCTAAATCACCCTATGCGCTAAAACAGTGATTTGATGCGCTAAAACAGTGATCAGAAGTGCTAAAGTCTAAAGCGCTAAAACAGCGACCAGAAGCGCTAATACTGCGACCAGAAGCGCTAAAACTTTTAATGAAAGCACTACAAGAAAAACACGCTGAAAACCTGCATGACACTTTCCAGAAAATTGATAATTTTGATAAAACTAGAGTTAATGCCCCATGGTGGGCGCCAAATTGTAAGTGTGAATATGTGAATAAGATTAAAACACTTCTTAATATGACATTATATCAATAGACAAGTGAAATGAATCAATTCAAAGGAACTATCTATCAAAAGTGTCATATTTCTCTCTGTCTCCAAAGATTTATTAAATCTTGATTGCTCTCAGATTGTTTAAGCAAATAAGACTATTAAAATGACAATTCAAAGAATGAGATGATGATAATGCAATACTAAATGATAAACAATGTAAACTAGCATTTATGAAACAAATAATTGTAGCTACAAGAGGCAGCCGTGGTTAAAAACTTGATTGCTTGATGCTTGATGTTTGAATTCCTGCAGAGTAAGAGTGCATAAAATTGATTATCTAGATCTTTTTCTTGGTTCAATGAGGCTGTATTTATAGATTTCTTGGCTATAGAAATGCACAGGGAAAGCTTTGAGAGGCTTGGATTCAATTTGGAGGATTGAATGGTGAGAGATGGAGGAAATTGAGAGAAAGATGGAGATTGTCTCTACCCATGAAAACACTAGGCAAGAGAAGAGGAAGGATTGATGGAGGAGGATTGAGAGATCAAATTCCAAATTTGTCTCCAAAACTTCCCATGAAATTTCAATCAATTAATTTTGACATATTTTAGACATGGTTTAAACATAGGATATCTAATTCATTTTTGAGAGAATATAGATGGAATATTCTTTGTGCTTTACTTCAAATGTTTTGATTTATTTAAATTAGCAAAAGAGAGATAAATAATTTAATAAAACGAACTATAGGATAGTTGTTTATTAAATTAAACAGAAGAATATGGTAATTAATCAATAAAGTGTTTTGTCTTTATTTAATTAATTTAAGATGGACGTGATAGATTGAAATAGGGATTTGATAATTAAATCAAACAAAGTATTTAATTTTATTTATTTAATTAAGATAAATTTAAATGTGAACTATATAAATAAATATTTCTATTTATTCAATAGTAGAGGAAATTAGGATAATTAATCAAATAGTTTGTATTTAATTAATCGGAATTCTCCAGACCAATTTTAGGTGTATACAGAGTCAATTGTGTTTTTCATTTTCTACAGCCTAATACAAATTTATTTTGTGTCATCATTTAGACGGAGGAGGTCAACCAATTGATACAAACATAGATTTGAACGAGACATTGTCAGAGGGGGCCATAGAAGAAATCAATCCTAAAGTTTTGACCCCTGTGCAAGCTCCTTCTATGACTCATGTATATGATGAACATGTGGTGACAATGTCTCTTTAGAATGGCACTAACGAACTCTTGAAGAAAGTGATGCATACACCGCCGCAATCTCTAGAACAGGTGCAGTTATATGCAAAATGTGTGGACAGTTTTGTAGAGGACCTACGACAATCAAATGCATTTCCGTTTGAATTCATTTTGGATCCTGATCAAGCTGCAAGTACCATCGTTCGCATGCGTCCATGGTTTAGTGCAACCAGGGATCGTCATCGACGTCCAACCCGACATACAAAGCATTCTGCACAACAATCTAAACACTGAACCCCTTTGGATGACTCCTTTCCGTTGTTTGCGAATAATAGTTTACATTTCAATGTCAATATGAAATGTGAGACTTCAGGTGCAACTGCTATGGATGTGGCAGAGGATACAACATCTAATATGCGTGAGTATGAGAAAACCCATTTCAATTTCTTTATTGCAATAGGAAATGGTATTGCAGATTCCTTTTTTCTAGTATGTACTTGTACCATGCCATAAACTTTATGATTTCTTTTGTGGTTTTTTTGTTCACTTCAACATTCCAATCTCGGGAAAGGAGTCCTTGCTGACGACTGTCTTTCGCGGGTGTAAACCCAATGGAAGGTATGGTTCAAATTTAATAACTTTGCTTACATAAGTCCAATTTTTGGTATGACGTTATACAATTTAAGAAGTGTATCTGTTGAATCATGCAGGGGAAGCAAACCATTCAATTTTTGGTTGCTGATCTTTAGAAAATACAGAATATTTCCAATGAAAAAATATGCATACAAGTTGGTAACTAAGGAAAGTGCATTCAAAGGGGTTGAAAGTTTGTTCCTAAAGCATGGGCAGACATTTATAAACATGTTTCATATGGTGGTAGAGCATGGGAAGGTTTGGAATATAGTATTCTATTAAAGCCTCATTTGATAGAGCTTTTTTTGTGCATAAAGTAAGGGTTTAGTAGATTAGCGTTGGCTTGAGTTTTTCTATTCGTAAAAGTAGATGATGATTTAAGACCTGCTCCTTTCTAAATTTGGGCTAATTGAGTGCATTTCCAGTGGTAGAGTCATGTTTTCAAGCATTATTTTCAAAACAATAGTATCTCAATTTGTGATATGTAAAAATTGGCACAAATGGGTTTTTGGAACAACAAATACCTTATGGAACAAACACTTCAAACAAGGTCTTCTTCACTGTCGTGGACCCCAAAATAGGCCTATTTTACAAACAGAATAATTAAGCCTAAAACATTCTTCAAGCACGACTAATTAAGCTTGCAAAAACTTAATCTTACTTTAAAATTTGTTGCCCCCAAGTTTGATAGACATTCACTTACTAAACCCACCATATTTCACCTAAAAGTTGCCTTATGAAAGATGTGTGATGCAATGGATGTAATCAGCGATGTGATCTCTGTCGCTCAGGGAATGATTCTGGTAGGTTAGGTTTTGTTGTTGGGAATATGGTTTTTAGATACTTAAGTTGACAAATTTGAGTGTGTTTTCCATCGTGCAACTATTATGTGCATTTTGTGTTTGGAACATATGAAGACATATTACAATTGAATGATTTTTGAAAGAAAGGGTTGCCACAAAACAAGAAGGTGAAATTCAAGACCTTGTTTTGTTACAGTCTGCAAAAAATAAAAATGTTAGGCATAACCCATTGTGTTTTCCATCCTGTAACTTTGATTGTTTGCATCTTGTGTTCGTAATAGAAATATATTTTGTACAATTCATTAGTTCAACTCATGTGATTGCAACAAATAAAATGCTCAAATTATTTTCCATGTTGGAAAAGACACCATCCATACACAGTTACTTAGTTATGAAAAGTTTCCTTTCGCTTTCAATTTTTTTAGCAACTGTTTTGTGTGTTTCTAATTAGAGAATGTTGTTGTATGTGCTGAAATTTTTGTTCTCTTTCCTTTCAAGCATTGTTCTTCCCACTGTTCGAATCGTGCGTTGTCATATGCCCATCGAAGATACTACACGTGTTGCTTCATTCAGTTCAAAACAATAGGTACAATCTCTTTCGTGCATACATTATCTACATAAGTCCACTTTGCTCACTTATTTTTTCACCATTTCCATTGCATTGGCAATGTCCTTCTAATTAGAGAATGCAGGTCTACCTTCTAATTTATTTTTTTGTCTTTCATTTCAGAAATTTTATAACTTGTTGCTGCAATTCTATAGAAGATGTCTCACAGTTCTCGAGCATGGGTGGCTAGTTGGTTGACCAACTACCACCCATATCTACCATGCAAAATTCTTGCTCGAATTGAGGAACTTAGCCTCCCGTACAAGTTGCGGGAAAAGATGTTAAGGAGAATTAATAGAAAAGGTCCAAACTGCATAGATTTGCAGTATGATAATTATGCTCACTTCTTCAACACTGTCTTTGGTGTATGGGCACATATGGGAATGGACATTCAATATTACAATCCACAAATAGAGATTGTCAATTTATGTGATTGTCCAATGTCTGTTTACCGAGAAATTCGAGACCTTTTCCTAGCTGGATGCATATGGAAGGTGTGCATTAGACCAACAGTTATCATACAAAGGCACAATCTTGCAGATCAGGTGAGCATGAGGTTTATGAGATTCCTGAAGGGGGAATCTCTAATTAGTAATCACAAAGGTCCTGTGGAGGAATGGTTGTTGGTCATGTTCAAATTCAACCACATTGTCAGTTTTGAGATCCACCGTGCTAGGCCCTCCTTCAGGCTGCTACATGAGAATTACGGGTACATTGTATGTTGTCCATTCCACCTTGACAATGAGAGTGTGACAAATGCTTCCAGATGCTCAGAACACAGAGATTATACCTATTCATAAATGGTTGACATAGTCTTCTATGTGACCAATATTAAATGTTCATTGTAATTTTCTTCAGATTGTATAATATTGACTCAAAATATTTTTACATTTCATTCTTTGATGTGTATTGTTCTTATCAAATTTGACGGTAAACTTGAATACACTATTTTGTTATAGTCTATGTTTTCCATTCTGCAACTTTTCTTGTGCATCTTCTCTTCAAAATGTATAAGGATATTGAAATGGAATGCTCAAATGGAATTTCAAAATCTGCAACTTTTCTTGTCTTCTTACTGTGTGCATAACACTAGCTGCTATCTTCTTACATTTTTTATTAAAGTAAGGGGTGTCATAGAACAAGAAAGTGAAGTTGAAAAAAGTATTTTGTTACAGTCCGCAAAAAATAATAAGTGAGCCATAACCCACCGTGTTTTCTATGATGCTACTGTTATGTGAATAATGTGTTGGACAAATATTGAACAAGAGTGTTTTGCTGAAAGTAAGGGTTGTTAAAAATTATGAAGCTCAAATTCAATTTATTGTCTTCTTACTATGTGCATAACACTAGCTGTTGTCTTCTTACTATGTGCATAACACTAGCTGATGTCTTCTTACTGTTTTTCTTAAAGTAAGGGGTGTCATAGAACAAGAAAGTGAAGTTGAAAACTGTATTTTGTTATAGTTTGGAAAAAATAATAAGCAAGCCACAACCCACTATGTTTTCCATGATGCAACTGTTATGTGAATAATGTGCTGGGCAGATATCGAACAAGAGTGTTTTGCTGAAAGTAAGGGTTGTTAAAATTATGAAGCTCAAATTCAATACATTTTCTTCTTACTGTGTGCATAACACTAGCTGTTGTCTTCTTACTATTTTTCTTAAAGTAAAGGGTGTCATAAAACAAGAAAGTGAAGTTGAAAACTGTATTTTGTTACAGTCCGCAAAAAATAATAAGTGAGTCACAACCCACTGTGTTTTCCATGATGCTACTTTTATGTGAATAATGTGTTGGGCAGATATCGAACAAGAGTATTTTGCTGAAAGTAAGGGTTGTTAAAACTATGAAGCTCAAATTCAATACATTGTCTTCTTAATGTGTGCATAACACTAGTTGTTGTCTTCTTACTATTTTTCTTAAGGTAAGGGGTGTCATAAAACAAGAAATTGAAGTTGAAAACTATATTTTGTTACGGTCCGCAAAAAATAATAAGTGAGCCACAATCTACTATGTTTTCCATGATGCTACGATTATGTGAATAATATGTTGGGCAGATGTCGAACAAGAGTGTTTTGCTGAAAGAAAGGGTTGTTAAAGATTATGAAGCTCAAATTCAATACATTGTCTTCTTATTGTGTGCATAATACTATTTGTTGTCTTCTTACTATTTTTCTTAAAGTAAGGGGTGTCATAAAACAAGAAAGTGAAGTTGAAAATTGTATTTTGTTACAGTCCACAAAAAATAATAAGTGAGCCACAACCCACTATGTTTTCCATGATGCTACTATTATGTGAATAATGTGCTGGGCAGATATCGAACAAGAGTGTTTTGCTAAAAGAAAGGGTTGTTAAAAACTATGAAGCTCAAATTCAATACACTATCTTCTTGTTGTGTGCATAACACTAGCTGTTGTCTTCGAACAAGATTTGTAAAGTCTGGGACAACCCAATGTGTTTTCCATCCTCCAATAGTTAAGTAATTTTTTTGTTGGAAACATACAAACAGATAGTGAACAAGACTATTTTTCTTAAAGTAAGGGGTGTCATAAAATAAGAAAGCGAAGTTGAAATAGTATTTTGTTATAGTCTGGAAAAAATAACAAGCGAGCCACAACCCACAGTGTTTTCCATGATGCAACTATTATGTGAATAATGTGTTGGGTAGAAATCGAAGAAGACTGTTTTGCTAAAAGTAAGGGTTGTTAAAAATTATGAAGCTCAAATTCAATACATTGTCCTCTTGTTGTGTGTATAATAGTAGTTGTTGTCTTCGAACAAGATTTGCAAAGTCTAGGACAACCCAGTGTGTTTTCCATCCTCTAACAATTAAGTAAATTTTTTGTTGGAAACATATGAACAGATAGTGAACAAGACTGTTTTTCTTAAAGTAAGGGGTGTCATAAAACAAGAAAGTGAAGTTGAAAATTGTATTTTGTTACAGTCCGGAAAAAATAACAAGCAAGCCACAACCCACTGTGTTTTCCATGATGCAACTATTATGTGATTAATGTGTTGGGCAGATATTGAAGAAGAGTGTTTTTCTAAAAGTAAGGGTTGTTAAAAATTATGAAGCTCAAATTCAATACATTGTCTTCTTACTGTGTGCATAACAATAGTTGTTGTCTTCAAACAAGATTTGCAAAGTCCGGGACAACCCAGTGTGTTTTCCATCCTACAACAGTTAAGTAATTTTTTTGCTGAAAACATATGAACAAATAGTGAACAAGACTGTTTTTCTTAAAGTAAGGGTGTCATAAAACAAGAAAGCAAAGTTGAAAACAATATTTTGTTACAGTCCGGAAAAAATAATAAGCGAGCCACAACCCACTATGTTTTCCATGATGCAATTGTTATGTGAATAATGTGTTGGGCAGATATCGAACAAGAGTGTTTTGCTGAAAGTAAGGGTTATTAAAAATTATGAAGCTCAAATTCAATACATTGTCTTCTTGCTGTGTGCATAATACTAACTATCGTCTTTGAACAAGATTTGCAAAGTATGGGACAACCCAGTGTGTTTTTCATCCTCCAATAGTTATGTATACAAACTATTATATAGGAACCAATTCAGGTTATATGGAGAAAATACTCGAAGATAAATATTTTTTTAGAAGTAAATTATCCTCCTTAAATGGAGAAGAGGTTTGAACAACTAAGTTTGTAGAGGATAAACAACTCATAGAGAGTGGTGTTTTAGAATATTGAGACTTAAAACCTTACTTTAAAGGTTTTCTAGAAGGATGAATAGGGAAGTTTGTAGAGGATAAATAACTCATATAGAGTGGTGTTTTAGAATATTGAGACTTAAAACCTTACTTTAAAGGTTTTCTAGAAGGATGAATAGGGAAGTTTGTAGAGGATAAACAACTCATAGAGAGTGGTGTTTTAGAATATTGAGACTTAAAACCTTACTTTAAAGGTTTTCTAGAAGGATGAATAGGGAAGTTTGTAGAGGATAAACAACTCGTACAGAGTGGTGTTTTAGAATATTGAGACTTAAAACCTTACTTCAAAGGTTTTCTAGAAGGATGAATAGGGAAGTTTGTAGAGGATAAACAACTCATACAAAGTGGTGTTTTAGAATATTGAGACTTAAAACCTTACTTTAAAGGTTTTCTAGAGGAATGAATAGGGTTTTCTAACCCACCAATATATGCTTTGCTTTGTCATTGGCATTTGGGTAAGGGTACACCATTAAAATGAATACTTTACCAATCACATTGTTGTCATTACCATATGGTTGAAGGTACATAATGAGAATCAAGGGTGCATAACTTGATTAAGATATTTTTATGGGCCTATTGTAATCACATTTGCAATTGTTGACATTAGTCTGATTTTCATCATTCTTTTCTCGAGGCATTTCACTTGTTCATTCATAAGTTGATTTGATCTTGTGAGTGACTCATGGATAGTCCTTATTTTTATGTTTCCAGGATTGAGACCCAACATATTTTTTAGATAGTTATATATATAATATGCATTACAAATGGTGCATTTCAAAAATTAGTATATCATTCTATCCACTTGTATGGATTATCACAATCCAAAACTAGATTACCGACACTTGATGGGTTTCAAATCCCATACCTCATGGATTGTTTTTTAAAATAATTTCTCAAATTTCTTGATAAATGGTGACATCAATTGTTCCCATACCGACCACTTTAGCATTAATAACCAAATGTAAAGTGCAAGCTCTAGATCAATTTAGTTATCAAGCATGTTTGATGATTTTTAACATGAATGAACATAAAGACTATAACCAGATCACAGAGACTGAGAACATTATAGAAACCCAAAAGCTGAAATATTTACAAGATAACATAATCTTACGACAAATTTAAAAATGAATGACATGATAAATACATGAACATGAGGACCAAAACTACCTCCATAAATATTTCAACTCGTATAATTGTATTTACATATAGTCACAATTTTAGGTCCTTATCACAATATGCAAGATGACTGAACATGAAACAATATGCAATGCACTAGAGTTGAAAAACACTTGTATGCCAAGTCAAGTGATTGTCAAAGAATTGAAATGAAGAGACCATCAACTGAATTACCAAACCAATACTCTTGACTTGTTTACCAATGAAGAACATCTTATTCTCTTATTGCTTTGACATTAATGGAAACACATGGCAGAGGGGACAACTCAAGAGTCATGTAAAATTTGTGTTCGAAACATATGAACAGATAGTGAACAAGACTATTTTTCTTTAAGTCTGATATGAAATAGATAACAATTATGTGTTCCAATGACATGAAATTAGTATATATGTTTAGCATAATTGTACAATAATAAAATAATTAAAGAAGCCCATGAAAAGTCTCGTATCAAATGTATAACACCATAGTGTTGAAACATATGCAAATGGTGTATCTCTACACCATAATTGTTCAATATTCAAATAATGAAACCCACATAGCAAAATCAGTATTCAGAGCCTATCTCATCAATTCTTATGCTGCCTATTCCTTGCAATCAAGTTCAGGTCAGAGTAAAATATGACATGTTTCTTAGGGTCCTTGTGTATTTCGGGAGGGGTGATTCCAGATCCATGAAGCCTCGTAGATGATGAATGTGAAACAACATATTTCTTAGTATTTTGTGCTTTGTCTATGTCAAGTTGAACACTTTCACCCTATAAAAAACAATTAATGAGAATTAAAGTATGCATGTAAACAATATACATAGTATGATATATATACAACAACATATCATTTATGTGTACCTTTGGAACCAAATGCTTCATCTCGATGAGCTGCCATATGACAAAGCCACCCACGCACTCTACAATGGTCTCTACACTAGGCATGGGAAAAGGCAGGTAGCATTGACCATCAATGGCCTCAACAATGCTGACTCTCGCACAATTTTCTGGGTGCCTCAAGCAGTGGGTGTGAGCGAGTCTGGAAAAAACATGTACAATGCCTTTCGCAACTTGTTTATGTGGCCTCCAAAGGTCAACGTGATCATCGACCTTAAAATTTATGTCATTGAACTCTATCACCTGTTCATCCACCAAATTTGCCTGCAATGGAAATGCCATTGACGTGAAGCATAATTGACGACACGTTAAAAGATTCCTAAAGAAATAAGAACAGAGCATGGAAGTGTGTTGGGTCTCATATCGATATAGATGGCACACCACACCTCTCCCCATCCCCATTTCCATCTTTATTTCCATCTCCCCCTTGTAGGCCAACGCTCTCCTCCTCCCCAGGTCCATCCTTATTACCCTCTCCCACTTACAAGCCACTGATCCCCCCATCCCCATGTCCATCTCTATTAACCAGTTCCACATTCAAGCCAGTGTTCTCCCCATCCTGATGACCATCTGGGTTACCCTATCCCACTTCGTGGCCAGTGCTCTCCCCATCCGCATGTCCATCTGTATTAGCCTTTCTCATTTCAATCGCAATGACATTGCCAATCAGATCAAGGCCAACACTTCATTTTTTATCCTTTCCCTGTAATAGCAGGAATTAAAAGGTCATTTCAAATTTAGGTGCATGCAACCAATTCATTGAAATAATCAAAAAAAACATTAAATAAAATAATTTCAATTCACCATTTCTTCTAGTTCCTCCATGTCAAGGCACCTTGACACGTTTGACGACATATGCTCATTCTTCTTCTTCTTCTTCTTCTCAACATTGTTAGACGACGGGTCGGGAGGAACAACATCATCTTGTACTTCCATGGGCAATCGTTCACCATCAAAAATCACAAAAACCTGCTCGAGGGCAGCAGTTCATTGTTCACCATTATTGTGTAATAGAGGAATTGAAATGTTGCACCAAACTTAGATGCATGCAACCAATTCATTCAAATAATCAAAACAAAATTTAGAGTAAACAAAAGATTTTGAGATCACCGTTTGTTTTCGTTTCTTCTTCAAAGGGTGCCTTGAAACTTTCAACTATGTAGGATGCTTATTCTAAATGTTAGACGTAGGGGTGGGAGGAACAACATCGTCTTCACCTTTCATGGGCACAACTTCCTCTAGCGAATGAACCCTACTCTACTAGGGGGGAAGAAACCGCTTCTTGACCATCACCCTATCATGTCATGTAAGTTAACATTAAGTGAACCTTGTATGCATCTAAATAGAAAAGATGAAGCAAGGAAAATTCACATTTAACAGTTCAATTTGATATTACCATTGCTTCTTGTCTCTTTCTCTCTTGCAATTGAAATATTCTTTGCCTTCTCTGCTCCTTCATCTCCTCATTGTTGTATAACACCATTTGATTCTTCACCTCGTCCTTTCCTTCTTGGGGAAGTTGAAGGAAGTTTTATTTCCCATACTTTTGATAGACACGTCTAATAACACACTTTTGTTATAGTTGCTGTCGTATATTCATTTGGTACTATGTATTTTCCACTTTCTTTAGAAGGTACTCTTTCAATTTATCAGGGGGAGGAGTGGGTTGTTTTGGTTCCCCCCCAACACAGCTCGACCACGCTTTGGTGCCTCAAGAATAGGAAGGTGGTGATGCTAAAACCTATGCATGTTGAACACTCTCCAATCATAATATTTTCTCGTACATTCTTCTATAATACAATAATATATATATCTACCATTCATCGTTTCTCTTTTATATTCAATAGTAACCTACACAACAAATTTGGAAAAGAAAATTGCTTAATATATTTTATATTCAAAAAAATTGAATGCACAACATATACACACAACCAAATGATGCAATAATTCAGTTATTATATCTACCTTCTTGTCCACCACATCCCCTTGTGCTTCATTGGATCCCTCTACATCCTTAGGGTCTCCCTCTACATGCTTTTCCTTCAGGTCATGGACTATGGCAAGAGAGATATCATCTCCTTGATTATGTTCCTGAATCAAAGGAATGATATATGCCAAAATCAAAATATTTGTAACAGACATGATATTTTCGAACTAAAATTAAAAAGCATTATGATTCACACATAGGAAGGGAAGGGAAATTGCAAGTTCACAATCAATTACTGAACACGTCGCTGCCTTACGATTGACCATTTTCGTAAACCAAGGGGACTTCCTCCGTATCGCGGTTGCTGCCTCTTGAATAAAACATTCCCACTTTCCAATCAACCTCATAACCCCTTATGAGAGATTAAAATTATACATTTTTATTGCATCTTGCAATTACCAGATCTTACATGCACGTTTTGTGAATGCGACTGCCCCAAAGAAGATGCCCTACTACACAACCTTTCAGGTGTGATGTCCATGTCAATGACATTCTTCACTATAGGAACCAATTTTCATTTTACAACACGCATCCTTGGTTTCCTGTAAATTGTAAAATTGTTGCAAGTGTTATGGACAGTTAAAGTTCCAAAATTTATTGCACAATTTTGCAGTAATCAAGAATATATTTTTTTCAATGAAAAGAAGAATTTGAAATGCATAAACCACACTATTGTAAAAATTATATAGGTAAGCCACCGTGTTTTACAACATGCAATTATTTTGTCCAATTATTATTATCAATCACGCGAAGATACTGAATTGAAATTTATACCATAACTAATAGTTGTAATTTTTGGAGGTGCCATTTTTACATTCATACAATGTAAATAAGAAAATATTTTCAAGACACTCAAACTGTTATGCGAATTTTCAGGTTGGAAAACACAGGGTGTTATAAACCATGCAACCCACAAACTATTCAAAGACAACACTTTTTGTTATGCAGACTGTAACAAAACACTGTATTGAAGTTCACATTCATATTTTATAATAATCCATCACATGCACTAAACATTCCATTTGAATATTGTAATATGTTTCAAAGAGAAGATGCACAAAAAATATTGCACGATGGAAAACACACTGGGTTGTCCTACACTTTTCAAATCTTGTTCAATGACAACACTTAGTTTTATGCACACTGTAAGAAAAGAATGTATTGAAGGTCACTTTCATATTTTATAACTGCCCTTGCTTGCAAAAAAAGCTGCACAAAAAAAAAAAAGTTGTAGTATGGAAAACCTAGCGGGTTATTCGTCGCTTCTCAAAAGCTTAAATAATTATGGTTATTTAAAAGCTTTAGGATCATTTAGGTTATATATAATGGGATCACGTTAACTCCTGGAAAAAAATCACATATGTATATAACATAGGATATGTCGGTTTGAAACATATTTTTATGTCAAGGGTTTTGAAATTTTTGTTTTGTTTCCTCCCCATATGTCGGTTTTCAAATATTTCCATTTTCGAATGAAATAAGGGACAACCCATTGTAGAAATATGAGTGAAATTACTGAATAATGTTTGTAGAAAGCAAAATCTGTGGGTTCTGTAATGAAATGCTATATTTCAAAAATCATGTAAAACCCGAAATGTCGCCATTGTTCACATAGTTTTTCAGAATGGATAGAAAAGGGCATAATGTGGCATTCAAAATCATAATTGGGAAATAGAAAAAAGTCCACATCCCATCCCATTTTTGCCACCATTTTATACACTGTTGTTTTGGAAAACACACTGTCTCGTAAAACTCAGACTATTGTAAAACCCACTGTTTCACTACGACGTCTCCTAATGTTATGTATGTATCCACGTATGTTCTTATGTATGTTTTTGATGCATTTTTCAATGTGCATAGGTGAATTTTGTCTAGGAATTTGAAACTGGCAGTTGGCTAACTCCTAGATAGAATTCACCTATGTACATTGAAAAACGCATTAAAAATATACATGGATACTACACAACATGACAAGATGTCATAGTTGGAAAAACCACTATCTCCTCTCTGTTGTAGAGGAACCAACATATCCTATGTTATATACATATGTGAATTTACGCCTGAAACTAGCATATCCTATGTTATATACATATGTGAATTTTGTGCAGGAGTTAGCTTGCTCCCTCCTTAACTCGGGGACAAAATTCACCTATGTATATAATATAGCATATGCGCCCATATCGCATGGAGAATAGAGCCACGATGGAAGAGGTGGGACCCACGATGACGAAAAAGGTTGTTGAACGAAAGGAAAGACATGTCTCATCCCCCGTGCCATTTTTTGTCCTGTTGCTGAGAAATCATGTCAGTGCTGACGGTTTTTCAAAATAATCATTTGGCGTGGATTGACAAAAAGCCAAAAGCGTGGCATTCAAAACCATTATTAGCAAATATCAAAAAGCCTAGACAAGGTCCCATTTTCTCCATTTTTGGACAACGATGTTTTGGTGGATAGCAAGTACAAGAGTTGTAGGCATGTAGAGCTCCTTCAAGTATGTATATCCACTCTATGTATGCACACAATAAGAGAACAATTTATTGAATTTGAGGAACATAATTTTTAACAACCCTTACTTTCAGCAAAACACTCTTGTTTGATATCTTCCCAACACATTATTCACATAACAATTGCATCATGGAAAACACAGTGGGTTGTGGCTCACTTATTATTTTATGCAGGCTATGAGAAATGAATGTTTTAAAGTTCACGTTGTAGTTTTTTAACAACACTTACTTTGAGAAAAACACTCTTTTTCAATATATGCCCATATGTTTCCAGCAAAAAATTTACATAACAATAACATCATGGAAAACACAGTGGCTTATGGCTCACTTTTTTTTTCCGGACTGTAACAAAATAATGTTTTCAACTTCCCTTTCTTGTTCTATGACACCCCTTACTTTAAGAAAAATACTCTTGTTCACTATCTATTTATATGCTTCCAAAAAAAATTTACTTGACTATTATAGGATGGAAAACACACTGGGTTGTCCCGGACTTTGCAAAAACAGGGAGAAGACAACAACTAGTGTTATGCACATAGTAAGAAGACAATGTATTGAATTTGAGCTTCCTAATTTTTAACAACCCTTACTTTCAACAAAACACTCTTCTTCAATATTTGCCCAACACATTATTCACATAACAGTAGCATCATGGAAAACACAGTGGGTTGTGGCTTTCTTATTATTTTTTTCGGACTGTAACAAAATACTGTTTTCAACTTCACTTTCTTGTTTTATACACCCCTTACTTTAAGAAAAATAGTTCGAAGACAATAGCTAGTGTTATGCACATAGTAAGAGGACAATGTATTGAATTTGAGCTTCATAATTTTTAACAACCCTTACTTTCAGCAAAATACTCTTGTTCAATATCTACCCAACACATTATTCACATAACACTTGCATCATGGAAAACACAGTGTGCTGTGGCTCACTTATTATTTTATACAGGGTGTGAGAAATGAATGTTTTGAAGTTCATATTGTAGTTTTTTAACAACACTTAATTTGAGAAAAACACTCTTTTTCAATATCTGCCCATATGTTTCAAACAAAAAATTAACATAACGGTAGCATCATGGAAAACACAGTGGGTTGTGGCTCACTTCTTATTGTTTCCAGACTATAACAAAATAATGTTTTCAACTTCGCTTTCCTGTTTTATGACACCCTGTACTTTAAGAAAAACAGTCTTGTTCACTATCTGTTCATATGTTTCCAACAAAAAAATTACTTAACGATTACAAGATGGAAAACACACTGGGTTGTTCCAAACTTTGCAAAAATAGTTCAAAGACAACAACTAGTGTTATGCACACAGTAAGAGGACAATGTATTGAATTTGAGCTTTATAATTTTTAACAACCCTTACTTTCAACAAAACACTCTTGCTCAATATCTGCCCAACACATTATTCACATAACAGTTGCATCATGGAAAACACAGTGGGTTGTGGCTCACTTATTATTTTATGCAGGCTATGAAAAATGAATGTTTTGAAGTTCACGTAGTTTTTTAACAACACTTACTTTGATAAAAACACTCTTTTTCAATATATGCTCATATGTTTCCAACAAAAAATTTACATAACAGTAGCATCATGGAAAACATAGTGGGTTTTTGCATGATATGATGCCTCTGACATGCATTCTTCTAGGGATAATAGCGATGTCCAATTGCAACGCAAAAGCTAATCTCCCTACAAAATATAGTAAAATCAAGTTATTATCCCTGAAAAAACATGTGTTTGAAATGATAACATAATCAAACATAAACGATATCAATTTTCCATAATCTGTATTGATTATTGCTAGTTGAATTGTGGATTCAATTGTGTAAGAATTCTTGCATCAACGTTTGGCATCACACTCCATGATCCAAAATAAGGATGAAGAAGACAACATCACTCATCATGATGTTGGATCACAGAGTCTCATCTGCAATGTTGATGCAAAAATTCTTAGACAATCAAATCCACAAATCAACTAGCAATGATAAGCAGATATGTCTTATCCCTGAAGAAGGGCAAGACATTATCATGTGTAAGCCATGTTGCAATGAGATCACCTTCTACAATTGGGAGCAGGCTATTCTCCATACAAAAATGAGTGTCACATGCATCATAACAGTCATCTTCTTTTCAAAATAATTGTTCGGCATGGATGGACAAAAAACCCAATACATGTCATTCAAAACCATTCTTTTTCCAAATAGCAAAACGAGGTGCCAAGAATGTAATTGAATTGGAAAAATGAAATGGGACAGTGTGTTTTCAACACTGCAAACCATCTATAACAACATCGTGCCTTGCAAGTATTATGTTATGATACTTGCAAGGCATAGTGTTGTTATAGATGGTCTACAATGTTGGTTTTAAAAATACAACCCAGCTAGAATTTGCAATTCTTTAAGAGGTAGCCAACCTCTATAATAAAGAACCACAAAGGCTGGTGGCCAACTAACAAGATTCAGTCAAAGACTGACATCTCCTACACTTCAAGCTCTGTAAGACCTAGGGGGGTAACCCTTTAGCAACATCAAACAATCTAGACACACAAGTAACAAGATATTAATTAATAGATTATGCTCTCGCAGAATTGCTGAGAAACTTAAAATATCAATTAACATCGGCAAGATATTGAATGAATTTCACTAACCAGCATGGAGAACATGACAAACACAACTCAACAAAATATATTTGAAATGGTTTTTTGATTTAAAGAGTTGAGACCAAACTGAAAAACAACAGAAACATGATAATGGACCAATGCCATAAAAATAGGCTATGGAGTCACATAACTAGCATTCATCTTTCAGTGTTGAACATGTTCTGAAGGTCTTGCAAATGTTGTCACATTATGACAACCAGACCACTGAAGCTTTATCTGATAACTCTTCTTATAAATCCACCTGAAACATAACACTCCTGTCACATTTGTTAAAGCAATTACACTATCCCTAAACAATAGGCAATAATAAAAGTAGCTTGTACATTATTAAAGCAATTACACCATTCATAGAACAAAAGGCAACAACGAATGTAACTCAAATTCAGAAAATGTGCATGAACAGATTTAGACAATTTTATTATTGAATCCAAAATAGCATTACAGTTCAGCCATGGAGACAATTATCAACAAAATAAACATAACAGAACAATTCAAAACACACACTTTCAGATTAAAAATGACTAACAGTCATATTTCCCCCTAGCTTTACAATCTACCCATAACTTATGCTTGACTTGCAAAGCTTTCAGAAATTGGAACATTACCATTGAGAAGAGAAAAGAAGATATAGAAAATAGAAGCAAACATGAGCAACCCTAAACTTGATCTGCAAATGCCATCTGGAAGCTTCATTCACTATTGATCAACTGAAAGTAAAATTTCCTCCTTCTTCCTTTGCAGCAACAAACTTATTCCCACAAAAACAACATTTTCTCATCATTGCCCAACAACAAAAAATCAACCCATGTGGAGATTCTCATCATTTTATCTAGCTGCTCCTATCTTAGCCTCTTCCTGTGCAAAATTATGTTTCTGTTCTCTTTATTTGCAGCACTTTTTTTTTATCAAAATACTTAAAGTCTCATAACTTTAATATTTAGGCTGCTTTTTACTTCATTTACTACCAGTGAATAAAATAATCTATTTTATAAAGTGAATAATAAATTCATTTTTATCTCATCTAAACAAATAAAACATTTACCCACATATATGAAGCTTGTCTTCAGATATTAAAATATTCACTTCCCTCACTAGGCACCAAAGTCTTTTCCCGTGCACTTTTACTTCACCATTTAAAATTTGCATTTTAAATGTTTATGGGCCCATTTAATTCACCCTCAGTGAATAAAATATTTACAATGGTAAACATTCCATTCATATTTCAAAATATCCCCCCGTGCCATTTACGTTGCAACAAATTAAATAATTTTGCCTGAGCATTTCATATTCACGTGCACAAAGTATTTTAAAAAAAATTCACCAAGCAATGAGCACGTCCTTCACACTTTTAAATGTGAACCCTTTTAATTTTATTGGTCAACCTAAAGCTTTACCTTTTCTTTTATTTTCCTTTCCCACCATTTAAATATTCCATCACCGACAATTTTCAATTTACTTGTGCCATTAAGCTTTTTAGGGCCTGTCAGCCACATGGCTTATTTCCGCATGCCTCACACCCCTTTTGTCAACGCCATCATACCTCCCTCAAGGTTTGCAAGCAAGGGTCGAGATTGCATCTAAGCCCCACATTCTCCCCTTGCCATTGATTCCTTTTGGCTCCTTCATCTGCCCTAACTTTCCTCTTTGCTTGACATCCTCTACAGATGTGGCCGCCATTTCTCAATATGCTCGAGCCTCCTCTCTGACTGTGCCCCTTCACCTGCAAGTTGCATTTGTTCCTCTCTAATACACGTGCGCCTGCATACTGCCTTTGCTTCACTAGGTGCGGGTCTCTCCTCTCCATCTCCGCAGGTTTCCTCACATGGTCTTCCTCGCTTGGTGCGCAGGCTCCTCAAAGATCTTTTCCACTGATCCACAACTCCCGTGCTCTGCACTTGATCGCTCCTCCATTGAGCCTCCTCCTGCATTGCATGAGTCTCCTCCAATTGTCCCAGGCGTTTCCTACATGCTGGCCGTGGGTTTAGCTTTTGCAAGAAAGTTTCTAAAGCCCTCTCAACATATAAATTTTGTGCTTGTCCTTGCCAGCTGCGCCATCCCTGCATCATGGATTCCCTGAGACTACATTTACTTTTATACCTTAATGGATCTGCATACCTCGCTCCAGGCCATGCCCCTCTCACTGTATTTGCTCAATATAATTTGAAAAGGTTGAAATGATCTCCGATCCCAAACATCCGTGCCCCAGTTTCCTCTATTGAGTTTCTTAATGTTTTTATGAATGTGTGTACCCTATTCCATTTGCCTACCACTTCCCCTCTCTTGCTCGTGTCCCATCAACAACATAAGTATTTCAAGATCTCCTTATCGACCTCAATGAAACATTACCTTCAGTTCATCCTAGACTCAGAGCAACAGTTATGGCATTCTATGGTACCAAGTTACATGAAAATGTAACTTCGCATGCATCAATTGAACAATAGCACCTCCCACAAATTTTCCATTTATTACAACCTTTATGCCTGCCTCTAAATATGCCTAATCAAGAGAAGAATCTGAGGTACTGAGCAATTGGTTTTTGTTTTTTGATGATGAAAGGCTCATCAAATCACCCTCACTATTTGAAAACACAGTCAACACTGTCCTTTACCTTAGGGTGGATCAGCCTCCCTTCAACCCTTGACAACACCCTCCTATAGCAAGCACAGTGGCATCCCAATAAGGATTTCTCCAAATGAATTTGGTATATTTTAAAATAAACACAAACATCGCCATCTGCAACATAGCCCTGTTCAAATCCCATTTACTGTGCGGATTGACCCCATTCAACAAGTGCATGGACAACCACTTTTTATTTTCATATGTCTCCTATTCAGTTTCACTGTATTTTTTGTTATCATCCTGATTCATTTAATTCAAAACAATTCTCGTGAAGTGATTGGCACAATGCAACATTCACAAAATTATAAAAGTGCAGAGCACGTCGGGTCCCTTGTGGGCCCGACTAATTTTTTTTCATTTTCAAACAACTTTATGCTCAAATTGATCAGACACAACATCCAGATGAATTTTGGAGTTGAAAAATGAACTGGGTTGCAATTAGAAACTATTTTTTGTCCCTTTTGGAAACAGTGCAAAACTGGCCAAGTTGGCTCAGGAATCAATTTGGGAAACTGGTCAAACGACCACGTGAAGCAATGAGAACTTGTAGACACGCAAATATTTTACCCGAGAATATAGTGCATCAAATGGCCTAGAGAAATAAATCACGAGGTGAAAGATATTAATCGGCAAAGTTGCTCAGTCAGGCTTTTCTGAAACAACAGTTGTTCTGAACCAACACAAACTGATCCAATTGCGAATTTGCAAAAATAACAAATCAACTCCCAGTGAGCTACCATTAAACATAGTAAATCATTTGGGTACCTTGAGCACGTGTGTAAAAGGAATTTTCTTGAAACATCGTTGATCAAAAGATACTGATAGTCGAAGTTAGCCTCTCTGAAATGCTGTCAGGAATGCAGATGCAAAACAAAACAAACTGCATTTGGTTTCGATCTGCTAAAAATAGCGAATCAGATCATGAGGCTCTGAAAAATAACATGTGAGATCATCTTGATATGGAGAACACATAAAATTATTCATTCTGACATGACAGTGAACTGGTTGCAAAATCCAAGCTCAAATAGGATGCAACTTTGCAAAACCAACAGTGTGCAAACAACATAACAGTGTCAAAACCCTTGAGTTTCACTTTTTGAAACTGTCAAAAATTATCATGAGAAGCTAAAATTTGAAATTCCTACTCACATAGGTCAATTGAGTATGTCTATAAATGGGTTTTGCATGACAATCAATAGGCTTTAAATTATAAGCCTCTAAAGTGGGCCCCGAAGCAGATTCTTCAGGTGCACTTCTGAAAGTGCAGAAGCAAAATTTTGAAATGGGCATCTCAAATTTGTAAAATTTGAGAGTGCCATCAGTGGCCCTGACTGGGGATGTATGCTCCCTGTGGGCATAGCAAGATTCCAGATCTCTGGGGAGAGTAGACCAAAAGTCGAGTTTGACAGGTGCCTTCAAGTTGCTCCCCAATTCAACTTTTATTTTTCAACTTCATTTGATGACCCCGAGTCACCAAATGAAAAATGGGGATCAAAATTCATCTCTGTCAAACACCAATCTATAAAAATAGTTGATTTCCCTCAACTCATGCTTGCCTCTATCAAACCATAACAACACTGGTGACTGCATCTTTGCAAACAACAATACCAAACTGCCCTTGTGCAAATGAAAAATTGTTCCCTATTCAAATCTGTCATCACATGGCAACCAAATCAAATAGGTCACATCACTGTTCATCATTTCATTTTTTGATTTTATATCGGACAACAACACTTGAAACTAGTGATCAAGATCATATGAAGGCATGGTCTTATCACATTCATCAAACCCTTCAGAATGATCAAGTTCAGAGGAGACATCATGGCTGAAAAGCAACATGCAATCATCTTGTGTATTGAGAAAAAATTGCTCATACATTTGTATCTCCTCCAACTGGAATACATCACAGGCTGGTTTGTCCTCATCCAAACACCACAACCCAAACACATTATCATGTGTTTCAAGATTCTGAAAATCAGATTTGTCAACACTAAAAGTATTTTCATCTTCATTCACATCATTACATTTAGCAAAATCATCAACCTCGAATGCATGAGTAGTGTTCTCTATCTCAGGTTTACACATGTTGTGGAACTCATTCTTCAAACCATCATGCAATTCCATAGAGGATGCTTCAGACACAGATTCACACCATTCAAAATTTGACCCTAAACAAAGGTCTTCACATTGATTCTTCACAAAATGTCCAATGTTATCATTTTCAGGAGTAATAGGGTCAACAAAGAAAATTTCATGTGCACTTTCATCTGATAGGCATACTGAACCATGTAAAAGAGACTCACTGTCATCAAAAAATTGCTCATTAGTAATGAAATTAACACCTTCATTCTCTGTCTCACCAATGCATTCCTTATTCAAAGGAAACACATCCATTTTCAAACTATAAAGATGAGAGATATCATTAAAGAAAGATTCATATTCAATCTCATACTGACTGACATCACACCCATTGCTATCTGGATCATATAGCTTCTCTACACATTGATCAAAAAATCTTGTAATGTCAACACAACTTGAAAGTCCATCAAACTGTTTCACATTATCTATGGATGATAATGTTGATTCTAAATCCATGTGATTGTCACTATGCACAACTTGATTATTCAAAACTGAAATCCTTCCATTATCACTATGCACATTATCATCATTCTTATGTAACACTTACATTTCCATTTTTGTTTCATACAAGCAATCATGGACAACAAAGATATAAACAAGTTCATCAAAATATTCATTACTTCCAGCAGTACTATGCTCATGATCAGCAAATTGAACATATATATGTTCATCCTCAGATTCTTCATCATTGATAGAATCCACATGCTCCATTGATGTCAAACTTGAACTACAATCCAAGTTTGTTTTGAGTGTAAGTGGATTATTCACTTGTGAATAAGTGACCTTATCAGTATCCATATCATTATATCCATTGTGTGAAGAACACACCTCTGAGTCATTCTCATAAGAGATTTCATAATCATCAAGAGAGAAATCAGTTTGGCTATTATCTGCATTCATCAGAAAAAATATCATCACTACATAAAGCATGCTTAAAATCTTCATAATGAGTGCTTACTCTTTCATCTTCGATTTCTTGTTCACTAACTTGAGAAAGAATATCATCAGAAATTGAATCATCTTCAGTGACTGAAACATGACATGGAATGATGACCTTCATCTCTTCTATTTCTTCATCATTCAAGGTATTACAAGAAAAAATTTCATACATATTTATTTGTTCATCATACCATGCACCTTCCTCTTCATTACTACTACAAGGATCTACACATGTGCTGATTGTAAGCTTATTACAATTAATGTCCTCATTCATACAACAAACATCTTCATTTTTTGACACACTCTTTTCATCCTTGTGTATCATGTTCTAACTTTGTTGAAACAAACAACTACTACCTTCATTTTGAGACACCACATTTTGATGAAATTCAACATGAAGTTCATTAGGATCTACAAATCGTGATGATGGAAAAATTGGAGCAGCAACATCACTACCCTCTTGACAAGAACTTTTATTATCTAATCCATGAGTTATATTTTCCTGAGGTGTGTTAGGATGACCAACACTCACAACCCTATATCTTTTCATCATTGAGTATCTCAAATTGTTCTCAATGTCTATAGCCATCTGATATGCTTAGAGCAGGGTTTTAGGCTCTTTATCCCTCAACAAATAACTCATCTTTTTTTCAAATGCTCCTAAGTATATGACCAAAAATTCAACATCATTTGGCCTTAAGTTCTCCAGGATCTCTCTTATGATCATTGAAAATCCGAGATTAAAAGATGGGACTAACTCATCTTTTCCTTTCTCCATGTTCATGAACCTTTTCCTTATCAAAATAGGGTTAATCTGTTCTCCAAACTGTTCCATGAACACTGCCTTGAGCTCTTCCCATGAATGAATGGAAGAGGTTGGTAAATAAGAGAACCACTCTCTTGCATCTCCTCTCAAGGTCTAAACAAATTGTCTCATGATCACATCCTCATGATCAATCTCATAATCATCCATCACATTACTGAACTCTTGCAAATGTCTAATTGCCGATTTAGCCTTATCACCAATGAACCTTGGTAACTTATTTTTGACTTTAGTTGGAATGTTATTTGGGTAAAAACTAAGGCTACTAAAATTGATAGCTCTATACCTTCCAATACTGAAACCTCATTGACAATCTAGCTGGAACTGATCACAAACCACAGTTCCATCTGGAACCATACTAGGATGCATGTATTGAGGCATCTTAATATGCCTTTTTCAAATTTTACATATCAACTCTATAGTTGATCATTCATTGCCCTATTTCTATCTTTCATAACAATCTTAGAATACCATAATGCATTATTCAAATGCATTTACACATAATATCTATTTATTGGGCAAATTTCAAGAACAAGCATACTTCTCCAACAAGATACACAGGCTGCAAATTACAACTCAAAAGTATGCAAACTAAATATTACTGTTCTTTCCCTCTCTTAGTGCTAATCACTTAATAAGGAACCAAAGTTTTGCCTAAGATGTTCAAACATGGTTTCCATATACAATTTTCTTGAAAAACAAGAGTGAAGAATACCTGGAAACTTTTGCAGCCGCTGCAAATTATCTTCCTGATTGGTAATGTTTGTAGATCTGGAACTTTCTTCCAATTTTCAACAGGTTCTATCAAATAGAGTTGCCACCTCTTTTCATAGAGGACTAAACTTGAAGTAGTATGAAGCTCTTTCACAGTTAAAATTCTTTCTGAGTTCTTTCCACCAACAGAGCACCAAAGATTGCAAAACTATTCAGGTTCACTGCAACAAATTCTCCAGGGCTGAAATCCTTCAAAATTTGAACTAAATCAAAATGACAAATCATGTGACTCTATGCAATGACTCTTAAGGCTAGATTCTGCAATAATTTTTTTCACAAATTCTCCCCAGTAGAGTCACCTTTCTGTTGGTGACTCAAATGGGAAAATAGTTCAATAATGTGCAACCTCTAGTTACATAAATAATTCAACACTTAAATGACTCTATAACAACACCATCTGCAACCAAAACTTCTGAATTCATCCCCAGTGGAGTCGCCATTCTATTGGTGTTTAAAAATACAACCCAACTAGGATTTGCAATTCTCTAAGAGGTATCCAACCTCTATAATAAAGAACCACAAAGGCTAGTGGACAACTAACAAGATTCAGTCAAAGACTGACATCTCCTAAACTTCAGGCTCTGTAAGACCTAGGGGGGTAACCCTTTAGCAACATCAAACAATCTAGACACACAAGTAATAGGATATTGCTTAACAGATTATGCTCTCACAGAATTGCTGAGAAACTTAAAATATCACTTAACATTGGCAAGATATTGAATGAATTTCACTAACCAGCATGGAGAACATGACAAACACAACTCAACAAAATATATTTGAAATGGTTTTTTGATTTAAAGAGTTGGGACCAAACTGAAAAATAGTAGAAACATGATAATGGACTAGTGCCATAAAAATGGGCTATGGAGTCACATAACTAGCATTCATCTTTCAGTGTTGAACATGCTCTGAAGGTCTTGCAAATGTTGTCACATTATGACAACCAGACCATTGAAGCTTTCTTTGATAACTCTTCTTATAAGTCCACCTGAAACATAACACTCCTATCACATTTGTCAAAGCAATTACACTATCCCCAAACAATAGGCAATAATAAAAGGAGCTTGTGCATTATTAAAGCAATTACACCATTCATAGAACAAAAGGCAACAACGAATGTAACTCAAATGCAACAAATGTGCATGAACAAATTTAGACAATTTTATTATTAAATCCAAAATAGCATTACAGTTCAACCATGGAGACAATTATCGGCAAAATAAACATAACAGAACAATTCAAAACACACACTTTCAGATTAAAAATGAGTAACAATCATATTTCCCCCTAGCTTTACAATCTACTCATAAATTTTGCCTGACTTGCAGAGCTTTCATAAATTGGAACATTACCATTGAGAAGAGAAAAGAAGATATAGAAAATAGAAGCAAACATGAGCAACCCTAAACTTGATTTGCAAATGCCATCTGGAAGCTTAATTCACCGTTGATCAACTGAAAGAAATATTTCCTCCTTCCTCTGCAAAAAAAAGCTTATTCCCACAAAACAACATTTGCTCATCATTACCCAACAACATAAAATCAGCCCATGTGGAGATTCTCATCATTTTATCTAGTTGCTCCTATCTCAGCCTCTTCTCATGCAAAATTTTGTTTCTGTACTCTTTATTTGCAGCACTTTATTTTTGTCCAAATACTTAAAGTCTCATAACTTTAATATTTAGGCTGCTTTTTACTTCATTTACTACCAGTGAATAAAATAATCTATTTTATAAAGTGAATAATAAATTCACTTTTATCTCATCTAAACAAATAAAATATTTACCCACATATATGAAGCTTGTCTTTAGATATTAAAATATTCACTTCCCTCACTAGGCACCAAAGTCTTTTGCCGTGCACTTTTACTTCAACATTTAAAATTTATATTTTAAATGTTTATGGGCCCATTTAATTCACCCTCAGTGAATAAAATATTTACAATGGTAATCATTCCATTCATATTTCAAAATATCCCCTCATGCCATTTACGTTGCAACAAATTAAATAATTTTTCCTGAGCATTTCATATTCACGTGCACAAAGTATTTTAAAAAATTTCACTAAGCAATGAACACGTCCTTCACATTTTTAAATGTGAACCCTTTTAATTTTATTGGTCAACCTAAAGCTTTACCTTTGCTTTTATTTTCCTTGCCCACCATTTAAATATTCCATCACCGACAATTTTCAATTTACTCGTGCCATTAAGCTTTTTGGGGCCTACCAACCACATGGCTTATTTTCGCAAGCATCACACCCCTTTTGTCAATGCCATCATACCTCCCACGAGGTTTGTGAGCAAGGGTTGAGATTGCATCTAAGCCCCACATTCTCCCCTTGCCGTTGATTCCTTTTGGCTCCTTCATCTGCCTAACTTTCCTCTTTGCTCGAAATCCTCTACAGATGTGGCCACCATTTCTCAATATGCTCGAGCCTCCTCTCTGATTGCGCCCCTTCACCTGCAAGTTGCATTTTTTCCTCTCTAATATGCACACCCTTGCATACTGCCTTTTCTTCACTAGGCACGAGTCTCTCCTCTCCATCACTATAGGTTTCCTCACATGGTCTTCCCCGCTTGGTGCACAGGCTCCTCAAAGATCTTTGCCACTAATCTGCAACTCCCGTGCTCTACACTTGGATGCTCCTCCATCAAGCCTCCTCCTGCAATGTGCAGGTCTCCTCTAATTATCCTAGGCGTTTCCTACATGTTGGCCGCGGGGTTAGCTTTTGCAAGAAAGTTTCTAAAGCCCTCTCAACATATGCATTTTGTGCTTGTCCCTACCAGTCGCGCCATCCCTGCATCATGGATTCCCTGAGACTACATTTACTTTTATATCTTAATGGATCTGCATACCCCACTCCAGGCCATGCCCCTCTCATTGTATTTGCTCAATATAATTTGAAAATGTTGAAATGATCTCCTGTCCCAAAGATTCGTGCCCCAGTTTCCTCTATTGAGTTCCTCAATGTTTTGATGAATGCGTGTACCCTATTCGATTTACCTACCACTTCCCCTCTCTTGCTCGCATCCCATCAACAACATAAGTATTTCACAATCTCCTTATCGACCTCAGTGAAACATTACCAACAGTCCATCCTAGACTTAGAGCAACAGTTATGGCATTCTATGGTACCAAGTTACATGGAAATGTAACTTCGCATGCATCAACTGAATAATAGCACCTCCCACAAATTTTCCATTTATTACAACCTTTATGTCTACCTCTGAATATGCCTAATCAAGAGAAGAATCTGAGGTACTGAGCAATTGGTTTTTGTTTTTTGATGATGAAAGGCTCATCAAATCACCCTCACTATTTGAAAACACAGTCAACACTGTCCTTTACCTTTTGGTGGATTAGCCTCCCTTCAACCCTTGACAACACCCTCCTGTAGCAAGCACAGTGGCATCCTAATAAGGATTTCCCCAAATGAAATTGGTATATTTTAAAATAAACACAAACATTGCCATTTGCAACATAGCCATGTTCAAATCCCATTTACTATGTGGATCGACCCCATTCAACAAGTGCATTGGCAGACACTTTTTATTTTCATATGTCTCCTCTTCAGTTTCACTGTATTTCTTGTTATCATCTCGCTTCATTTAATTCAAAACAATTCTCGTGAAGTGATTGGCACAATGCAACATTCACAAAATTATAAAAGGTAGAGCACGTCGGGTCCCATGTTGGCCCGACTAAAAAAAAAATCATTTTCAAACAACTTTATGCTCAAATCGATCAGACACAACATCCAGATGAATTTTGGAGTTGAAAAATGAACCGGGTTGCAATTAGAAACTATTTTCTGTCCCTTTTGGAAATAGTGCAAAACTGACCAAGTTGGCTCAGGAATCAATCTGGGAAACTAGTCAAACAACCATGTGAAGCAATGAGAACTTGCAGACACGCAGAAATTTGACCTGAGAATATAGTGCAACAAACATCCTAGAGAAATCAATCACGAGGTGAAAGATATTAATCAAAAAATTTGCTCAGTCAGGCTTTTCTAAAACAACAGTTGTTCTGAACCAACACAAATTGATCCAATTGCCAATTTGCAAAAATAACAAATCAACTCCTAGTGAGCTGCCATTAGACATAGTAAATAATTTAGGTACCTTGAGCATGTGTGCAAAAGGAATTTTCCTGAAACATCGTTGATCAAAAGATATCGACAGTCTAAGTTAGCCTCTCTAAAATGCTATTTCGAATGCAGATGCAAAACAAAACAAACTGCATTTGGTTTCGATCTACTAAAAATAGAAAATCAGATCATGAGGCTCTGAAAACTAACATGTGAGATCATCTTGATATGGAGAACACAAAATAGTATTCATTCTGACATGACAGTGAACTGGTTGCAAAATCCAAGCTCAAACAGGATGCAACTTTGCAAAGCCAACAATGTGCAAACAACAAACAGTGTCAAAACCCTTCAGCTTCACTTTTTGAAACTCTATCAAAACTTATCATGGGAAGCTTAAATTTGATATGCCTTCTCACATAGGTCAATTGAGTATGTCTGCAAATGGATTTTGCATGGAAATCAATAGGCTTTAAATTATAAGCCTCTAAAGTGGGCCCCTAAGTAGATTGTTTAGGTGCACTTCTGAAAGTGCAGAAGCAAAATTTTGAAATGGGCATCTCAAATTTAGAAAAATTTGAGAGTGCCATCATGCAGTGTTGAAAAAACACACTGTCCCATTTCAATTATTTGAATCTCCTTGTTTAAATGTAAAGGGTCGTCTCATGGTGGGTTGCTTGCTTCTTAACACGCATGGTCTTGCAACATGGAATGTTACTTGAATGTCTTCAAAATCACACATTCCATTGTTGTGTTTGAATTTCGCACCATTGAAAAAAAAATTGCACAAAATGATTCTGAATGGGAAACACAGTGCTGGGTTTCAGTTATTTTAATCATCCACTTGAGATGTAAAAGGTCGTCTCATGTTGGGTTGCTTGGTTCTTAACACCCACGGTTTTGTAAGATGGAATGTTAGAAAACAGTATGAAAGTCTTCTAGATCACACCTTCCATTGTTGTGTTTAAGTTTCAAGTATATAACAAATTGCATGCTTCATAACACATTGCATTTTTCAACCTCCACATCACAACATACCCTAGCCATTTCTTGTTTTTAAACCAGTATATGTAGGTGTGCACATTGTGTAGTGCATGTTCGAAAACACTGTGTTTTGAAGCCTGCCTTTACTTATATGGTATACCCAACCGTTGTCTTGTAATGCAAATATACAAACGTATAGATGGTGTTTTATTTTATCAAATAGCACATCTCTCATTTAACAGGGACAATAATAACCCTCAACACATAGTGTAATTCATAGTACGCACTTCATTCTATTTCACAATAATTCATGTTGGAAAACCCTAGGTGTTAAGAAAGAAGCAACCCAAATAGTGTTGTAAAACACTCTGAAAAACTATTGGATAGTACATGTCACCTCAATTTGGTCGGTATTCTCCTCGAAGTCTTCCATGTGCACTAAGACCTTCTGCTTTCCCTTTCAACGTGCAGAGAGGAAACAAAACAAATAATATTTTCACCTTTCTTTCTTGAAACAAAAAAGGCCCACATCATTCCCTTCCACTTTTCCTGTGCCAGACAAAAGAAACTTGTCGACAAAGCTAACCAACCCACTTTTTCACCCGACAATAGGCAGGAAAACCCACCTGACGACGCCGTTAACGCCTACGTAACCATCACCTGAACATTTGGTCCCGTCTACCCGTTTCATCACTTTTTGTTTCCATGTATGTTGTTATTCTAATAACTCTTTTATAATTTGTCTATAATAATTAGGGCCAAGTAATGGGAGTAGGACAAATTATCAATTAAGTTATTCCTACCCATTGGCTTTACAAGTTCTATTTAATACAGTGCATATAACTGTTTGGAGTAGTCGCTTGTTATATGTGCACATCTTTTTGCAGTGTGGTTGTCAGATCAAAACATACTAAAAAAGAGCAGAAATAGAATATAGAAATAACATTCTACAAAATTGCCATCAGATGTTGTTAAAAATGAACCATTTATAACTTACTAAATATTCTATACAAATAGCGAAATTGTAAAAAGAACTATTACAAAAAATCGTATGAACCACATTTAAACTCTTTTGGGGAAAGATTTCAAATTACCACAAAACACTTTAGAATGATAGATGAATGAAAACCCCAACATTTCACAATTTCAAATAAATCGACACTTCTAAATGCATATTAAATTTTGGAAATTTAACTGTCCACTACACTTGCGATTCAAGCTATGGCAGCCAGAATCACTTGTATTTACTGCATAGGGTTCACATCTCCTGAAACATCCTTCTCAATTCACCTACTCTTGTTTTGTTCAATTTTATTTCGTGGCCTATATAAACCACCTGGAAGAAAGACAAGTGTTAGCGATAGATTAAATTGGAAAATTAAAGACAATCGGTGCTAGAAATAATTTTATTTCTTCCAAATTTCCCCAATATACAATTTATATGTTCTGCTAAGTGCAAAATGCCAGCTTGCACAGACAATAAATAAACATATTAAACTATACATTGGGAATTTAATTTCCAATTTAACCTATCGCTAACACTAGTATATATATCAGCAATCATATGTGCCATTTTTCCATTCTTCTGGAACTTTGAAGCAATGAACGCTCATTCTGTTGGATAAATTCGTTTGTTGCAATCAAGAATCAGGAGAAAGCTAACTCGTAAACAAAAAGCACATATGCATGTAACATGAGATAAAAATGGTATTTCATTTTCCTCATCTGATTCGACCAAATAAGTGCTCACATTATTTGCACAGTTGGAAAACACATTGTCTCGATATAAGGTGTTAAGAAACAAGCAAGCTAACTCATAAACAAAAAGCACCTATTTATGTAACACGAGATCAAAATGACATTTCATTTTTCCTCATCTGATTCGACCAACTAAATGCTCCCATTATCCGCACAATTGGAAAACACAATGTCTCGACATAAGGTGTTAAGAAAGAAGCAACCCAAATAGTGTTGTAAAACCCTCTGCCTTTTTGCCTTTGTGAAGTCTATGTGCCAAAAGGTGATCTTTGCCTTGTAAGAGGTGGTATTCATAGTGTTGATTTTAAGGTAATCGAGACAGACCCTGGGGAATACTGTGTTGTTCCTCCAGATACTGAAATTTTCTATGAAGGGGAGCTTGTAAAGCGGGAGGATGAAGATAGATTACATGAAACAGGTTATGATGATGTTGGTGGTGTATGAAAACAAATGGATCAGATACGTGAATTGGTAGAACTTCTTCCTAGGCACCCACAACTCTTCAAATCAATTGGTGTGAAACCCCCAAAGGGTATTCTACTTTATGTGCCACCTGGTTCTGGGAAAACCTCAATTGTTAGGGCAGTTGCAAATGAAACCGGTGCCTTCTTTTTCTATATCAATCGACCTAAAATTATGTCAAAGCTGGCCAGAGAAAGAGAAAGCAATCTCTAGAAGGCTTTTGAGGAGGCTGAGAAAAATGCACCTTCCATTATATTTATTGATGAAATTGATTCCATAGCTCTTAAGAGGGAAAAAACCCATGGTGAAGTTGAGAGGAGAATTGTTTCTCAACTTCTTATAGTTATGGATAGACTTAAGTCTCGTGCTCATGTTATTGTGATTGCAACAACTAACCAACCAAATAGTATTGACCCATCACTCGAAAGGTTTGGAAGGTTTGATAGGGAAATTGACATTGGGTTTCCGGATGAAGTAGGTAGGTTGGAAGTGCTTTGTATCCATATGAAGAATATGAAGCTCTCTGATGATGTACGTATTGTAGAACCTAAATTGTTTTTTGTACTTCAAGATCTAATGTCAAGTAGTGCTTGGATTTTGAGAGCATTTATTAATCTTTGTTTTCTTGGTGAGATTATATATTAATCTTTAGGATTCTTGGTACAGGTTGATCTGGAAAGGATTGCTAAGGATACTCATGGATATGTTGGAGCAGATCTTGCACCTTTGTGCACTAAGGCTACACTTCAGTGTATTGGGGAAAAAATGGATGTCATTGACTTAGAAGATGAGACAATAGATGCTGAGATTCTAAATTCAATGGTCGTGACTAATTAGCACTTCCAGATTGCATTGGGCTCTAGCAACCCATCCATTGTCCATGAAACTGTGAGTTTTTCCAAACCATGTCTAGACATTCAATTTTTCTCATATCGATTAAGTAGGGATTGTATTTTTAAACTATTGATCTGTTGGGCCCCTAAATTTTAAATTTCTAAGTTTGTTTGTTTCTGATGATTTTAATAATGGTAAATTTTCTTATGAATATTGGAAAAACATTGACAGGTTGTTGAAGTTCCGAATGTCACTTGGGAAGATATTGGAGGGTTGGAAATTTTCAAGAGGGAGCTTCAAGACGTATATTCAGATACATGGTTCACTATATTTGTGCCTTGCTTTTCTTTCAATAAAGAAAACTTGCTTTTCAAGGAGATATCAACTAACAAAATTCATTATGAGTTTGGTGTAGACTGTTCAATATCCAATGGAGCATCCTGAGAAATTTGAAAAATTTAGAATGTCTCCTTCAAAAGAAGTGCTATTTTATGGGCCACTGGGTTGTGGAAAGACATTGCTTGCAAAAGCCATTGCCAATGAATGCAAGGCAAATTTCATCAGTGTGAAGGGCCCTAAATTGTTAACAATGTGGTTTCGAGAGAGTGAGGCTAATGTGACACATTTTTGATAAGGCCAGAGGGTCAACTCCTTGTGTCCCATTTTATGATGAGCTTGATTCTATTGCTACGTAGGTGCGTTGATTTTTTATAAGTAAAAGTTTAAGGTTGACTAGAAATGACTGGGAATTTTGTTTGACCTTTTTAAAGTAGGCTCTAACTTGTGATGCATAATTAGTTTGCATGTTTCTAGTGTGGTAGTAGTGTTGGGGATGCTTGTGGTGTTGTAGACAGAGTCCTTAATCAGTTGTTGATGGAGATGGCTTGTATGACAACCAAGAAAACAATTATCATTATTGCTGGTACAAACAAGCTTGATATCATTAATCCTGTGTTGTTAAGGCCTGGCTGACTTGACCAGCTGATTTATATTCCCTTACCTGATGAGTCCTCACGTTATCAAATCTTCAAATCTTGCTTGAGAAAGTCACCTGTATCAAAGGATGTAGACCTAATGGCACTGGCCCGTTATACCCAAGGATTTAGTGGAGCCAATATCATTGAGATTTGTCAGAGGGCTTGCAAGTATGCTATTAGAGAAAATATTGAGAAGGTGAGTTCCAATTGTGTCATCTTTTGCAAACTAGATCTGTTTATGGATTTCTAATGGTTTTTTTTTACTGTTATGTAACTAATTTTTAAGATAGAGCAGTAGTCTACCTATTGAACTTACCTCAACTCGTAGCTTTTTATTTCAATTCTTCATACTAGCATGCATTTCAATTTTACCATAACATCTCCCCCCACACTTTCAGGAAATTCAACGTGAACGAAAAAGAGCCAAGAATCTTGAGGCAATGGATGAGGATGATAGTGATGAGGTAGCTGAAATAAAAGCTGCTCATTTTGAGGAGTCTATGAAATATGCCCGAAGAACTATTAATGATGCGAATATTTGGAAGTATGAAGCCTTTGCACAAACACTACAACAATCTCGAGGCTTTGGTTCCGAGTTTCGATCTCCAGACAGACCTGCTAGTACTCCTGTTGGGGGTTCAGATGTATTTTCTACAAAAGATAATAAAGATGACGATGACTTATATAGTTAGGAAACTTCATACAAAACTGCCATCTTAATGAAGAGACAAATGTGTCTGTTCTAGCAAGGACCTTCCGTTGAAAACTAGCCAAAGCTATTAAATTTGGCTCCACTTTGCTTGTATGAGTTTAATATTCGTATGTTCTAAACTTTATTTAATTTAGCAACCCTTTAGTAGTGGACTAAATACTCTTTAGTAACTTGTAAGTTTTTAGAGCAAGATCAACTTTATGGAAAATAAAGTTACTTAGATATGGAAACCTTTGTTCAACTGGTAGATAATGCTATGGAAAATTTTATTTTTCTTTATGCTATTGTAAAATATGTTTTACTAAAATAAACTCTGCAACAAAGAAATCCTTGTTCAACTCTGGTAGGTATGCTATAGAAACTTATTATTCTAAAGCCTTGTTCAACTCTGGTAGGTATGCTATAGAAACTTATTATTCTAAAGCCTTGTTCAACTCTGGTAGGTATCCTATAGAAACTTATTATTCTAAAGCCTTGTTCAACTAGTAGGTGTGCTATTTTTCTTTATCTTGTGAGGAATATTTTTTCACTAAATCATTTAACAACAAAACCTTGTTGAACTTTTGTTTATATGCTATGGAATTCTGCTTTATACTAACCCTGTTAGGATACAGTTTACAATAAAATGTCAATTTATGTTCTTACATTTATTATTATTAATATTACTATGCGTTCACTACACTTGTGATTCAAGCTATGGCAGCCAGAACCACCTATATTTACTGCAAAAGGTTCACATCTCCTGAAGCATCCTTCTCAATTCACCTGCCCTTATTTTGTTCAATTTTCTTTTGTGGCCTATATAAACCACCTGGAAGAAAGACAAGTGTTAGCGATAGATTAAATTGACAAATTAAAGACAATTGGTGCTAGAAATAATTTTATTTCTTCTAAATTTCCCCAATATACAATTTATATATTTTGGTTAGTACAAAATGACAACTTGCACAAACAATAAACAAACATATTAAACTGTACATTGGGAATTTAATTTCCAATTTAACCTATCCCTAACACTAGTATATATATCAGCAATCATATGTGTCATTTTTCCATTCTGCTAGAACTGTGAAGCAATGAACATTCATTCTGTTGGATAAATTCATTTGTTCCAATAAGGAATTAGGAGAAAGCTAACTTGTAAACAAAAGCACTTATCTATGTAACATGAGATAAAAATGGCATTTCATTTTCCTCATCTGATTCAACCAAATAAATGCTCGCACTATTTGCAGTGTTGGAAAATACAATTTTTCCATATAAGGTGTTAAGAAACAAGCAACCCAAATAGTGTTGTAAAACCCTATGCAACAGAGAGGAAACAGTGTGTTTTCCAACTATGATGTCTCATCATGTTATGTATGTATCCATGTATGTTTTTCATGCATTTTTTGATGTACATTGGTAAATTTTGTCTAGGAGTTAGGCGGATCCTTAAGAAACAAGCAACCCAAATAGTGTTGTAAAACCCTCTGCAACAAAGAGGAGACAGTGTGTTTTCCAACTATGACGTCTCGTCATGTTATGTATGTTTTTCATGCATTTTTTGATGCACATAGGTGAATTTTGTCTAGGAGTTAGCCGACTCCTTAAGAAACAAGCAACCCAAATAGTGTTGTAAAACCCTCCGCAATAGAGAGGAGACAATGTGTTTTCCAAATGTGCAAATAATGAGAGAAATTCATTTGTTCCAATCAGGAGAAAGCTAACTCAAACAAAAAGCACCTATTCATGTAACATGAGATCAACATGGAATTTCATTTTCCTCATCTGATTCGACCAAATAAATGCTCACATTATCTGCACATTTGGAAAATGCACTATGTCGATATAAGGTGTTAAGAAACAAGCAACCCATATAGTGTTGTAAAACCCTCTGCAATTGAGAGGAGACAATGTGTTTTCAACTTTGCAAATAATGTAAGCAATTTATTTGTTCCAATCAAATAAAGAAAGCGAAATGACATTTCGGCTGTAGCAAAGAGTTGTTCAAAAACACATGAAAAACATACATGGAAACATACATAACATGACGAGACATCGTAGTGTAGGGCCCACCAGAATGGCGATCAACATGAAACCAGCAGACGAAACAAAATGTCCAGGCGATGGTCAGATGGGAGTTAATGGTGCCGTCAGGTGGGTTTTCCCGCCTGTTGCTAGGAAAAAAAGTGGGCGGGTTAGCTTTGTGGACAAGTTTCTTTTGTCTGGCGCAACAAAAGTGGAAGGGAATGACGTGGGAATTTTCTGTTTCAAGAAAGAAAGGTGAAAATACTATTTGTTTCCTGCTATTGGGCCTTTTCTGTTTCAAGAAAGAAAGGTGAAAATACTATTTGTTTCTTGCTATCGGGCCTTTTCTGTTTCAAGAAAGGTGAAAATACTGTTTTCTAGCAACAAATAGTCATTCCTTTCTTCAGTGTTCATGGTAGAATGGAAAAATGGCACATACACAAAGTGGATATACATACCTTAGGGAGCTCTGAACACCTAGAACTATTTCCATTGCTATCCACCAAAACGTCACTATCCAAAAATGGAGAAAATGGGAGCTTGTCTGGGCTTTTTGATATTTGCAAATAATGGTTTCGAATGCCACGTTTTAGGCTTTTTGTCCATGCCAATAAATTATTTTGAAATCCTGCTAGCACTGACATGTTTTCCCGATAATGGTTGCAGGTATTGGGCCTTTTCTGTTTCGAGAAAGAAAGGTGAAAATACTATCTGTTTCCAATCTTCACATTGAAAGGGAAAGTTGGACGTTTCAGTGCACGTGGACAAGTTGGAGGAGAAATCAGACCAAATTGAGGTGACATGTACTATCCAATAGTGTTGCAGAGGGTTTTACAACACTATTTGGGTTGCTTCTTTCTTAACACCAAGGGTTTTCCAACATGAATTGTTGCAAAACAGAATGAAGTGAAGGCAGGCTCTAAAACACATTATGTTTTCCAACATGCACTACCCAATGTGCACACCTAGATATAATGGTTTAAAAAGAAAAAAGGGCTTGGGTATGCTGTGATGTGGAGGTTGAAAAATGCAATGTGTTATGAAGCATGCAATTTTTTATATACTTGAAACTTAAACACAACAATGGAAGGTGTGATCTGGAAGACTTTCATACTATTTTGTAACATTCCATCTTACAAAACCATGGGTATTAAGAACCAAGCAACCCAACATGAGATGACCCTTTACATCTCAAGTGGATGATTAAAATAACTGAAACCCAACACTGTGTTTCCCATTTAGAATTCTTTTCTGCACTTTTTTTTTCAATGGTGCGAAATTTAAACACAACAATGGAATGTGCGATTTTGAAGACATTCAAGCAACTGAAATACTCGACATTGTGTTTCCAAAATTTCAAACTAAAAGAACTTGTAAAACCCTCTACATTTAAACAAGGAGATTCAAATAAATGAAACCCAACATTGTGTTTCCCATTCAGAATTATTTTGTACAATTTTTTTTATTGAAACCCAACACTGTGTTTCCCATTCAGAATTATTTTTTGTAGTTTTTTTTTCAATGGTACAAAATTTAAACACAACAATGGAATGTGTGATTTGGAAGACATTCAAAAAATTGAAATACTCCACATTGTGTTTCCCAAATTTCAAATTACCCCTCACCTCCATTTCGTCGGTATTCTACTCCAACTCCTCCACGTGCACTCAAACCTTCAGCTTTCCATTTACATTTAAACAAGGAGATTGAAATAAATAAGAAGTAATCCACAATCCACTGTGTTTTCCATGATGCTACTGTTATGTAAATTTTTTGTTCAAAACATATGCGCAGATATTGAAAAAGAGTGTTTTTCTCAAAGTAAGTGTTGTTAAAAAACTACAATGTGAACTTCAAAACATTCATTTCTTACAGCCTGCATAAAATAATAAGTGAGCCACAACCCATTGTGTTTTCCATGATGCAACTATTATGTGAATAATGTGTTGGGAAGATATCGAATAAGAGTGTTTTTCTAAAAGTAAGGGTTGTTAAAAATTATGAAGCTCAAATTCAATACATTGTCCTCTTATTGTGTGCATAACACTAACTGTTGTCATTGAACCAGATATTTGCTAATAATGGTTTTGAATGCCACATTTTTGGCTTTTTGTCTGTCCACGCTGTACAATTATTTTGAAAACCCATCGACACTGACATGATTTCCCGACGATGGGACAACAAACGACACACGAGAGGAGATGTCCCACCCTCAAGTCTTTCCTTCCCATCCGAAAACCTTTTCCCTTGCCAGTCCCACCTCTTTCATCGTGACTCTTTTCCCCATGCAGTATGGGGCCATATCCTATGTTATTTACATATGTGAATTTTGTTTAGGAGTTAAGGAGGGAGCAAGCTAACTCCTGGACAAAATTCACATATGTATCTAACATAGGATATGCCAGTTTCAGGCATAAATTCACATATGTATGTAACATAGGATATGCTGGTTTCAAAATCCTAGACAAAATTCAGCTATGTACATCAAAAAATGCATGAAAAACATACATAAGAACATACATGGATACATACATATCATGTTCAAGTTTTAGGAGACAATGTGTTTTCCAAAACAATACTGTATAAAATGGCGGAAAAAATGGGATTGGAAGTGGGATTTTTTCCATTTCCCAATTATGATTTTGAATGCAACGTTATGCCTTTTTCTATCCATTCCGAAAAATAATGCGAACAATGGTGACATTTCGGGTTTTACATGATTTTTGAAATATAGCATTTCATTGCAGAACCCACAGATTCTGCTTTCTACAAACATTGTTCATTAATTTCACTCATATTTCTACAATGGGTTGTCGCTTATTTCATTCGGAAATGGAAAAATTTGAAAACCAACATACAGGGAGGAAACAAAACAAAAATTTCAAAACCCTCAACAGAAAAAACATTCTCAGACCTGCATTTCAACTAACTCCTAGAAAAAATTCACTTATGTACATCAAAAAACACATGAAAAACATACATGGATACATACATAACATGAGGAGACGTCATAGTGAAACAGTGGATTTTACAATAGTCCGAGTTTTAGGAGACAGTGTGTTTTCCAAAACAACAGTGTATAAAATGGTGGCAAAAATGGGATTGGATGTGGGATTTTTTCCATTTTCCAATTATGATTTTGAATGCCACATTACGCCCTTTTCTATCCATTCCGAAAAACAATGTGAGCGAATAATGGCAACATTCCAGGTTTTATATGATTTTTGAAATATAGCATTTCATTGCAGAATCCATAGATTCTACTTTCTACAAACATTGTTCAGTAATTTTACTCATATTTCTACAATGGGTTGTTGCTTATTTCATTCGGAAATGGAAAAATTCCAAAATCAACATACGAGGAGGAAACAAAACAAAATTTTCAAAACCCTCGACAAAAAAAACATTATCAAGCCTGCATTTCAACTAACTCCTAGAAAAAATTCACCTATGTACATCGAAAAACGCATGAAAAACATACATAAGAACATACATGGATACATACATAACATGATGAGACGTCATAGTGAACAGTGGGTTTTACAATGGTCCGAGTTTTAGGAGACAATGTGTTTTCCAAAACAACAATGTATAAAATGGCGGCAAAAATGGGATTGGATGTGGACTTTTCGCCATTTCCCAATTATGATTTCAAATGCCACGTTATGCCCTTTTCTATCCATTTCGAAAAACAATGCGAATGATGGCGACATTCTGAGTTTTACATGATTTTTGAAATATAGCATTTCATTGCAGAACCCACATATTTAGCTTTCTACAAACATTGTTCAGTAATTTGACTCATATTTGTACAATGGGTTGTCACTTATTTCATTCAAAAATGACAAAATTCAAAAACCAACATAAGGGGAGGAATCAAAACCAAAATTTCAAAACCCTCAACAGAAAAAACATTATCAGACCTACATTTCAACTAGCTCCTAGATAAAATTCACCTATGTACATCGAAAAATGCATGAAAAACATACATAAGAACATACATGGATACATACATAACATGAGGAGACGTCGTAGTGAAACAATGGGTTTTACAATAGTCCGAGTTTTAGGAGACAGTGTGTTTTCCAAAAAAATAGTGTATAAAATGGTGCAAAAAATGGGATTGGATGTGGACTTCTTTCCATTTCCCAATTATGATTTCGAATGCCACATTATGCCCTTTTCTATCCATTCCAAAAAACAATGCGAACAATGGTGACATTCCGGGTTTTACATGATTTTTGAAATATAGCATTTCATTGCAGAACCTAAAAAAATAGTAGTGGAGAAATAAATTATGAATATAGCATTTCATTGCAGAACCCATAGATTCTGCTTTCTACAAACATTGTTCAGTAATTTCACTCATATTTGTACAATGGGTTGTCGCTTATTGCATTCAGAAATGGCAAAATTCGAAAACCAACATAAGGGGAGGAAACAAAACCAGAATTTCAAAACCCTCGATAGAAAAAACATTATTAGACCTGCATTTCAACTAACTCCTAGACAAAATTCACCTATGTACATCGAAAAACACATAAAAAAGATACTTACGAACATACATGGAGACATACATAAAATGAGGAGACGTCGTAGTGAAACAATGGGTTTTACAATAGTCTGAGTTTTAGGAGACAATATGTTTTCCAAAACAATAGTGTATAAAATGGTGCCAAAAATGGGATTGGATGGGGGATTTTTGCTATTTCTTTTGTGTGGCACGGGAAAAGTGGAAGGGAATGACGTGCGCCTTTTCTGTTTGGAGAAAGCAAGGCGAAAATACTATTTGTTTTGTTTCTTATCTGTAGGTTGAAAGGGAAAGCTGAAGGTTTGAGTGCACATGGACGACTTCGAGGAGAATACCGACCAAATAAGATGAAGTGTGGAGTGCACGTGGAGGATTTGGAGGAGAATACAGACGAAATCGAGGTGAGGAGTAATTTTGTTGCAAGCAGAGGGTTTTACAAGATGTTTTAATTTGAAATTTGCGAAACACAATGTCGAGTATTTCAGTGGGCTTTTTGCTATTTCCCAATTAGCTTTCACCAAATGGGAGCCGGCTAATTGCTAGACAAAATTCACCTATGCACATTTAAAAAATGCATGAAAAAATACACATGAACATACATGGATATATACATAACATGAGGAGACGTTGTAGTGAAACAGTGGGTTTTGCAATAGTCTGAGTTTTAGGCGACAGTGTGTTTTCCAAAACAACAGTGTATAAAATGGCACCAAAAATGGGATTGGATATGGGATTTTTGCTATTTCTCAATTTCAATTTTGAATGCCACATTATGCCCTTTTCTATCCATTCCAAAAAACAATGCGAACAATGGTGACATTCCCGGTTTTACATGATTTTCGAAATATAGCATTTCATTTAAAAACCTAACAAAAATAGTAGTGGAGAAATAAATTATGAATATAGCATTTCATTCAAGAACCCATAGATTATTCTTTCTACAAGTTACATTATTCAATAATTTCACTCATAGCTGTACAATGGGTTGTCGCTTATTTCATTTGGAAAGGGAAAAATTCAAAAACTAGCATACGGGGAGGAAACAAACAAAAATTTCAAAACCCTCGACAGAAAAAAACCCTTTCAACTAAATAGTTTCTTTGGCAACCCCAAAATTTTAAAACCACAGATGGGAGGAGACGAAAAACTAAAACCCTCAACTGAAAATAATAAAACCTAAAACCCGCAATGAATGCCCATTCATTTCTTCGTTGTTCATGGCATAATGGCAAGATGGCACATACATAGAGCGGATATACATAGCTGAAGGAGCTTTGCAAGGCTGCTACTCTTGCCCTCTCTATCCACCAAAACATTGCCGTCCAAAAATGGAGAAAATGGGACCTTGTCTGGGCTTTTTGATATTTGCTAATAATGGTTTCGAATGCCACGTTTTTGGCTTTTTGTCCATCCACGCCGAATGATTATTTTGAAAAACTGGTGGCGCTGACACGATTTCCCGATGACAGGACAATAAATTCCACGGGGGATGAGACGTGTCTTTCCTTCCGTCCGACAACCTTTTCCATCACTGTGGGTCCCACCTCTTCCGTTGCGGCTCTTTTCTCCATGTGGTATGGGCACATATGCTATATTATATACATAGGTGAATTTTGTCTAGCAGTTAGCTTTCTCCAGGAAGATATGGGCTCACTTTATGGGAATTGGCTATGCAGCCCTCAAAAGGGCCTTGATTTGACCATTTCATTGCATTTATTAATTAATTAAAAATAAAAAATCAATGTATTCTTAATTTTTGATTAATTAATAAATGTAATGAAATGGTCAAATCAAGGCCCTTTTGTGGGTTGCATAGACATCGCCCACTTTATGTACCTTTTTATCAGATAAAACTAGCAATCATTGTGTGTGCAATGGGTACGTCGAAGAGTTCTAATTTGAAAAGAGCAAAGGAAATAGAAATTGGAGGGAAAAAATGTTTTATGGTGGTGTTTTCTATCATAGAGTATTTTTTCTAGAAATATATATAAAATTTTACAGGCACCAGTGACATCGTTGCTTGCTGAGTTATTTATTTCTTCCCTAGTGGAGTTATTGAAAAAATATTTTATGCTGGTGTTTGCGGTCTATCAAGTCAATACCCAATCATATCATTGTATTTTTCTTCTTACTATAGTTAAAATTTAAACATTCTATTGAGAATAACAATTAATTGGGGCTCTCTAAAAATAGAATCATAGGTATTACAATAAATTTTTCTCTTGATTTATGTGAAGTGTGATATAACAACTAAAAATATTAACCAATCTAAATCAGAATTAAAATATTTTAACAAATTTTTCTCTTTGATTTATGTAATGTTTGATAAAACAACTAAAAATATTATCCAATAAAAATTATAATTAAAAGATTTATATTTTTTCTTAATAAAATGAGAATAATCATATATAGAAACATCATATGACACTTTATTAGTGGATGGGCTACATATAATGTGAGATTTGAGCTTGAAACAAGTCCCGCAAACCACTATTGAGTCATAAAAAACAAGTTTTAGCAATAAATATTCTTTTAACAACTCGATGGAAATATTCTATTCCCATTTGCAATATTTTTTGTCAATTTGATGGCAACTTTATTTTTTCATTTGCATTGCTTTATGTTTTAAATGCAAATATTCAAAATCAAATAATACTTATTTTCTTTTAGGAAAAAATATAAATTTGTATAAGTTTATTTCATTCCATTATTTAACACTTATTATTATTAATTTGATCACATGTAAAGTGAAATTTGCAACACATGACATCCATACACAACCATGCACAAACACTACTCTCTAACATGTTAGCATGCATATATTCTCCATTACAATAGATAATGAAATATGGTATAAATTATAGGATCAAGTAGCACACTATGGAGAGCTTGCATCAACAACATATTGAAGAAGATGAATAGTATGCTTACTATTTTACTTCTAGTTATTTTAAAAATTCAATTATTATTAAATAATTGAGTTACATTGTAATATCATTTTCTTAATAAAAATGCATTGTTCTTAATTTTATTTATTTATAGCCATTATGCATATCTTACCATTGTGCTTGGCCTCTATTTTCATATTCCCTTTTAATTCCTACATCTTGTGGTTTTGCATGTATTTTTCTAGTGCATACATGTTTCAAATATGAGTGTCTTAGTGTGCATATTGTTTTTTTGACATGCATTTAGAGTGTAGCTTTTAGCTAAAGAGGATAAGGTTATAAATGCAATAGAGAAGATTAAGCTAGTTCAATTGCACATAATATCTCTACAGTGTTTTTCAATTTATTTTTTATGAATTTCCTTGAGCATGGTTGCTATCTTGTATTTATTTGTTGATCCAACTAGGCTTGGATGTCTCGTTCTCCCTTTTGAATTTTGGGCATAATGTTTTGCTATAGAAAGACAAGAAAAAATCTAGATTTTAATATGAGGTTCACATTTTGTTTGAATTTAATTATGTATGAGAATTTCCAAAAGGGTTGTGTTTGCATGATGACCAACAAAGTAATTCCCTGCTATAGTCAATGGTCAACCCTTCAAGGGTTGTTATTTGTAACGAGGAAAAAAAGGTTGGAGTTAGTAAGATGTTTATGAAACCATGAGAGGAAACACCACTTCAAATATAGAATCCATTCGACAAAGAACAAATAGTATTGAGATACATCACATATCTAATCAAAAGCTCCTAGATTTTAGGAATTGTAGAAAGTTCGAATATAATTCATTTTCCAAGGTCTAATAGACGAATTGATAAAGGGAGAAACTCAAACATAAATATGACTAATGCATTTTGCATCACCAAAATTGGACTCTTGCATAATTGTTGGTTAGTGGTTCCCTATAACCATACACCTTAGTGAGGATCTAATCTTATCTAAAAGATTATATTCCTTTTTCCTCTACCCACAATTATAGAGCCCTCGACAGAACAAAATGAACCACCCTACATATTCCACGTAAGGTTTTGAGTAGGTAGGATGGTGGTCCAAAATATAAACTAAATTTTAGGATTTGTTTGTGTTTTTCTTAAGTCCTTACTATTAGCCATTAGGACATGAGAAGGACCAAATACCATTCCACATATAATATAAAAGGAAAAATTCCCATAACCTAACTTTGATATCTTACATCAAGAACGAACAGGTTCTCAATATGGCTAACAAACTAAAAACTAAAAACCCCAAACAAAATCTGCACTCAAAAAATTAGCCTAACAACATGGTAGATTAGAATAAAAAAAAACTCCAAATAGAAAAATAGATCTATGTAATGTTGATCTACAATCGTATATTGTTGAATATGTTGAGTTGAACAAGATATACTCAAAAATCTTAACCCTCAATAATCTATCTATCTCCGATTAAATTATATGAATTTGTTAAAAATAAAGGTCTAATATTAGATCCTTCTGCATAATTCTAAACAATACAAAGCACTGATGAGCAAAGTGAAGCTTGAAACCTATTGAAAAGAAAATGACACAATAAAACTATGTTTTTTTATGAAAGGGCCCAACCCCTTTTACAAAGATGAATAAATATAGAGCGATGAAGGCACATAATAGAAATGAAAATAAATTCCATTGGTATAGATATTTGAAACATACAAACTTGACAACAAATGATACATAAAGGTCTCTTGAGTAGGAACGTTCATATGGAAAGAAGCACTAAAATAAAAAGTAAAGTTTAAGTTGAAACAATGAAAACAAATGCATTGTTAATATAGACACTACAGGCTTTGAAGGTAAAGTTGGAAAGCAATGATTATCATAGGTGCTACTCTAGTATTATATTGTTGATCATATTTAAACTCCCTTAGGAAATTGCACAATCCTTCAAGTTTTGTGCAGCTAGCTTGGTAAGTTGACACTACTTCCTGAATCATTTCCACATCCAAATCTTGAATAGGACTTGTTGTTTGAATTGCAAGTTTGATTTTGTTAATGATGTTGACACAAATATTGGATACAGTTGTAAAGAGATGTTGAACGGTTGTCTGAACAGGGTCTAGTTTATTAATAGTTGACAATGAGTTTGATATTGTTGGTTTTGGATGCATGGGAATGCAAGGGCATGGTTGTATATGAGATGTATCATTTGTAGCCATGACCTGACATGCATGGATGAAACATACATACAAGTAGAAGTAAAACATTAGAATGTAAGAAGTTGAATGAATGAGCAAAATATGGTGAGTAATTACAAGGGTATTAACAAATTAGAAGTAAGTAGTATATGTTGCTTTTTTAAAGCAGCAGATTAAACAAACATTATGTAAAACAAACGTTTCAAATAAATAAATAGTAAATATTTGTGAGAAATGTAATCTATATTTGAATTTGGTATCCCCCTTACACATGCCAAATACATCTTGCACCTGTGAAATAGAAATGTATGCATAATGTGAAAGTGTAGATAAGGTTAGTGAATTGCTTGACAATTTCTGAGCAGACATAATAGTAAGCAATGATGGATTTGCATAAAAAGGAATTTGTAAATATCATTGTGCAGGTAGAGGATTATAGTAGAAATATTTGGAGAAACTAACATTGTAGATATGTGTAGAATGAGTGTTTGTTCAAGAGTTTATTTCAGGCAATGACAATAAGTGTTTCTCCTCTTTCTTTCATCGTGCTACATATGGACTTTGTGTCATTCGTGCATATATTTGGAATGTGAAGGTTGGTTTGATGTGCAAGCTTGATGGTGCATGAATTCTAGAAATAACTATGAATGTAAGTCCTTGTTAGTCTACGTTGTCGATGTTGATAGTTGCCTTATCTAGTGTAAGCCCTTGTGATTTGTGGATTGTTAAAGCCCATGCCATTTTTAGGGGGATTTGAATATGGAGTCCACGACTCACAGGGGCTATAGGGACATATTTTGGATTATTAACACCCCAAGCAGGACCTATGTAATTTTTGAACTGAACTACAACAAATAATGGAAGTGAAGGCAGATTTTCATCATCCTTGTATACTATATCTTGGATTTTCCCAAGTGCACCATTGACAAGGCTTGTTTCAACCCATAAATTTGAACATAACATTACCTCTTTTTGAACACACAAAAGGACCTTTGATTATAGTTGTTCTTCATTAGGATCAGAGCATGGTGACCCTTGTAGTTGCCTTGTAGTTGACAAGGCAATAGGTCTTGCCAAAGATAATAACATTTGATGGTTATGAAGTGAGACCATTTCATTTGTTGAGAAAAGGTGTGTTGAGGACAGGAAATCTGCTTGCTCTGTAGAGGCCATTGAAGAGCTTGAGCATGACATAAGAACTTGCCAATCTTCCATTGTAGGCTTTGCATTTCGCAAATCAGAGAGGATAGTATGAAAGGTAACTTGTGCTTGTTCCTCACCGATCTGACGAAATATTTTTCTTAGTGTTACAACTGTGGTAAAGTTGCACCATAGAGAAACCTCGTATGAGGTTGAGGCATACATAGGAATGTCCTTGATTGGTGGAAGTTGGCCAGGGTCACCAAAGAGCATGATAGATCATCCTCCGAACGGGAATTGGTTGTGGTTGGTGAATGCTTCATGTAGCCTCATGTCAATGCTTTGAAGTAACTTAGGACCAATGAAACTCATTTCATCTATTAATATGTAGTGAATGCAATGCATTTTTTCTTGGAAACTTGCTAGTGTTTGGCCTTATAGGGGGGCAATATATTTGATAGGGAAACATAGGGCTGAGTGGATAGTTGATGCTTGGATTTTGAATGTTGCTACACCTATAGGTGCAAGAAGTAGTAATGGTGATGGATCATTTTGGGATGAATTTTGGATTGCAGATCGGATTCCTTTTATTAGGTGTGATTTACCTATTCCAGCAGTTCCATGAACAATCATTTTAAAAGGAGTTTGGAAAGTACCTACATTTAGATACGTGAAAACTATATCAAACGATTTTTGTTGTTCGATAGAGAGGTTGTAGTGGGTAGGGGGAGTGGAAATATGGGGGACTTCAAATGTTGGACGATTGGATTGTATGTAGGTAGTAGTGTAGTCTTTTTGGTGAGGATTGAGTTGGGAAGAACCCCAATCATGGTGCAAGTAAATGTTATGGTGACCAAGCATATCTAGTTCATCAAAGTGGAAAGGAAGGCTTGGGTATAGGCTTGATAGAAATTTCCATTTAGATGGATTGTTATCCTACATTGTTCCTTCTTCACTGGAAGAGGATGTAGAATTGATTACTTCATAAGGCCTTGATGGTGTGGAGAAAATTCTAAGGATGATAATTAGATGCAAAAATCTCCCACATTCTATAATAGGAGCGAATGACAAAGTGAATTCATTGTGAATGCTACATAACGGTTTGTACAGTAGTAGCTCACTCCAAAAAAATGCTTCAAAGCGGTTGTTGTCTCTTGCAGGGATGGAGGTGAAGCGTGGGGAGACACAAACAATGGCTTTAGTGGACCGCTCTTTCCATTGGCAATGCTTTCGAGAAGCCTTGTAGGTCCACTTTTGGGTGACTTCAAGAAGTGACATAGCCTCTAAATGTGTTGGACAAACCATGTAAGCATTAATGGTATTTGGGGAGGTGGTGATTGATTCGGATGAGAGGCACACCCACTAAATTTTTTTTGGTTCACATTTAAAGAGGCAAAAGTTTGGCTTGATAAGATGAGTGGAAGTTTAAGTAGGAGGTGGCAAGTTTATTGGGCTCCAATATCACGGTCGACTAGTGTATCAGCAAGCATTTTTTTGAAAGTTGTTGGGGTAGGCTTGTCAGGGTCTATATTGGTTGAAATATGAGATAACATTGTGTGGTATGTTTTTGACTTATTTTCAGCTTTTGTTGCATATTTTGCAATATACTTGAGGACTGTATGGATAGAGGTAATAAGTTGACAATCGATATTAGCTCTTCAAATGGAGAGGATGGAAGGGTTGTGTAGGTTTAAGCGGTCTTCATTGTGAGAAACGGTGAATTTTGGTTGGCCAGCTTCATCAATTGCAAGGGTTGAAAGTTCTTGAATGGTCCAAGGGGATTTGTATTGACACTATAGCAATTGGCCTTTTTTCCTAATGCATGTTTGCAAGGTACACTTAGTATGACATTGAACACAGTTGACCAGTTCAGTGTAGTCAATGAGAGGGTCAGATTGCAAAATCATTCTACTGTCCATTAAACATGGGTCATCGCCAAGAGATCGATGAATTGTCTAGTTCCTTGAAAGTAGTGCTCGAGGGTTCCATGCAGAGAAATGCCTTTCAATGTATTGAATGGAATTTTGTACTGATTGAAGTTTATTCCATTGTAGTTTTGCAATATCAGGTGCTTCTGCTAACCAGAGGAAACCATGAATATGCGTAGAGCCTTTGTGTTGCCATTCATACATGGTAGATTATTTGTTTAGAAAATATTTTAATGGTATCCATTGGAAATTAATGAGGGTGGAAAAAATATACCTGTACCAGTAGTCGGTTGCACCAAGTAGTTTTTCCAAAACCTCTTCACGAAATGCAGTGAACCTATGGTGCATATAGTGGGCAGGAAGGTGTGGATTTTGAACAATGTTTTGTACCCTACATTTATAAGCAGCTTGTAGATTTGATGGTGCGGTTGATGGCATGATCTTGTGTAGGTCTGGCCATTTTGTATCAACTGCACTGAGTGTGAAGAATAGTGATGGGAAACCAACTTGGATAACCATATCAGAGAGCTCCCCTCTACAACGGTTCCAAAAAGGGCATGCTCCACGAATTGATGATTTGAAGCGCATGAGTTGCTCAACAAGTTTTTCATCTGGAAGGTCCTTTAATTGTTGATGAAGATCTAAAATTGTTGTTGGAAAGCATGTATCAATGTGCTTATGGACAAATATAGATGTTGTGGCTTGGCTGCTATGACACATAATAATATTGAATATGAAGTACCTAGAGTGAAGGTGTTAGCCAAACCTATTATCAAAGTACCTGAGCAAGTGGAGAGTGCATTCATGTAATTTAACTTCTTGTATGAATTGTTGTTTGAAAGGAGTTGTTCCTTTTGGAAACAAAGTGGGGAAATCCATAACAAACAATACTTCAGTGGTGTACTCATTGATGGGAGATGGTGAAATGGGTGGCCAGTCCATAGACAAGGTTGGTCGGCCTTAACCTAGTTGTAGTATAGAACACAATTCTTCAACTTTTGTACGTGTTGGTGGAAGGTTATCTACAAAGGAAGTTGAGTGGTGAATGTTTTCTTTAGAAGGGTTGAAGGTTGTAGCATCTATATGCATAGAGGTTGCAATTGTTGGGCTAGTAATTGTGGTTGTTTCAAGCAGGAGGTCGGTAATGCTAGTGGAAGCAATTGGTAAGCATGCTAATGCAACCTCATCTAAGAGCACATTTTGGTAGTATGGGTCGTGCATGGTTTTATAATGCAGCGCATCCTAAACATGCCTCTACTCACGAAGAAGCTATAATCTTGTTGGTTGGTGTTTTTCTTATTAACTAATAGGATGTCTAATTAATCTATATGTCTAGGCAAGTGTGTAGAAATCGTAGAAATATCTTGAGGAAAGGAAATAGTGTGGCCACTATATTTTAGCTAGCTTCCCTTTGCATAGGTTACTTGAAGGATAGGGCTAACCCTAGCTATTAACATTTCTTCAACTTGAGTGAGTTTTTTTAAACATAGAGGTTGCTCACTAGGGTCCATATTATTCCATGCTGAGAAGCGATGGCCATTTTTTTCAGTTGCACAACTATAACAAGTAGAAAGTCCATTTAACTATTTTATCTTTATACCTAGATATTGTTCCATGTAGACTAGACAAGTCGACATGTGTGCAATTTTGTCTAGTGTAGAACGGAAATAATTTCTTGCAACAAAAAAGGTTTGAGCAAAGATTGGAGGCGGATGGAGTTGGGTAGGGTAAGCGGAGGAGGGGAGTGTAGATGTGGAGGTGCTAGAAAGGGTGCTTTGTGCGATTTAACATCTTCTTCTATTGATGATGTCTTTCCCTGCATGGTAGCAGTTCCGTTATTATTGGTTATAATGAACTCGCTTAACTTGCAAGCTTGAATTTTCCAAATCCATATTGTATTTTTTGTACGTTTACATAAAAGGTTCAAAATTAAGTAATATAATTTAAATTGATTACATCGAGCAGTACACAATAGCATTTCTTGGAAGAAAAGCATTGGGAATCTTGCAAAAGAACAAGATTGTATTCCATTGAAATGTTACATAGAAGGTGCAACATTAATGGGGATTACATCATAAAATCTTGGAATAATAAATGTTCTAAAAATGGGAAAATAAAATAATCAATATAGTCGTGTAAACTAAATACATCGAGTAGATGGCAGTAACATTGATTGGACGAAAAGCATCACAAATCCCATGAAACAATATGAGGTGGGAATAATAAATTGTATGTTTTTTTGGTTTATTTCGGTATTATATGTTTCAAACTTGAAATGGATATGGAAGTGTACATAAGTTCAATCCTGTCCAGTGCAATTGGAAGTATGCTAAAAAATTTGGAAGTATAATTCTTCACAAAATGAAACCATTAATTTTTTTTCATATATTGGAAGTAGATGTGTGATTAAATGTTAAAAGGCATGAGAGTAAATTCCACAGACATTATGAAGTAGAGTGGTTTGCAATTAAACAAATGAATATATATATATATATATATATTGTAACTGTTTGTCATGCTTACAAATATGCACAATTGCACATGACATGACAAGTGTACTTCAACAACATGTAATAGAAAAGATAAGCACTTTTAACAGTTGTGGTTACAATTCTTTGTGCTTCATTCCCATCAAAATAATTTGATTAAATGGTAAGTGCCAAGAAGAAATCACAGTTGACAATTATGTGCAGAATTTTGCTTGTTGTATCGAGTTCTGCTAGTAGGAGCTGGAAGTCTTCTGCGCAAACTCCTAACAACATTTTTGTTGGCTCATCAAATACAATAACATCAAGAATATGGCTTGTACCATCTTACAAGTCCATATTTAGCATGTACGTTAAAACACATGTAACAATCTCTCCTGAACACTTGGGGCATTTAAATGCACCTGGGGTAATCTGAAGAGCCTTTTTATTACACTTTTTTCTTTACACCATGCGAGGGTATGAAAGTTAGTAGAAGTTGTCTAAGTGGAGCTTTGTGATAGTGGCCTTTACACAAACATTTTTTTTGTCAACAGAGCTTGGTTTCGCAATACTTGAAATAGGAATTGGGTTTTCAAAATTTTGGGCTGACAGCTGCCTCTTCGAGAGGGAAAGACAACATTGGGCAATCCCTGTAGTGGCATACAAAGTCTATAATGTTGAGGCTTCAACCAAGTTGGGATTGATTAGAATGATTGTTAGAAAGATAGTATCTATAGACTTTCTAGACCATGTGGTTATACAACCAATTTTAATCAAAATAATGGGTGGGTTGGGTTCTAGAGGAAGGTCAGCTAGTTGTTTCCCAGCAATTTGGCAATGGCTACCCCAAAGTGTGATGTCAATAGTACGACTAGACATGTCAATGATTGTAGTTGTACACTTTGTTGTTTTGGTGCCATCCCTCTTGCAAATGGTTGATGCAAGGGAGATAGATAGAACAATACCAATAAAATCTACAAGGGAATTAATAGGGAATGACATTAATGATTCAATTCTTTTGGTATGGTAGTTGTGTGTTGGTATAATGTATTCTATGTAGGTGAATGGAGTTATGATTGAGGAGGTGTGGAGGAATATTTCATAAGGGTTTGTGTCATTACTATATTTTGTGTTCCTATCTTTGATGCGGCCATTGGAGATGGCATAAGTACTATTGGTATCAATGGCATGGTAGAACTTGTCTACAAGATCATTAAAGCAGGTAAAATGTATCTCAAACCCTGCTTTATCTTCAAAATAAAACCCAAAGACTTTCCCATCATTACTTGAGTTTTTATACTCATGAATTGGAATTTTAGCAAGGGCACGACCCTAAATGGACCAAAGCTTATGGTTTGGTGTTAAGGTTGCAATGGGAGTTGTTTCAGATGGTTCACCAAGTGAAGCATTGGGAGATTGAGTGGTGGCCAATGGCCCCTGAGAGCTGCTAGAGGGTGTACAAAGTGTAGCTTGATGAACAACAATTGGAGCTCCAATAATTGATGCATTGTTTTTGACAACTTCCAGGCTATGAATTACGATATCCCTACAAGGAAAGGGAAATTTCAAAGTGAATGAAATGTACATGATTAAACAACAAGAACTTAAAACTATTTGGTAATTATGTACATATGTGAATCTATGAATTTTTTTGCAGTTGTATTCTTTGAGGTGGACAATGGAACCTTTGACTAAAGCCTCCTCCACAACAAGCTCATTGAATTGGGTGGGCAACAATGCATGATGTGTGTTTGTCCCATCCAACAATTGGATACAATACTTCACAAGTGTAGTGTGAGGTTGTTCAATGCTATCGATAGATACAACTTGTGGAAAGGGATCTACATCTGGTATGCCTGAAAGGATGTTGGAAATGGCATTTATAGTTAATGTAGACATGACAATGTTGGAAGACATTTGAATCGATTGGCCTACAAGAAAGCTGAGTGTAGTGAATTCAGACAATAAAGAAATATTTGAGTAGTAATTATGAAGTTCAAAATGGTTCATACAATATTTCCTATGAGTACAACTTTGCATATCTTACTAAGGTATGCAAATAATTGATTATGGGTTATTTGAATTATTACACCAACAAATTGTAAGTAAGTGGTTGTTTAGTATGTGTAGAAGGGATAAGCGATGCCTAAATATAACATGTATAATATTGTGTATTTTTATTTTAGTTATTTTAATAAGAATTTTCTTGATTGCATTCAACAAGATTTTATTAAAATATTGGCTTCTTAAAATTTTGCATTTTATGTCATCATGAAGCTTGTTGGGGCAGCATCAATCTAATAACATGATATGATTGTTTAAGTTGGGAATCTAAAATATCTAAAAAAATTAAGTGTTTTTGTTTATATCTTAAGTGTTAGACAAAGATCATTTGTAGCAGCATAGGTAATAGGTAGCAAACATAAATATAACTTAACAAGAAGGATATTGTAAACTAAAATATGAAAATCAAAATATGTGTATTGCATTTATTCCCAAACCGAATGCTAATTTATTGATTAAATAGTCACAGATAATTTACTCAGATATATTGTTCAAATTACATACCTCAGTTACTTTTACTGTTGCAGGTGTTGCAGCTCCCACCTTTATTTTCACACCAACACTCTTCTGTGGAAACGTGTCACAAAAAACAATTTTAAAAATAACCAACATTCAATTTTAAAAACAATTAACATTTGCATATTAACCATCAATTACCTATAGAAAAATATTTTTGAGTTAATATGTAATAAAATACAATTCCATTTGTGCATAGAAAAAAAAATTATTTTCCATTTTCTATAAGTAAAGATATTAAAAATATGACACAAGAGTAATGATGAAAATCTTAAAACTTAAAAATGAGAAATGAGAAATGAGAAAAGTAACAAAAGATAAATTTGCAAATTCAGTTTTCTAGGTGAGAAAGGTGAAAATACTAATGTGAAATGCTCTAAAAATATGGCTTACTTTTAGAAATCTATTTTCTCTTCTAATGCTTCTTTCCTAAATTTGGATTCTACTTCTTAATCGGTTATTCAATAATCTAAGCCCTTGGCCTTATTTACCTATCTTCTCACTTAACCACAGACGTACCATGAGTATATGATATTCAAAGTACGTAGTTTCATGTTTATTGTAACATTCACACCCCGCCACTCTTGAATGTCCATAATCAGAAACCAAGCAGTCATGTATGCAATTTCATTAATGAACGTTACTCATGAATGCTACTAATTACTTCAATATTACTTCACAAGGTGAAAATATGGGCACAATTGAGCTTGATGAAGTGAAACTTCATCTAGTCACTAGAAGAGCATTCATTTCATTTATGGCAGACATCTATATACATTAAAGGTTGTTGAGGTGACAAGTAAAAGAGATATTGTTTGACATAAAATTTGCAGTCTATCTACAATACAAATGTGTGGATTAAATATACATTTTTGATCCCAGATGGGTAGTTTCTCTCAGAATTTACTCTACTAACAAGTGAAGAATATTTATAGCCACCTATTACTTAAAATTTGAGGTTAATCCTTCTACAACTCTCAAAAAATGTTGATCAGAAAGATAGGAGCCTTAGGAAGCACCATCTATCCTAGCAATAAATGGATAATATAGTGTTCAAAACTTCATAATTCTTGAATGCCACCAAGTAAACATAGAAGGAAGATGTTTTTCTTATATATTGATGCATATGAAGGTAAAGAGATAATTTTGATGGTGCAAAATGCTTAGGCTAAAAATACTTTTCTTTGAGGAATAATCAACAAAATGCTAATATACCAAACCATTAAATCTATATACAAGAAGACTCTGTTACTCATGAATGTCCATAATCAGTAAGATTCAGTAAACATGTATGAAATTACCTTATTTCATGTTTACTGTATCATTCATGTTTACTATAGATTCAGTTATGTGCATAATCAGAAACCAAGCATTTATCAAAGTGCTAGAAAACAACTTCCTTCAACCCTCAGCTTGGATTTTAACTTTAGTCACTCCTTTAAAAAGATGAAAAAATAATGAAACAGTCAACAAAAACTCATAGAAATCTAAAAATTGTATTCTTAATGAAAATTAGGAATCCTAAAATAGAGATATCATCAATTCTTGTTCAATTGGAGATTTATGTAAAAACTGGGTATAAGTGCATATCACAAGCACCATCCAAAAATACATTTTCCTGATCCAAAAGAAAGTCATATCCAATATATTATGGAGGAACTGTAGTTAGTATGATTTTGGAGTCTATAACCAAATTTTTTGTAAATCAAGGAATTATGATCCAAAATTAAGTCTAAATCCCAAGAGGATATTTGGTGGCAACCAAAAAGCAATTAACATCTATGGAAAGACTTTGCAATTTTTTTAAAAAAAGTGATCCAAGCAGATTCTAAATCCCAGGTTACCGAGGATGAAATCTGATGCTTTCCCATTAATGTTCCACTGGCTACCATAGGTTAAGTTTATTAAAAACCCTTGCTCTATTTTCTTAGTGATTGCAATGACACTTGCTTTCTCTACATACACCATTTATCCATTTACAAATGATTAAATTGAAACCCCACTATTTTGAATTTTGATCAACTCTTTGTCAAAGCCACTATGTTGAGCTAGGAAAAATTTAGCCGAGGTTGTGATGGTGAACCATAGTTCAAAAATTTAGACTTGGCTAAAACTTGGTAGCCCAGCCTTTGACTCAAACTTAGAGTTGGCAAAAAACTCGTCAAGACTCCATAAATAAAATAAATTACATGAATCCACAAAATAATCTTAAATGATGCATGAGAAGTATAAATAATGAATTTAGAATTTTAGAGAACACATAAGTCTATATTGATCATAGTGGCATTATTGAAAATCGGGATACTATTGGCTCGAACCCTACTTTAACCAAAAATCTCACAATTTTCATTCTCAGATACATTGAGCAATACCTCTTTGAAAACTAATTTTGAAGAAGAAAAAAACATAGATGACTGATACAATTGCTAAGAATTTGAAGTGTCAAATCTGAGAGGTGGGAGACCCTCATTAAAAACACTAAGGACAAAATTTGTAAAAAGGAAGTTAGGGATCCTACATAGTTTAAACGTACAATAAATGTAAGAAAGCTTCAATAAAATACTTTAATCAAAGAGTGAAGGAAATCTTAACTAACTAATTGTATATAAATGTATGCTTTTCTCTAGATTTAAAATCTAGACCTATTAAATCAACGGTTCTTCCACCAAAACCCTAAAACTATCAATCCAAACCCTAAAGCTATTGATTCAAATCCTAACACTACTGGCTCGAACCCTACTTTAACCATAAATCTCCCAATTTTCATTCTCGGATACATTGAGCAATAATTCATAATATGAAACTTGCATGATTAGGGCAAGATTGATGTTGTATCATTTCCCTATGCATTTAAGTCTACAGTCTATTAAAATACACGAAACATACCTCTTTGAAAATTGATTTTGAAGAAACAAATCGCACACGAGTGATACAACTGCTAAGAATGTGATCGCCAAATCTAAAAGGTGGGAGACCCTCGTTAAAAAATCATAAGTTCAAATTTTTAAAGAGGAAGTTAAGTATCCTGCTCAATTTAAACGTAAAAAAGCTTCAATAAAAGAGTGAAGGAAATTTGGTGATAAAAATAAGAAGAAAATATCCAATGCAAACTTAGACGGTGACATATTGTTGATGTTGGTTTCCTCATTGAAGGCAACAGTTTTAGATCAATAGTGAAAAATTAGTAGTCGAGATAGCATTAGTGAAGACTAACGGTGACGAGGAATTAACACAATCTATTTTTTCCTAATTGAAGGCAATAGTTTAGACCAATGGCGACGAATGAGCAGTGGAGATAGATCCTGTGAAGACTAGAGATAACATCAGTTGCAAGACGTGAGGAATATTTCAATTTGCCTATGTTAAACAATCTACAAATACCATTTACCACACTATCAACCAGGCCCTCTTAGTGCTTATAAACCGTTGACTGACAAATTGAGCTCTGAAAGCTCAAATAGGGACACACCTTTGGCGTAATAATTAAAATATTTTTAAATTGATTTTCTTATTGTATCAGTAAAGATAATTCTAGATCCAATCAATGATTATTCTATTTTTTTTTACTATTTAACTAACATACATATATTAAATATTAATATATATAAAATACGTCGAGAGTTATCCTTCTCGCTTATTTATTTTTCGTCTTTGATTTAATTATTTGATTTTTTAATTAACTTATTTTTTAATATTTGATTTATAATTAATTTATAATAGATATTTTCAAATCTTTGTGATTTATCTTTGATTTCCTTTTGTGACCAAACCACTTTGATTTTGATTTTTTTGTTTCAACAAATCTCTTTGATTTATTTTTTGTTTCATCAAATCTCTTTGTTTTATTTTTTTGTTTCATGAAATATTTGGGCATAATGTTGAATAATGAGATTTATGAAACAAAAATTTAGAAATAAACAATATTTTAATAGTGTTTGTAGTTTTATGGTGAAATTAAATTTGCAAGCAAGTTATAAAATATTCAAATTTGAAAATGAAAATTTTATTAGATTACCAAACAGATTATGTAGATGCAAAAGTGAACAAATAAGAGAAAAAATAACAAACCATATTAACCATATACAGTCCTAAGCATGCAATTGACTGGCATGCATAAAGACGCTCACACCCACATATTCCTAGCACTAATGGAGATCTAAATAGAATAATAATTGTCTTTATAGTTATTGCATACAAAATTCTAAAAGAAAGACAAGATGTCTAACAAAGAATGTTAATCTAAAGCCAAAGTCCATTACGAAAGTCAACAATGACAAGAAGGGGACCATTATTGTGGGTTCAACAAATTTGTTACTAATGTAGGAAAACTTGTGAACTGTTAAAACTTTTCAAATTAAATATAAAAATCAATTTGAATTGTTACAAGTATATATGTTAGGATTATCTCTTTTATTTCAATAAAAAAAATAAAAATAAAAAATCAATTTGAACTATTAAACCTTTTCAAATTTGAACACCCTTTGCCAATGTCTTCTCTGCATGCACCAAATGGGGATCACAGGATAGAATACGGTCACCCACCGAAGCAAAAGGGGCAAATTTGACACATAATTTTAGTTGATAGTAGACTTGAATGCAAACTGTGGAAACATAGACAAGGCACACAAACCTTCTCACAGAACCTGTAAGGAAAAATTGAGCAGGGAATATAATGATCGCATGCACAAAATGGATTTGTTGAAAAGTTTTAAAGACTAAAGAAAAAGACTGCAAGGTTTTCAAGAGGCATGAAACAAAAATCTAACACAAATTCCCCAAGCTCCAAGGTCTATAACATCACAACAGGTAATAATGCGCTGGATAAATCACATATTGTGCTCGAAAAATAGTTAAATGATAGTGTTTTTTGGAAATTACGTGTAATAATGCCCTGGATGAGAAATCACATAATGCGCTGGAGAAATCAGTTAAAAGATAATGTTCTTTTTAGAAATTCAGTGATTTTTTGTATAACTACCAAGTCCTTTATTTTATTTTATTTTTTAAAGTTTTATTGTATTTATCACCAAGCGCATGTCATTTGAACATCAATTTCTAGTTGAAGAGTTTTTCCTTACACAAATTTTTGATTTTTGATGGATGCCATTGTAGATGTCTCGTGACGTAATTATTATTTATTTAATATCTTACAAAAAAGACACGTACAAAGACACCTACCAATAATTCAAATTGATAGATAATGTACAAGTTACCCACTAAAAAAATCTAAACCCTTTTTGTAATATTAAGTCCACATATGAAAAAGATACACTTTAAATATCTTGGATACACATGACACTTTAAAATATAGACATATTAATTGTCTCAACTACATGTGAAGCAATGACCAATAATAAAATAGTGTTTTCTAATATAAAGTCCTTTATAAATGAAATACATTGCCAAATGTCCCACCAAACAAATAGATATGTCACATATCTCCTCATCAACTTAATTTTATCAAGAGATACTTGCCCAACTACCAGTCACTTCTTCTATGAGTACTTGCAACCAACACACTCAAAGGTGTAAGGCTCACCAATCAAGCTGTCAAACCAAAAGGACAAAATTTTAAGATTTTAGACCAAACAAGCATTCAACCAAATCAATCAACTACCAAACTTATTATCAAATTCAAAATTTTAAACATCTATCAAATTTAATTTTTCATCTCAAATGAATCAATCCACATAATTCAAATTAAACCAATCAAATTAAAGTGCATAGATCAACAACATGTCCTCTCAGATTTTCCTAAAACTACACCCATATTCCTACTCTAATTTTTCTAAAACCCTTCCAAAAAATTCTTACACAATTCAAATTGCACATTGTTATCTACTCAATCAACTATAAGTTTACTCTACATTATAATGCTTATTTTATTTATATATTGTAAATGCTTATCTAATTTATATGCTTTATAAATTTATGACTTCAATCCAAACAAGAATTCAATCAAATCAATTTCAAGTTTTATGTTGATTGTACAATTTTTTTTTTTATGCTGAGCATTTTAGATATAGGCCTTCCATTTACATTGTCAAATGGCAGACATAAATATATAAAATCTATTTAAATTATTGACCCTACATCACAAAAATTGATAGAGAAAATATTATACAACACAAACTATAACTGTTATAACTAATATAGTAATAAGATGCATCTATTTATAGGTTCAAAGGAGAAAGGTACTTACCATATTCTATGGCCAAAACTATTTATAGTGTAAACAATACATCACTAAACATGATAGAAATATATTGTACAAAGGAAATTGTAACTACTATAGCTAATATAATAATAAGATGCTTCTATATATGGGTTTAAAGGAGAAAGATACATATCATATTCTATGGCCAAACCTATTCAAACTCTAAACCCTACATCATAAAACATGATAGAGAAAATATTATACAAGACAATCTATAACTAGTATAGGTTCAAGTTACCTTCTCTCAAACAAAAACCGAAAAAATCTAATTACAAATTACTTCTCTATTCAACCATCATCGTCATGTACCAAATTATAGTTGTACAAACTAGTACTTTAATGGTATAACATTTTTTTGATTTTCTATGAAAGATACTGTAAATTTACTTTCATTCCTACTTATGTTCAAACCATTTAGATTGAATATTACTCTTTGTTGCTCACCAAAACAAAATTGGGTCTTCATCTCACGTGGTGCTCCATGTGGACCCCACAAGATAGGGTGCCCCACTATGGGGCCAAAGTAATCTTTGTATTTTATTTTTGAAAAGACAATTCTTCACTTCAATCCTATGTATTATTGTAAATGGAAGGTGAGGTTGACATAAATTTCTTCATCTCTATTTTTTGACTTTCATATTTTTTTTATTCATCTACTGTAGACTTGGTCTATTTTGGTTCTTTGTGATTATTATAATCTTCAAAGGCACCCTATATGTTCGTAGAATGTTCAATTTAATGCTTTAAAAAATTATTTCTCTAGATTTATACTATTTTTTTTATAAAATTCAAATTTTCAAAATTGATGTTGAAGGGTGTTTGTTCCAAAAATTTGATTTGATGAATGGTGCTCAATATGAGCCACTTTATTTTATAGCAGTCAATATGTGGCTTCTATATCTCTTTAGATGAAAAATAAAGCTCAAAAGCAAACCTAAAATGGCCCACAAAGATATTAAGGACAAAATTGCCTCCAAACTAGAGATGAGTACACTTCCCAATAGAGGAAGAAACTTGAGATGTTAATGATGTCACTTTTCAATCAGTTGAAGCAATTGTTTAAGTGAATATAACTGCTAGAACCAATAATACTGTAGTGCAATAAAAGTGGACGAAAGAAGACATGGATTTAGTTCTTGAAGATGTTGAGGATAATAAGAGCTCAACAAGGAGTACAACAAAGAAATGGGGAATCCATACCACCACACTCAACAACTAGTGAGGTGGTATTACATCAACTTCAAAGAAAGGTCCTCCTACAAGCTTGAATGCAGAAGAAGAGGCATTAATTATCAAATGGTGTAAAAATGCGATTTCAATGGACTTGAGCTTATCAATCTTAAGGAAGAAAGTTGCACATATCTACCAAACACAACCCAACTCATTTAAGGATGGACTTCCTAGTAATTCATGGTGGGTTGGTTTTTAAAGGCATAATCCTAAAATCACATTAAGGATAGTGGAAGGCCTTGATAGAGTTAAAACACTTAACTTCAAGGCTGCAATGTTGTTCACATCCTACACAACACTTGAAATATTATGATGCCAATCTATATGGTCCTAAAAGAATATGGAATTTTGATGAAACTATAATTCAAGTAGGAAAAAATGGGGTGATGCAGGTATTGGCCAAAAGAGGTAGCTAAAGTGTTTCCTACATCATACCAAAGAGTAGGGAGTGAATTACCATTTTGTGTTGTTTGAATGCTACTATTCAAAGAATACTAGGTTTTTATTTGTTTAAGGGTAAAAAGAAACTCATTTTTTTAATTGTTGGTTGTAAAACAAGTTCTTACATGGCTTCCCAACCCCATGTATGGATGACTCAAGAATTATTTATGAATTGGTTGTATCACTTTGCCAAATTTGTTCCAAGTGGTGTCTCACCAACCAATTAACACATGTTTTTTTATGCCCATGAAAGCCATATTGTTATAATGAAAATCTAAGAGGCAAGGTCATAAGGGTTTGACTTGTTAATATTGTCATCTCACACTTCACACAAACTACAACCATTGAATGTGAGTGTTTTTTCTCCATTCAAATCATATTTCAAATATAAAAGAGGAACACCACTAGCCAAGTTTACCAATATTGAAATAAAATAATATAATTGGTAGTACTTGGCGGCAAGGTATTAACTGTTGCAAACATCACAATAGGATTCAAGAGGAAAAGTAAATGGCCACTTAATCTAATGCACTTATTGAGGACAAGCATCCTAGTGACACATTTTAGTTTACTATACATGATGATGCTTCTATAGTGCATAACATTCTAATTCTTTCAATAGTTGATGTTTCAAAAGTAGAAGTAGAAAATGACTTGCTTTCAATGGGGGAGTTAAATCCTACAACACATGAAATAGTGGTACAAGAATGCAATTATGCACTTCAAAGTACTTTCTCAACAAGAAGAAGACAAAATTTCCTTACCATCTCCCCCACTCAAATTGAGTGATTCTAAAATGGCACATTACTATATTGATTATGGAGGTTGAGATGATGGAGATAATGTTATAGAGTCGAGACAAAGTCAAGATAATGATCCAATTATCCATGGAACTCAACATGCCACTGATATAGAATTGAATCAATCATTAGGTTCCCAAACCAACTCAAGCATCAATAAATTATTCAAAATACTTGTTTACATTGACAAGGAGAGATCAAGGAATGTAGAGGGCAATGTAATTAATTTGAGTCGACAATCTCAACTCCTAATAGAAAATGATTGTATTAACCTTTTGATGGAACACGAGCAAAGGAAGAAAGAAATTGAAGAGTTGAAAGTGAGAAAGAGAAAAAAAATAGAGGAGAGAAAGGCAACATAAATTATTGTGAGAAATGAAGGAGGAAGAAAAGTTAGATATATACTTTCAACAAAAAGAAATAGAACAACATAAAATATTAGAAAAGCATGAAAATAAACAAATAATGATGCAAGAGAGGATCCTAAGGGACCAAAAAAGAAGGGAAAATAATTTGAGTTGGTAAGGAGGGATTTAGACAAATGAAGGCATTTAATTAATCTACTAAACATCCATGCATTGTTTATGGATATGATGAACATCCATGTCTCTCACTATTCTGGTAAAGTGAATTCTATAGGTCTAACTATATTTCATGTTAATTTCAACTCAATTCCATGTATAATCCCATCTCATGTAACTAGCGCTCCAATTTCAAGTATGACCCATCTCATGTAAGTAGCACTCAAATTCCACCAACAAGGAAGGTCAACATGGGTGGCATAAATTTGTCATAGTCAGAGAAAACCAAGCTCTATCACATCAAGTTCATTGTCTTTTACCCATGGTTTGAGTGAAAAGGGATGTCTATTTTTTTACAACAATCATTGTACATGTACAAAATTGATATTGTAGCCTAAGAGGCATGCATTTTATATTTTGTATATCCTTTGAAACTATATTTACCATCATTTCTATATTATAGATTTATGTCTACCATTTTCCAATGAATTATGTTAGTATATCGAATGAATAGCATTTCATATTTATGTCTTCCATTTGTTGAATGAAATGTTTTTTGTAATTTGGTAATGATGAAAGGCAACTATAAATCTCAAATTCTCAAACTAAAACTTGTTTGTGTACATTAAAATTGTATGCCACTTGGAGCTATGTGTAGGGGAGAGGGGTTGATAGTGGGGCACCTTATCTTGTGGGGTCTATATGGAGCACCACATGAGATGAAGACTAAAAAAATTACATGTCATGGGTGTAGTGAGGTGGTGAACTCAATTTTTTTTTTCACTTGGGTGTTTAAGTCATCTACCATATAGAGGAGGACATGAAGAGGATACCCCATAATTTCTTATGAAATTCAATGTTGATCAAAGGTAGACCACATGGAACCCTAGTGATAGATACCAATATGCCTTGTATGTGTACACCATGATGCAGGATTAGATATAATGAATGTACACATATAATTTTCATAGGGTAACATTTATCTTGCATCACCTCACACTCCATTACCATCCTACCCCATTGACTTTGTAACTTTCCACATTTCAATGTTTGAGATGGTGTCAAGTCTTGAAATGATGGAAGCTTCAATTTTTTTTGCTACATTATTAATTTTCAATCCCCACTTCACTACTAACTCTCTTGTTCTCAAAATATCATTTGGTTTGGAACCAAAAGTAGCCTATTGTTATTTCCCCCATTGTTTGAGTGAAAAGGGTTATCTATTTTTTATTGCAATCATTGTACACAAACAAACTGGATATTGTAACCTAGGGAGGAATGTATTACAAATTTATGTATGTTATTTTACCAAAGCTCTACATTAAAATTGTTTGCATACAATAAACATATAATTTGAAATAAATTTGGTTGAATTCTTGTTTGGTTTTGTTAACTCGGACCAACTGCCACTACACCAAAAGCCTAAGTTTTTAGTGAGGGTGACATCAAAGAGGTTAAGGGGTACCAACTAGGGTTGAGGGTCCCACGTGACAACAATTTTCCCACCCAGTCGAGAGGTCAATCGACTCAGTCAACTATGAGATGGAAAGAGTGTCAAGAGTGGATGTCGAACTCTCCCCAACAAAGTCTCTAGTTTTGTTAACTCAAACCAAATGCCACTACACAAAAAGCCTAAGTTTTTAGTGAGGGAGACATCAAAGAGGTTAAGGGGTACCAACGAGGGTTGAGGGTCCCACATGATAACAGGTCTAAAGTCTTAACTTTATGTTGTCTTGTTTGGTTCATAATTCAAATTGAATTATATGGATAGATTCATGTGAGATGAACATATGGATTTTATGGATGCTAATAAATTAGAATTTGATAATATAAGTTTTATAGTTGATTGATTTTTTTTGTTGTTTTGATGACCCGATTAGTGAGACTTATACCTTTAAATGTGGTAATTGTATGTATTCATGGAGGAAGTGACTAGTATTTGGGAGAATATCAATTGATAAAATTAATATGATGAGGATATATATGGGATGTATCTATTTATTTTTCATGACACTTGGCAATGCATTTCCTTTATAAATGAATTTATCTTAGAAAAACACTACTTTATTAGGGGTCATTGCATCATGTGTAGTTGGGACAATTAATATGTATATGTTTTAAAGTTTCATTGTATCTAGAATAATTAAAGTATTTATTTTCTATATGTGGAGTAAATATTACAATATGGAGTTCAAGTCTTTTGAATAGTTAATGTGTACATCAATGTAAGGTTGTAATGGGATATCTCTTCTTACCAAGTTCCTTAGTAAAATGTAGAATTTTTAATAGGACATAATCATGACCTTAGAGACCTTGGGTAGTTATTTGGCTCAAGTTAATTGTTACAAAATTTGGATTCATCAATGCTATTACTAGAAATGACATTTTCCATAACCTAAAGAAGATGGTTTGAATAGAAAGAATCAATTCTTTTTCATCTAATGATATGTTAGGAGGTATAACATGCCTTGAAAAGTGAACTTTAAAAGATGAATGTCTTTACATATGGATTAGTGTATTCTAATTTGATAGAGAGCTTTGATGAATTGCCATTTTTATTTTAGTTTATTCTATGGCCAAATCTATCTAAAATATAAACCCTACATATCCATAGGTTCAAAGGAGAAATATACATGTCATATTCTATGGTAAAACCTATCTAATATATAAACCCTACATATCCATATGTTCAAAGGAGAAAGATACATATCATATTTTATGGCCAAAACTATCTAAACTCTAAACCCTACATATCCATAGGTTGAAAGGAGAAATATTTATGTCATCTTCTACATGGTCGAAACTATCTAATATATAAACCCTACATATCCATAGGTTCAAAGGAGGAAGATACATTTAATCTTCTATGGTCAAACCTATATAAACTCTAAACCCTACATATCAATAAGTTCAAAGAAGAAAGACACATAACATCTTCTATGGTCGAACTTATCTAGACTCTAAACCTTACATATCCATAGGTTCAAAGGTGAAAGATATATATCATCTTCTATGGCCAAAAACATAGACTCTAAACCCTACATATCCATAGGTTCAAAGTAGACAAATGCATATCATATTATATGGTCAAACCTACCCTAAATATCCATAGATTCAAAGGAGAAAGGTACATGTCATCTTCCTATCTAATCTCTAAACCCTACATATCCATATGTTTAAAGGATAAATCTATACATATAATATTTTATGGACAAACCTATCTAAAATTTAAACCTAGCATATCCATAGATTCAAAGGAGAAAGATGCATTTCATCTTCTATGGTCAAACCTACCTAATCTCTAAACCCTAGGTTCAAAGGAAAAATATACATATCAACAAGTAGTTTTAATAATTTGTGTCATTTTAAGCTTGGAATTTGATGTCTCCCATGCCCATACAGTTGTAATCCTAGACAACGGGTAATTGTAACTACAATCCAATTCCATTCAAAATTTTAACAGTTTATTTTTCAATTTTAGTAGCATAAATTATTATAAAGTTAGATTATTATAATCTTCACATTCACATTCAAAAGTGATTTTAACTTAGCCAAAGGTTTTAGATAGTAAACTTTCTTAAATGTAGATGTAAGAAAAGATAATTTGTTAATATAAATTTCTAGTTCAAAGAATTGAAAACCTAATTTTCTAATATAAATTACTAGTTGAAGGAACTAAAAACCTTTTTATAATACTTTTCACAGCCAATAGAAATTTTGATTACCCATTATCATATAATATGTTAGCTTAAATTACCGATTGAGAGAACCCAAAATTTAAGTTTAACATAAAATGGAAAGGTCATAATGATGCTTGGATAAAATATTGTAACTTCCTAAAGTAATAAATGTGTTCACAAAGATAAGAAATTTGAAGCAATAGTGCCTACAAGTAACTTCATAATTAAAAGAATGAACTATTAGAACAAGCACCCTTCAACATCAATTTTGAATTTTATTAAATTTTGCATCTTTTTATTATAAATCTAAAGGAAAACAAATTAGAATAATCACAAAGAGCCAAAATAAACCACGAGTATGGTAGTTCAAAAAAAAATATCCATAAGACAAAACAAAAAGATGAAGTAATGTATGATTACTTGACTAATATACAAAAGCCAAAAAGATAGAGATGAAGCAATGTACAATGGCATCCCCTTCCATTTATAGCCATACAGGGGACTGAAGTGAAGAAATGTCTAAAGCATTGAACTAGACATTCTAAAAATAGATAGGGTGCTTGTAACATGGTTAGGTAATATGATAAAATGCAATAAAAATTAACTAAGAAAATAAGTAATTGATTATAATAAACCACATTCAATGAGATTCTTTGCAATTACTAGATAAGATGCAATTGAAACATGAAATACCAAAGCAATCAATTGAAAACCTAATTAGAAAATTTAAACCTCAATACCATTCGGGGATTAGTGTTGGAATTAATGTAGAGTGCTTAGCTTCAAGCCAAATCCGTGGTTGATGACGCAAAAGCTTCAAAGGTTGATGAGAATGGTGATTCACAAATGTAATTGGCTTAAGGATGAGTTTGAAAATGAGTAGAGTTTGGTTACTTGAATGTTTGTGAATTAGAATTCATGTAAAATAAAAACTATTTATAGATTTTTGGAATGATTCAATGGTTGAAATTGAATTAGCTAATCAATGGATGAAATTGGATGAGGGAAGATGGCATGGATCAAAGGTCAAATCAAGGATTGATAATGCATAATGACATGGATCAAGGATTTTAATCAAAGGTCCAAATTGCTTGAGACAATAGCAAATCTTAATTTTAGGAAGAATGTGGGAGATATTTCCATGTGGATGGAAATATTTGAATTTGAAAAAGGGAATATTTCATGAGAATATTCTTTGAATGATTGGAGGAAATTAGCCAATTAAACAATTTAGACATTATTTAATTGTGCAAGTGGAGGAAATTAAAGAATTTAATAAAACAATTAAGAATTATTTAATCAAAGTGGATTTATGATATTCAATTAAATAATTTGACATTGATAAGTAGGAGGTATTTTCCACAACATGTCAAATTTGACATTATTTAATCAAAAGAGAAGAAAATTAGTGTGAAGGATGATAAATTAATCAAATAAAATTAATTATTCGATTAATAGGGGAAAATAGTGAATTTAGTTAAAAAATTGACATTATTTAATTAAGTAGATGAATTTAGATGAATCGAGAGAGAAATGGTGTTAATAATCGAAATCTTGGTGTGTGATATGCTTAGGACATTTTTTAGGTGTCTACATTTTTCCCCTCTTTGAAGCAAGGTACATGTATTGCTTCAAATCTAACTGATACCATTTAGATCAAAAAAATTTAAATTTTATTTTCCTAATGCCCCATTGTGCTCCAATGATCGATAGAATGCTAATATGTTGCCCCCTTGAGAGATCGAGCAAAAAAATGATTTTCAGGTTGAGATCGTGACAGATCTACATGAATAGTTTGGCTACGAAGAGGACAAGAAATAAGTCCCAGGACCTTGATGAAGTGACCATGGTAGGCTACAAAGTGAGAAAATGGAGATATAGGGCTAAAACCCTAGGTTTGGCAATGCATATATGTGAAATTAGGTCACTTTCAAGCTCATTTGCACCCTTTGCTTTTGAGAATTTAGAGAGACCTTGTGATTCCACACAGAGTTCCTAAAGAGAACTTGATACTATGGCATGTAGAGTACTCTCCCCACACTGCACAGATCGAGTTTGTTAGTTCCAACAACCAGGCGATGCAGGACCATCGGTATGTACCCCAAAAAACTTGTCTTGCATGCTTCTAGGTAGTGAAATGCAAGGTAGATTAGGTCAAACAAAGGTTTCATTGTTTGGGTGACGATTCTGAAATCCAACATGATGATTTTACAAAATATGGCGACGCCTTTGCATTAGGCATCACTACTCGATATATGTGTTGGAGTTTAAAAATTCATCAACACTTTTTCTTTTTGCTAATGTGTTTGCATAAAATATAGTGACGATTTTGCATGATTTTAGAGATACACATTTGTATAGGGACACTAAAATAGTGACTCTTTTAAATTATGGAAATGCCTTTGCATTATAGCAAAAATATTTCAAAATATTGACACATATGCCAAGCCAACAGTGCAATGCCTTTTCCATAAAGGCTCACTTTTACATTCTAAGGATTTTGACTTAATATTTTTTTCCAATTTTTTTAGCAAATTGACGTTGTGCACATTATGCGTGTAGGAGGTCTTTCATCCTCTGCTTTCATGAGAGAGGATAATATAGGTTCTAGAGTGGCTTAATAGATTAGGCAAGTTTGATGTTATGTTCTTGGGAGCAGTCAAATTGTATCACATCGCCTTCATGCTAGAGAACTAGACACATCTAGCTTTGATGACTGTATTAGTAGAGCACTAGCATTCATATACCTCTTCATTCCACCTTTTGATAGGCAAGAAAAATGTGACCCTAGAGGATGTTTGGAGGATCCTAAGGGTACTGAACCATGGTGATAGGATCATTTATGATGCAGACCTCAAACTCGATGCCATGTTTGACGTACTATGAGTGGATGATATTTAACTAGAGGGGGGTCAAATTGACTTGCAATGGTTCATTGGTCGATCAAACGATCTTGTCTTGGTTATTGCGGGGCTTATCATGGGAGTCTTGGTTCTAGATAGGAGGTCACAACTATTTAGCCCAGGAAGGGGTGTGATGTTATAGAGGATTATGGAGGACATCTACATTTACGCCTGGGGTCCTTGCATTCTAGCTACCCTGTATCATGATATGCACCAGTTCGTGTATAGAGAGGGCACCAACATATTTGCAGTGGTGAATTTAATTCACATATGGGCATGGGAGCATATTACGATGCTCAAACCAATTGTAGCATTCTAAGCCATAGAGGAGGAGGAATCAATATCATATTTGTAGGATTGGATGACAACTCTCTACCACACAGGGGAAACAAACATAGCCTATTGGTGACAAGTCATTGATGATATGACTCAATTCATATGGAGGTCATGGTTATAGGCACATGCTTGGGATGATGATTCCATTCACCTAATATATTGCCAACATATCCGATGGCTTATAGGTCAATCCATTCACATCATTGAGAGGCATCTTCCAAACTGAGTTGCTTTCCAGTTTGAGGAGCAACAAGATGCTCCAAGAGATAGCTACAAAGTTATTTACACTCAAACATATAAAGAGATCACCAAGTAGGGGCCACAAATAGTGCCCCAAACTGCTATATAGATGACTTCAGATAGTTTGTTCCTGTACCTTGGATTTACGCAGGCAGGCCTGATGATCTTGGTGCTACCCTAGGATATTATCTTGGGTTGCTCAATATAGGCCTACATAATTATAGATCTGGTAGGGGTAAATGCAGGGGACAAGGATGCTAGAGGCAAAGCAGGTAGAGGTGGCATTTTGATTCTGGGACAAGTGGGGTAGGTACAAGATCACATACCATAAGGGCCACCATCAGGTCCACCACCACACATGCCATAGTAGCACGTAGTAGTAGTAGTTTTAGGGGTTCTTGATCTATAGTTACATAAAGTTAGGTAGGAGAGAGACCAGAAGACTATTGAGCAGGACCAAGCTCATGCGAAGAGAGACACTTTTATGTAGGAGAGAGATACTGCTCGACAAGAGTGAGACACTTTTAGCCAAGAGTGGGATACCACCTGATAGGAGAGAGATCACGAGAGGACCAAGAGACAATAGATAGATCCGCAGTTGGCACAAGAGATTATGTTTAGGTAGCAGCTCAAAGCTGCTTCCTGAACATAGGGTTAGACAGTGTCAACATCTCTTTATGGACAGGCCAAGGTTGTCCTATTATAGGACATTATACTATATGCAGGTTCCTCCCCACAAGTGACAACCTAACTTCTCTTGGAGGAGTGATTTGGCTCCTAGAGGATCAACAAGGGCTCCCTTAGTCAGATAGTCACAAGGAGCGAGTTCATCAGATGGACACTCAGAAGACTAGCAAAGATAAATGCTTTTGCTATGCCAACCCACACCTAGTTGGGATGATCAAGGGAGCTCAAGATAGACCTCTTATGTATATAAACATTTTTTTGTATCCATACAGTCGATGTAGACATGATTCATGATGTATATTCATTCATTGGCTATTTTTGACAACCTCATGCATATTTTAGTGTATATCACATACTTTCATATGTATCATGACATTCATTTTATTTATATATATGAGATGATCGATGATGTCACATTTATACTATGATGTCTTATTTCATGCTTATGATCTTATGTGATGTATGTATGCTTATAAATGCATTATGGATGTGTTATGTATGAATGAAAATGTTATGAGATGTTATATGTTGTGCTTATATGATGGGTGATAATTATTTCCTTTATTATGCTCATGATATGATGTGGATACACATGTGCATGTATGTATGATGATTCATGTATGTAGGATGTATGTAATGCAATGTTATGGATCATTTATTTTTATCTCTTCATGATATGCAATTAATATGTAGGATATATGCTATGAGATGCATGTTGACGGTTTGTGGATGGAGGATAGATGCATTTATATTATTTTTGTTGTATATCATGATACTAGGATGAAAATGTTAGCATGGATAGAAGTAGAAGAATGAGATGGATATTGATTAGAATTTATTATTGAGATTGATTTAGTATTCCAGGAAATCTATGATTATTCGAGATTTTATTGGATATGTGATGAGGTAGTATAGATGATATTGATTTTACTCTTCGGATTAGGCTTAATTTCATCATAGTAGTCCTTATTTTTGATATAGAAAATAGACACAATGCACTAAGGTATTCAAAACAAAGATGATGTATCTAATGCATGGATTTTGAATCTACAAATAGATAGGAGTATCCGTGTTCATACCTGACATACAAAAAACTTGTTTGATTGTGTGAAAGAATGAAGCCATTGAAGTAAGGAGACTAATACATGAAAGGTATGAAGAACCTGATATGTCCTAGCCATTGTGTTACTTGAGACTGTTGGGAAAGTATGCCTCAACTTTTTGGTCTTTTCCCTTGGAGACTCAGGCGATCTATTCATGATTCTGGCCTTTACCTACCATACCACTTTATTCTTTCCTTGGTGGCACGGTTGTGCAGTTTACCACAGGCCACCTTGCTTGGTCTAGTAGTTGGACGGTGTTACCACCTTACCACGACTGTCTTCTTCATGTTTGGAAGTTGCACGGTTGGTGGTGGGGTTGTAGATCATAAGATTACCTTATTACCATGGAGGTTGCCCATTGGTGGCGAGGTAGCATGGTGAGTGGTGTAGAGGTGGCAAGCTGGCGAAGGACGGTTACCACCTTACCGTGCATAGTGAGTTCACTCACCATGGTGGCACGGTAAGGCTGCCTACAACTTGTCTTAGCATTTATCGCCTTACCACGGGTGGTGGGTCCACTCACCGTGGTGGCTGCGGTGAGACCACCTACGGTTGGTCTAGCGGTTATCGCTCCACCGCGGGCGGTGAGTTTGATCACTGCAGTGGTTGTGGTGAAACCATTGGCAATCTGCCTGAACGGTCACTGCTCTACTGTGGTGAGACCTGGTGGTCTCCATGGTAGCGTGGTGAGACCGCTGACAGTTTGGTCGATGGCTACCGCCACATCGCAGTTAGACCTCGACTGCGTAGTGGTAGTGCAGTGGTATCTGAGGGTGAGCTCATATGGTCTTATCGGTATACCACGAGGTGAGTCCGACAGGGCAGCGGTAGCGAGGGAGGTTGGGTGAGCTCGGGCAAGCTCACTGCTATACCATGACAGACGATGTTGGGCTCGACGGTTACACGGTAGGAGCTCGAGTGAGCTCGAAGCTCGGTTGACTAAGTTGGACCGATTAATAAAAGTGATTGGTGAATGAAATGTTGACATGTGGCAGATCTTTAAGATTTGATTGGCCATAAGTTTTATTTCTTGATTATGATAGAGCTGCATTATTAAAGTAAGGTTGATGGACGCGTCTAATGCTGATTTAATGTTGTGTGTGGCTTGATGCATTTGTAAGGTCGGTGCACGTTATCAGAGATGGTTAAATCTTGCAGGTGGGATATTGATTATACTGATGACCGTTGAATGCTGAGATAGGTAGAATAGGTTGGCACATGGTAAGAGATGATACGTAATCTCATGTGCAGTTAGATCGGGGATGAGCAAAGGTAGAGGGGCTGAGTGAGTTGGAATAGTATGCTTAGGCATTGTAATCATGAACACTTAGTCTCTCAGACCTGTAAAGATGTGAACCTATGATGCCTTGAGGTTGGGATGGCTGCAAGGCCAGCTAGGAGTCTTTTGAGGAGTTGAAGGGAATCTACACAGTGTGTTGTGAGGGTACTGGAACAGTGTGAGGATTCTGTATTTTTGTTGCCTGCCTTTTCTCCAGATGGACAAGATGTAATCTCCTGAAGAGCATAGCTTTGTGTTTGTATAGTAACCATTCTTAGTTACTGAATAATACAAGTGAGTTGGGTGTTTTGGAGGGTGGGGTTTTTTACCTGAAAAGGTTTTCCCCACGTAAATTTGTGTGTCCATATGCTTGTCTTAGATGGTTGTCTAATTCATGTTCTTGAATCTATGATTGTGTTGAATTTTCTATCTTGTTAAGCATTTACTTTTCTCAGAGGATCAATGGGGGATCCACTGTGCCTGCTTCCGCTTCCTGGCATAGTTTGTTTCTTTGATGTGATTTGAAGAAATGAAAATCACTAAGGCACTACTATCCTAGACGTGTTCTATGATGACAGACCAACTCCATATCCCCAACAAATGGTATTAGAGCTAGTTAAGGGAGGTCAAGGCTTGATGATACCAACAAGTGGTGTCAAAGACTTCTCTTGGTTACTGAAGTTCTGGGTATTTCTCCTGTGATGATTTCTTAGCCTGGCAAGCTTGAGGAAATCTGGAGGAATCGGTTGGTGTTTGATCCTTCGATGAGTGGAAGTTGGTGCTTCTTTGATTCAACACACAGGTTTGAAAGATGTTGGAGATGACTGGAGTTGATCATATTGTGGCGATGTGGTCTGAGGCTCTTGGCTTATAGCAATGTTCCTGATGCAAAGGGTGTGAGATGTGCTTGTGGTTGTGTTGCAAAAAAGCGTGGTTTCATACTGGGTGTCTATGTGAGAGGTTCCCTGGGGGTATGGTGTTGCTTGTGTTGCTATTCATCCATGGAGCATTGTGCTTGTGTTGGGTGTTCTGACTTAGCACTGAAGGAATTTTCTTTGTTGCTCTAATTGCATGAAGGCTATAAAGTTGATCTCAGTGGTTTGTAACTTTTGTATAGTCTGGCTCTCTCGTATGTTTGTGCAGGGTTGTGGTCTTTGGAATTGGTCTAGAATGGACCTGCTATTCCAAATTACCTGTATCTTGTGCTCGCATGGTTCAGATTCATGTCTTTGGATTTGGAGGTTTTTTGTAGATTTTCCTAAAAAGTCTATCATGCATATTCATGTTTTTCATTGTTCTAGTTAACCGTGATGGTTGTGTGCAGACTCTTGAGTCATCCAGATGAGCAGTGAATATGGAAATGTGTGGGTGTTTTATAAAAACTATGGTTTTGCACGTTTTACATGGTCAAGAAAAACTTATGGTGTGTGGAACTGCTGTTCAACTATTTTCTAGACCTTGGCTTTTGAGGTGTGACTGGATGAGATAGTTGCAGTTTGAAATGGTTTGAGGAGGTGTGATGTATTCTCTACATGGGAATGTTGGTATGTGTTTTTTCATTCAACATTCTTGTGGTGTTTTCTTTGCTGGTTTCCTAGACTATGGTTCTTGAGTTGTGGACGTGATTGGCAAATTGGATCTATTACTGATCTGGTGTTTGAGTCATGTTTGTCTGCTTTGGCTGTTCTCTTTGATTATCTCAGTTTTACAGTTTCTAGTGTGATGGTAGATTTGTAGGGTTTTTCATTGAAGTGGATCTATGAGTTGTGCATTTTTGTGGGTTGTCTTTACCTACATGTTTTCCATGAGTCAACTCAGAAGTGGACTGTCATTATCCACAAGGTTGCTTTTGTGATGGTGCAGATCTGTTAGCTGACCTTGTCTGTGGTCACTTGTGCATTGGCGTGGCTGTTTTGAGATGAGAGGAGGAATGGTGTTTATGTAATTGAATAGTCGGTTATGGATTAGTAGCATGTGAATCACGATGTTATAGAGAGATGGATACACTAGCTTATGTAAGCTTTTGACAGTGATGGTGTGGTCTGCGTGATCTAGTGATCTTGGTGTTGTTCGACGTTGTTGTCCGATGGACATGTTGTCATTTGTACCTGGAGGTTCTCAGGTCAACAAATGTTTGGTCATGATGCTTGGAAAGCTCGATGTCATGGTTTAGTGGGAGCTTTAGTAGTGACTATGGATTCATCACTTGTTGGTGAATGATCTTCTTTGGTGTTGCAGATGCTTCTTGGGGACTCTTAGATCCTGTTGCTGCAAAAGAGTTCTTTTGCATCTGCATGGTCACTATTTGAAGATGTCCAACATCTTGGAGCCATGGAGGACATTGTTAGGTCTTTGGCTGAGATGTTGGTGGTGCTTGATAGGTGATGTTGGTTTAGAGTTTGTTTGTTTGATGTCATGTATACTCTTGCTTGTGCATTAGAGTTTTGGCATGTTACTTTGCTCTTGAGACCATGGATAGTTCACTTGAAGCATGGTATCTCCGAAGGGGGATGTGTAGATCATGGTGTCATGATAAGTTCTTGTTCCTAGGTTTGGAGCTTTGACAGTGGTCTGGTGTCTCTCTATGTTTTAAGTACTTTGGTCATATGCAGGAGGACTTCATGTTTAGTGCAGTAATGTAGTTTGGAGTTAGCATGAAATGACAAGTTGCTGGTGCTCATGGATGCATGGAGAATAAGGTGAGGCTGAAATTATTCTAAGAATATTGTTGTTACAACTGAAAGTCTGAGTTGTCTTCACCTTAGTTGAATGTGAGTTCAATAGAGACCATGAAGGATACCGCTTTTGGGTAAGTCATGGTGACTTGTATATCTTGGAGGAGCATTTTTCTATAACAATGAAGTTTATTTGAAAGGTATTCACCCATTATATCTTTGAGATGTGTGTTATTCTTTCTTTTCATGATATGAATCTTGAGTTGTTTTGAGATTCTGGAGGATTCATAATGAAAGGTGGACAACATAGTGGACCTCCTTGTGCTTTTGAGGACTGATAGGAGATGGTTATATGGGTGAGTTTGATCTTCTTTGAGGTGCTTACATCCATGGATCTGTTGGGTGTTGTTATGGACTTTCCCTTCGGGATGTGAAGAAGATCATTCTTGACACAACTGGAATTTAGAAATGTATGTAGGAGGATGCTACATGTTTTGATTTGCAGTTTCTCTATTACCTAGTATTTTCTTCTTCTATGTTTGTTTTCATATAACTTTAGATGTGAGATGCCTTTGTGGAGCCAAGTTGGTCATAGTTTGTGGTCATGTGTTGTCACTTGGGTGATGGCATGAAGGTTCTTGTGCCTCCTTCTTTAGTCAGATATGGAACTTTGGAAGAATGTGGAAGATTGATGAGATAAATGTTCCTTGCAGCAGGAGGTTGCAAGTTGTGCATATTAGTGTAGGTGTTCCTCGTAACTACATGGTTACTCATTTCTATGTGCAGGGATTGGTGGACTTGGTATGCTTGGATCACTTGTGATGGTGCTTTGTTTGCACTCATCTGTACAGTACCCTTGCAGTGGGAGTACCTGGATGTGTTTAGTCTTTTGACTGGTTGACACATGGTGCTTGTTTTTGTTGTTGATAAGTGAATATGTGATGGCATGATTTTACTAATATTCATACCTTTAAGGTATGTATTATTGGATGAATTAGCATGAGCTGTGTGTGCTATTTTCAGTCACGTGGGTTTGATTAGTTGGATGGGGGCAGTCAGATGTTTGGTTGCATTTCTAGCTGATGGTTTCTTGTTCTAGAGAATGGTTTCTCATTCGGTGTTCACGTTTGTTTTCTGTTGTGGTGCTTCTTCCGCTTGAAGGATTTGATGTTTGCATTCTTGAGACTGGTGCATTTTCGCCTTGGTGTGTTCCTATGTTTGGATTTATTGCCTGAGATGGTGTCATTGTAGGTGTCTTGGTTGGAATGTGAAGGCATGGTGTTGGTCCTTTCTTGAGTTTGGAGTAAGCTTGAAAGTCTTCGGCAAGTGGGAGATTTTTCAGAAAGTCTGCCTCAAATTTATGATATTTTCGCTTGAAGACTTAGGCAATTTCTTCATGATTCTAGCCTTTACCGCCATATCGCTACATTCTTTCCTTAGTGGCGCTGTTGTGCAGTTTATCGCTTTACCACAGGCCACCTTGCTTGGTCTGGCAGTTGGGCGGTGTTATCGCCTTACTGTGACTATCTTCTTCATGTCTAGAAGTTGCATGGTTGGCAGTGGGGTCACAGAGCAAAGGCTTACCTCCTTACCGTGGAGGTTTCTCATTGGTGGTGAGGCAGCGTGGTGAGTGGCACAGAGGTGGCAAGCTGGTAGAGGATGGTTATTGCCTTACCGCATGCGGTGAGTTCACTCACTGTAGTGGTGTGGTAAGGCCGCTTGCGGCTTATCTCGGTGATTACCACCTTATCACGAGTAGAGGGTCCACTCACCATGGTGGCCACGGTGAGAGTGCCTACGGTCATCCTAGCCATTACCACTCCATGAGTTCACTCACCATGGTGGTTGTGATGAAACCACTAGTGGTCTACCTGAGTAGTCACCGCTCTACCGCGGTGAGACCTAGCGGTCTCCGTGGTAGCGTGGTGAGACCAATTATGGTCTAGACATTGGCTACCACCACACCACAGTTAGACCTCGACTGTGCAACAGTAGTGCGGTGGTGTTTGAAGGTGAGCTCGGATGGTCTTACTAGCATACCACGAGGTGAGTCCGACAAGGCAGTGATAGCAAGGTTGGAGGCTGGGTGAGCTAGGCTGAGCTCACCGCTATACTGCAACAGGCGATGTTGGGCTCGACAGTTACATGGTAGGAGCTCGAGTGATCTCAGAGCTTAGTTGAATGAGTTGGACCGGTTGTCAGAAGCAATAGGCAAATGAAATATTGACATGTGGCAAATCTTTAAGATCTGATTGGCTAGAAGTTTTATTTCCTGATTACGATAGAGCTACATTATTAAAGTAAGGTTGATGGACGTGTCTTAAGCCAATTTAATGTTGTGTGTGACTCGATGCATTTGCAAGGTCGGTGCACGTTATCAGAGATTGTTAAAGCTTGCAGGTGGGATATTGATTATCCTGATGACCGTTGAATGCTGAGATAGGCAGAACAAGTTGGCACACGGTAAGAGATGATATGTAATCTCGTGTTCAGTTAAATTAGAGATGAGCAAAGGCAGAGAGGTTGAGTGAGTTTGAACGGTATGCTTAGGCATTGTAACCATGAACACTCAGTTTCTCAGACCTATAAAGATGTGAACCTATGATGCCTTGAGGCTGGGATGGCTGCAAGGCTAGCTGAGAGTCTTTTGAGGAGCTGAAGGGGATCTACACTATGTGCTATGAGGGTACTGGAACAGTGTGATGATTCTATATTTTTGTTGCTTGCCTTTTCTCCAGATGGACAAGATGTAATCTCATGAAGAGCATAGCTCTATGTTTGTATATTAACTATTCTTTGTTACTAAATAATACAAGTGAGTTGGGTGTTTAAGAGGGTGGAGTTTTTTACCTGAAAAGGTTTTCCCCACGTAAATCTGTGTGTCCATATGTGTGTCTTTCATGGTTGTCTAATTCATGTTCTTGAGTCTATGCTTGTGTTGAATTTTCTATCTTGTTAAGAATTTACTTTTCTTAGAGGATCAATGGGGGATCCACTGTGCTTGCTTCCGCTTTATGGCATAGTTTGTGTCTTTGATGTGATTTGAAGAAATGAAAATCACTAAGGCATTACTGTCCTAGACATGTTCTATGATGACAGACCAACTCCGTATCCCCAACAGAGACTACTCTCACCCACGCAAGGCAAGTATTCGCCAAGGTCGTATTACAAGAATATCCAACAAGCACAACAAATGAAATAAATGATCAATGCCCCATTCCTTTCTCTCTAAATCATTTTGTATACATCATTGAGAGATTATCAGAATGGACTAATAAGATAAATCATAAGAAAAGATCAAATGAATCAAATAGTCAAAGTTATTCATATCTCTTGCCAAAGGATGGTGTTTTAAGGTGATTTCTAATGTTGATGTCCATTGTAGGAAAAATGTATCCATAGGACATGTTATTGGATGTTGATTAATTTTAACTATTTGATAAGCTATTGATATAAATGTTAACCAACATTTTCGACCATGATCAAGACTTGAGATTCTACGTTTAGAGTTTTGTATTTCATTGATTGTTGTACCTGTTTTCATTTGTGTTACCAAAGGTTGAAGGTGACGATCAATTTATTATGGGTACAATTTTATTGCAAGTGAAAGCAAGATGGGATGGGTGATTTTTTTTTTGGAATATTTCAATGTTTTTGACTTTTTTGAAATGCTTTGAGGTTGTGTTTGGTATTTTGAGGTTATTTGAATGTTTTTGAATTTTATGAAGATATTTGATAGTTAGAGTTTTCTAAATGTTTCAAGTTTTCAGATGTTTTGGATGTTTTTGAATGTTTTGAATGTTTTTTTATTTTGACATGTTTTGAATGTTTTTTTATTTTGACATGTTTTGAATGTTTTTGGATTTTGGGATGTTATGATTTTTTTTGGATTTTGAGAAATATTATGGATGTTTTTGAGATTTTCAAAATGATACCTAGATCACGATGTCAATATCATGTTGTGAGATATATGACATGGGTCATGAGCTATTCAAAAGCAAGATGCAAGTACCTATCCTCAGTGTCTAGCAATGTTTGAAATTTCATGAGTGGATGCATGGATCGAGATAATGGATGGATATGGATCAACATGCGAAGGTTGTCAAGGATTATATTGTGATAGGATAACATGTTCAAATAGAGGATGATCATTTGGATAATGCTTGATTGCTCAAGATATGGTATTGCATGGGATAGGATAAGATCAATGATAATGACCCATGTCAAGATTTTTTCATTAGCAAGATTGAAGTGTACATCAAACCTTTATCAAGATCAAGATAATTTGGAGGATGGATAAAATGGATTGGATGAATGAGGGATCATGGATTTATTAAGGATAAAATAAATGGGATGTTGAATTTATTATTTAAGGGATGAGATGCTTCCACATGGTATGGTACACATAGATGCTCGATTCTACTTATGAAACACATTTTCCAGGGTTTCATCATGGTACTTGCTCAAAGCATCATCAAACTGATTTTCACTGGAGGATGATTTTTCTCTTGACTATTTTCTTGAATTTATTTTTTTTGGTGATTTTTGAAGGTTTATGATGGACCACTTGGTGATGTTTATGTAGATACTATCAATGTCAAGATATGCTAATGATTTCCTACCTAGAGGAGTTGCTTTGCTAAGATAAAAATGCTTGAATGTAACCCCTAGATGTTCTTGTCTTCTTTGTTGATATCCAAGTTAACCTTGCTTAGATGTGCACATCATGATAGAGTTCACTTAGACTCCTTATGATAAAGTGTTTCTGCCAAGACACACTCAATGTGACATTTGGATATCATGGATGTAAAAGTGGATGAAGGATTTTGATGAGGAATATGAGATGTAGATGGATTAGTCGATAGCTTGGAATATTTGATTCTCCAAACTTGGGATGATGAGAAATTATGGGTGGATATGGTGATTTGATTAGGACCAATTTCTTCACGTACTTTGTATGTTGCTCTCGAAGCTTTCTTTTGCATCGATAAACATTTTTGATGGATGAAATTCCTTTTTTGATTTCCCCCCATAGTTTCTTTGACTAATAGAGTTTGATAAGAATGATTTCATTTATTTTTCTTTGTCATCCATTTGTATTTTTCTTGTCCATTTTTATTTTTTGATTCTTTGGACTCAACCATTTGCTCTTTTTTTTGATATATCTTTTTCTCTTCTGGTTGGTCCCACTTAGAGGGTGGAAATGTTTGAGGACAGCAATTCATGATATGGATAGTTGTAGTGTTGGTAGCGGTTTCATCATAAGGAATCTTCATGCTCTCCATGTTGATGTTTTCACTAGATAAAGTTTCCCCCAATACTATGCAAGTATCACTGAAATGATTGGGTTCCTTGATTGTTGAATAACCAATACCTTGTTGCTTAGGATTGTTGACTGTTTGTATTGATTCCAAGATATCATTTCTTGTAAGCCTAATCCTTTTCCCTGATTGTATTTTATGCTTTGTTTTGAATCCTCAAAATTTGTAGTATAAATGGATTCTAATTGTTCTTCAATGTAGGAGTCTTCCTCATGATTCATGCTTTGAAGGTCACATTGAATCTTTGTGAATTTTTCTATTGCTTGATCATTTGTGATGTTGTCAAGAATATGAGACTCTTATTTTGGATGAAGATCATCTACATATTCACAAGAAGGAAACATCTCATGGTTAATGTTTTCATATGAGCATGGTCATCATATTTGAAGTCTTGGATGGATTGGAAGATGTTCACTAAATCATTGTAGTATTTTGGTGATATGGATTCTTGATCTTGACTGATTTTTGAGTTATCTTTGGTATGCTTTGGATTAACTTCTTGAAATGGATCAATTTCAAAGATTTTTTTTTTCAAAAGACTCTTGGATGTCTTCACCATGTGGACATGTGGGTGATAGCTCTTAGCTTAGATCTTCTTCATTAGGCATGAGTATCGATTTAAGTGCTTCTTGATCCTCAAGTCAATTTGAATCAAGTGTTGTATTAATAATCTCTTCTATATTTGCAACCATGAGGTCAAATGATGTTAATATATCTTGGAATGGACCAATGCTAGACATTGGTGGAATATGTTGATATTCTTGATGTATGTCAACATTCTCACCAGGTGAAGTAGAGACATTGTCGATGTGATAATTTGAATCAATATGTGCCACCATGAGGTCAAATGATGTTAAAATTTCTTGAAATGGATCATTAATAGACATTGGTGAATTATCTTGATCATGCTTTGAAAAAAAATCTTGATATATGTTGACATTGTGTGTGGTAGAGGCATCATCAATGTGATTTTTTCTGGATAAATCTTCAATGTTATTCTCAAAAGTTATTGCTCCTTGATCAATGAGGTTTTGTACAAGGTTCTTGAGTTTTATGCAATTTGATGTGTCATGAACTTTTGTTATATGGTACTCACAATAAACCTTGTCATCATACCATGAGAATTTGATTTGAGGTTCATAATCACCTAATGTCTCTATAAGAGTGATAATTTTAACATGAACTAACTTGTTTAACACCAACTCAATTGGATCCCCTAAAGAAATGTATTTATACTTGGTGATGGTGTTGTCTTGTAAGGATTATGGTGATTGTTTATGTTGATTTTTTTGTTGATGTTGAAATGGGTATTGAGATGGAGTTTGTTGATGATGTGAGGAAATGTATATTTGAGGATTTTGAAGGTGTTGTGGATGTGGATACTAAGATGTTTGTTGAACATTGTTCTGAGGTGTGAATGGGTCTATCCCATCTTTCACCATGTGTGGATTTGACATGTTCAAATTTGATATGTTTGTGTTTGGGATGTTCATGTATGACATGTATTAACTTGGTGAAATAATGTTGCATTGAAGAAGAATCATGCTTTCATTACTTGGTTAATAGATTGGTAATTTTTGACATTGACTGACATTTATCATGTGGTAAGGTGTTCCAAAGTTTTGATTTAGGATATCCATTGTTATTTCATTAAAGATAGTAGGATAGGATGACCCTGTATGAATTATATGAAAGAGAGTTTGGATAATTGATTGGCATTGTCATATTTTATTGATTTCTGGATTACCTTTTTTAGACCTCTAAATGATCTAGGATAAATGTTTGAATGATGAAGGAATATGTTAATCCTAGGAGATGTTAAATGACCTTATTGAATGTTTTTGTCGTCTCAAATAATAAAACTTTGATAGGTTTTAGGATCAATTTTGAACAATTTTGCGAATGGGTGAAGGATATGAAACTCTAATTTTTGACAAGATCCTAGACTCATTTTTTTGGATGTGTTTGGTGTTGATGATGATGAAATTGCAAAGCTTGGGAGTAGACTCATGACTCCAAGGTGATTTTGTCCAAAATGATGTTTTCTAATTCAACTAGATACTTGAAAATAGATTTTTACATTCCAATTATTCTTGCAAGTAAATTTCCTAAGTTTTCACTTTCAAGTAAATAAACTATGTTTCAAACCATTGTAATAATTTTTCTTTTTCTAATGAGAGAAAGAATGAACATAATTGACATAAAAAATTCTATTTATTGATTTTAATTTCAATACAATATTCATTGTGTTACAATATTTCCAAGATTATAAACCATTACATACATAGCTCAACTGAGCTTCAAAGAAATAGGTATAGATGGTCTGAGAATCTTCTACAGAACTTGATCGCCAACTATGGAGGAGAAGCATCACTCAAGCACTTTTTTTCCAACCACAGACTCATATGCAGTCCCTCACACACCTATCATAGGATAGATGGCCCTACATTTTGATGAAGAGATTGGTGACGAAACCTCGTAACATTAACCTTAGTGAGCTTAGTGTTTTGTCCTACACAACTAGAACTTGTAGACCATATTATCCTAATTTAGCATGCATAACAAGGAACATGGTAAAATGACAATGGAGCCAAAGGAAAACACACTACTTTGGCTAATTTATTCTCACTCAATACTTTGAGTGACTGTCATCCTATTCACATACACTACTCTAGCTCGTTCTACTTTAGACCATCATATCTATGCATAGGTAAACCTTCAATTGGTAGTCTTAACCTTTGATTTGACATATTCCCTTTTCCCAAATCACAATGGCAACTCTTCCAAATAACATAAGAGAATAAGTTACCCCCCCTTCAATGGATAACCTAACCCTAGGTATATCTTATAAGCTTCCAATGTCCACAAACAACCTAACATAAAATAGCTTAATGAGCTATTTCCAATTCATCATTCCTAAAAATAACTTAACAAGCTTTTTCCAATTTGTCATTCCTAGTATGTATTACTAATGACATCAATATCTCTCCTTAATATGGAGTGAATATAAACACTTGCATGGAAATCACATCAAACAAGACCTTTCCTCTTTTATAAGAAAATAGAATTTTACCTTATTTCAAGCAAACTAATACCATTTCCAAAATAACATTCAAGACAAACAATCTTTAGATTTTAAAGATAAATAGAAAGAATAGAATTCTATGCCTATCAAACACTTAATCCAATCGAATATTGAACTTCCTAGCTTGGTCTCCTCTTGCTATCAACTTATAAATCAACCTTTCCTCACTAAACTCACTAAAATTGTCTCACAAAAGCTCTTAGCAAAATAACAAGCTCTCAATGAAAACTACAGTAGAGTTGGTAGTGTATTGTTGCATATGAAAAATCATATGAAGTGAGGTGAGTACGCCTATATTTATACTCAAAAATCAGCTTCACAAGGCTATAAACAAGGTTCATTATTTGCCACCTCTTAGTCATATTTAATAGACTCGGCTCCACAATAGAAAGGTGACAAATTCTTATAAAGATAGTCATCGAATCTGTACAACAAATTGATCCATTTTTTTCCACAACAAGTTTGACACATTCTTAAAGCACATGTTTTTACACAGCTAATCGATTTCAAGCATGATAGACTTCTAAAGCAATCAAATAATTCATATTATGGTGCCAAGTTGTAGTCACATTCCATATTTTAAAGCCCATGATCTATAACAGTGGAAATGGTCACTCATATTCTAGCTACACATGCCCAATCAACTTAGTCAAGGACTGAGTAGTCGACACATAGTTTGGTTTGACCTTTTGCATTTATATTTGTAGTTTGACTTGGTACGTTGTTTATACATTACACTATATTTCAGTTTCATTAACTCAAATAACAAACTATAGTCTCATGTATTTCCTTTGCATTTAATTTGAAATGATAGATACACCTTAACATTTACTTGGGCACTATTTATATAGTGTGCTACATTTCACATTTCATCGACCAAAGCATATAATTATATGAATCGACCTTTATTCTTTCATAATATATATATGAATCTGCCTCTACTACTTTGCATAATATATATAAATATATATGTCTATGCATATATATTCATGTACATGTATATATCAATGAATAGCTTCAATGCTATATATATGTATATGTATATATATTCTAATATATATATTTATATATATTCCATGTCAATTAAATATGTATTCATTTGATATTCAAATGAATAATATCAAGTTACATTCATATACCATATCATTTGTATATATATTCTTATATATATATATCAATATGCATGTATACATATGTACACATATGTCGATGTATTCGTATGGACATTTCCATTTTCCTTTACATATGTATATAGTGATACATGTATACATATGTATATAGGTATATATCTTATATATATACATTTGATTACACAATCACATACATAAACAATTACTATCTTATTGGTAGATATATATACGTATGACGTATATATATATATATACATACGTATGACGTATATATATATATACATACGTATGACGTATATATATATATATACGTATGACATATATATATATGTATGACATATATATATACGTATGAAATATATATATACGTATGACATATATATATATATATACGTATGACATATATATATGTATGACGTATATATATATATATATATATACGTATGACATATATATATGTATGACGTATATATATATATATATATACGTATGATGTATAAATATATACGCATGGCGTATATATATATACATATGACGTATACATATATGTATGATGTATATATATACACATGTCATATTGTCCTCTCGATATCACCATGCTCATAAAAAACTAGGTCATAAGTGCACATAGGTACGCCTATCTATGCACTCTCATGTATGTGTTCCTTCATGTGTATGGTCTATTGTCGACATGCATATGCATACATATAAACGTATGCACATCTTATCAATCAAGCATAGTAATATAAAGAAGTACTCACATGCACCAAGCACTTAAACATAAACCGAGAATGCTCCTAACAAAAATCAAAGTCCTTTATATTGCAAACACATCATGCTAACGAATAACTTACCGATTCCCAAACACTATGACTTGAATCGACCTTTCTATTAGTGAGTGTGCGTATAAGCTCAATTAGGTTTCATTACCAATTACTTCACCATGTTATTATCTTGAGTGATACTTCCCCTCACTTCTAAAGGATTGATTCTAAACCCGTATCCAACTTAACACATTTTTATGATAGTCAAATGTTCATCGATACAAATATTTGTATTATCCTTTTCATAGTTAGAATATCAAATTCAATAACCATACATTCCAGATTTCCATTCTAGTAACATCAAATGAAATAAACATTCATTCACTCTTGATAAGAAAAGTACAATCACATATATTTATATCCAATCAAAATTCCAAATACATTCACACATGTAATAATTTACCCTATCATAGTAAGAGTAAATAGGTAAATTCACAATGAGGTGTGACATACTCCCCCCCATGCGAATCATCATCCCCGATGATTTTATGTAGCAAACATAAACTAAATAAAACAAATAAAACATTATTTTTCTTAAGAACTTTCAAAAGCACATAAAACATGTGGAAACTTTTGATCTATTTCAGCATAGTCTTCCCAAGTGGCATAATCTTCTTCATACTGGTTCCACTGAACTTTGCATTGTAGAACCTCCCTATTACGCAAGTGAAGCTTACGTGTTTCAAGAACCTTGATAGGATGGATTGTTACCACTCTGGGGTCCTATACCTATGAAGCATTCCAATCAATTACATGATTATCACCTGGTATATACTTCTTTAGGTAAGAAATGTGAAAGATGTTATGCATTTGGGTAATAGCTAGTGGAAACACAATTCGGTAAACTACAAGATTCACTTCCTCAAGGATCTCAAAAGGACCTACATAGCACAGAGCTAGTTTGGATGAATTTGCAAAATTGATAGAACTTTTATGCGGTTTTACCCTTAACAACACTTTATCACCTATTGTGAAATTCCTGGGTGCTCTCTTTACATTTGCATAGCTTTTATGCCTATCATTGGCTTCAGCTAGCCTTTTCTTTATCAACTTAACTTGCTCCCCCATTCTAGCTAACATTTTAGGCCCAAGACTCACCCTATCTTCAAGTTTATCCCAACTTATTGAACTTTGACACTTCCAGCCGTATAATTATTTGAAAGGAGCCATCTTTATTGTAGAATGGTAGGAATTATTATAAGAAAATTCCACTAAAGGCAGGTAATCCTCCCACTTGTATTGTTGATCCATACAATACATTCTTAGTAGGTCTTCAAGTACTTGATTCACCCTTTCTATTTTTCCATTCGTTTCCGAATGATGCGCTGAACTTATATTTAGCTGAGTCCCCAGTGCAAAAAATAAGGTTTGCCAAAATCTTGAGGTCACTCGTGCATCGCTATCCAAGATAATCTTCTCAGGAATTCCATGTAGTCTGAACACCTCTTGCACAAATTTCTGAACTATGACATGAGATCCATCAATTAAATTCCCTAGTATGACATGTGCTACTTTAGTAAGCTTGTCCACAACTACTAATATGGCATTGTGCTTATTTATTGACATAGGAAATCCTTGCACAAAGTCCATATTAATGACTTGCCACTTACTCTCTAGAATATCATGTGGATATAGAAATCCTGTAGGATGATGATGTTCCACTTTCATTCTGTGTTATTCCAAGCATTTAGCCACAAACCTAGCAACATCACCTTTCATCCCTTTCCAAAAGTATAATGGATTCACATCAGCCAACATTTTTGTCACACCAGGATGTCTCGAGTATGGTGCTTCATGAACTTCTTTCCATACAAGATTTCTCAATTCTTCAAAGCCAAGCACATACATCCTTCCCTTATACCTAGGTAATCCATTAGGTTCAAAATGATAGCCTTCATATCTTGCGTCTTGCGGGTTATTTGCGAGTGCTTTCTTAACTTGCAAATAGTACTCATCCTTCTTACTTTTTTGCAATACTTTACCTTTAAAGTCAGTTTGGATTGTTACTATCGAAGTAATATGTCTTTTACGACTTAAGGAATTGACAAACTGATCTTATTTTCCTTTGATATAACTGATATTGAAATCATAATCAACTATCAACTCCAACCATCTTCTCTTTCATGCATTCAAAGTAGGCTGAGAGAATAGATACTTCAACCTGTGATGATCAATTTTTATCTCAAAGGGTTTTCCTAGCAAGTAATGCCTCCACATTTTCAATGCATGAACCATCGATGCTAACTCTAAATCATGTGATGCATAATTTTTCTCATAGGGTTTCAACTTCATTGATTCATAAGCAATTACTTTCCCTTTTTGCATTAAAACTCCACCTTAGCCTTCTCCCAATGCATCTATGATACCAATGAAGTCACCATCAGGATCTGGTACTTTCAAAATTGATGCAGTAGTTAGCTTCTCTTTTAGTAGATCAAATGTTGCTTGGCATTTATCTATCCACTCAAACTTATTCCCTTTCCTCTGCAAAAAAGTAATTGGAAAATCTATTCTAGAGAAGTTCACAACAAACTTCCTATAATACCTTTCTAGACCCATAAAAATTCTCACTTCATAAACATTTTTAGGTACTGGTCACTCTAGTACTGCTTTGATCTTGGTTGGATCAATTGAGGTACCTTCAACCAATATCACATGTCCTAGGTACTACACTTTATTCTAGAAGAAAGTACATTTAGAGAGTTTTCCATACAACTTATATTCTCTCAATCCTTGTAGAACTATCTCCAAATGCTTGCAATGATCCTCCTCATTCTTTGAATAGATTAGGACATCGTCAATGAAAACTAAAACAAACTTATCTAGGAAATCCCTAAACATGTTGTTCATCAGATTCATAAAAGCTATTGATGCATTAGTTAGTCCAAATGAAATAACTATAAACTCATAATTCTTGTACCTCATTCTAAAAGTAGTCTTGAAGATATCTTCATCTTTGATCCTTAACTAATGATACCTAGATTGTAGATCAATCTTACAGAACACAAAATATCCTCGCATTTGATCAAAAATGTCATCAATGCATGGAAACAGGTACATATTCTTTACCATAGCTATGTTAAGCATCCGATAATCTATGCACAACCACAATGTACTATCTTTCTTCTTCACAAAGATTACTGGTGCTCCCCAAGTTGATACACTTGGTATTCTCAATCCCTTAGATAAAAATTCATCCAACTATGCCTTAAGCTCCATAACTCAATTGTTGCCATTCGATAAGGCACTTTGGAAATAGGTTTCGATCCTAGCACTATCTCAATGGAGAAATAAAAAATCCTTTTTGGTGGTAATCCAGGTAATTCTTCTGGAAACACATTTGTAAATTTTTAAAGGATTGGATAGCTTTGCATATCTGTTTCTCCAGTCTCCATTATTTCACCTTCTTCCATCTCTTGGTAATCCTATGATCCATAGTTGACCATACCATCTTCTAACTCTATTTCCTTATATTCTTTAAGCTTTTCCATCTTTACTAAAAAATATTACATCCTTCTTAGCCCTAAGCAGTTGCATAGTAGAAATTTGACGTATCTTGACTTCCCTAGGTATCCCTTGCAACATTACTTGGTTACCTAGATCATCCAAATACTGTACACTTTTTTCATGATAGTCTACCTTGTCCTTATGCTTCCAATTCTAGTTCATACCTAGGATAATGTCATAGGATCCTAAGGGTGCTACATAAAGGTTTACCTCCATTAAAAAAACAAGGTAGTTCAATCCTAGCTTTGAACAAACATTGTTCCACTGTTTCTCTTGTCTAGTTTGCATACTCTACAACCTAGGATTTTTCCATGTAACCAACTTTCCTAGTCACTTGATTTTTTATTCTAGGTGAAACAAAAAATTTAGTAGCTCCAGTATCTATAAGTTTGGAAATGGGTAAGCCAAACAAAATACCTAGAGTCTCCATTGGAGTAATTTGATACTCCGCTTGATAATCATCCAAAGTAGCATGAATATTCTGCTGGAAAGCCACTTGCTGAGAAGGAAGTGGATTTCCATAAGTTTGGGACTCAGAAGACATTGGGACAATTTGATGCATAATGGTCTCCTCTACACATGAAACATCTCGTTGCTGGTCCTTTATTCCTTGCAGGTTCACTAGGTTTACTAGCATTACTTCCAACATTGTTCTCATTACCACCATTAAAATTATTCCTTCTATGCTCCTTCCTTGTTTCTTTCCCATTATTTCAAGATCCATTATTCCCTTGCTTCTAAAAATCTTGCACCACTTCAAACCTCCTTGGGGTTGATTTAACTTGAGCTCCCGTGAACTTCTTATGGTTCCTATTCTCTTGGCGGAAGGAGATAACTTTGAGCTTCTGCTCCTACTTAACAACCTTCTTATACACTAGATCCATAGTGGTTGGACCATGTACATCTACCTCACTCCCAATCTGAATAATAATCCCTATGATGAATTTCCTTATGCGGAATTGTTCATCCTTCTAATACATTGGTACATAATGTAACAAATGAGTTAAATTTTCCCAATACTCATTTACTAACATTTCTCCCTGTCTCAAATTTTGAAAATCAGTGAGTTTCTGGTCAAAATAGAGTTGTGGTAACCATCTTTTTCAGAATATTTCCACAAATTCATTCCATGTAAGTTTCAAAGAACTGAGACCGAGTTCCATCTTCTTGTTCATCCACCAGTTAGAGTCTTCTCTTGCTAACTGATAGGCTCCACATGTTGATTTTGTGACCTCAAAATAATTTTAGATCTCAAAATATTTCTCCATTTGGATCAACCATGCCTCAACTTCTTCCCCATTGGCTCTACCTTCAAATTTGGGTGGGGTTATTTTCTTCATGTCCCTAGAAAGTTCAATGACCATGTGCTTCCTATTAGTTCCTTCCGAAGGAGAGGGTGACTCATCTTTCTCATGTTTGTGAGTTTGATCATGGTCGTGAGAATTTTCTCCCTCATCCTCATTAATTGGGATTTCCTAATCTACCCTATCTTTTACCCTTACATCCTACTCAATATTTCCCAACCTTGCCAAGATTTGATCCAATTTTGCTTCAACACCCACCAGACCTTGTTCGACTTCTTGAATTCCTCTAAGATTTGTCCTAGTTCTCACCATCTTTGCAAGAAAATGGTTATACCTAAAGGTTCATCTTTATTAGATTCAACCATGTTCTAACTATCTTATGGATGACATTTAAATGAGCATTCATTTCACACAAAAGAAATTTAACACATAAGATTTGAGCACAAGCTTTTGATAATCACATGAATTTATTACTTTTGTGGATCCCAATATCCGTTCAATTATATAGAGTGACTATTAAGATAGTCAAGTGGAGAGTATCCCTCAGATTCACTCTTCAAAACATAACTTAATGGGGTATACCCTACAATTTTTTGTTCATCTCTCGTTTGTTCATATCTCTCCCAAAATGGATAGTAACCCTCAGATTTATCATCCGATACATTGTTATGAGGCACATAACCCTTTGATTCATTACTTGAGGAAATTACAATTACTTCTGACATCAGAAGAACTGTAGGATCTCTAAAGATAAATGCTGGACTGACACTCTGTTCTAAGGGCATATCCTTGGAAAGTGACAAGGAAGTAGACTTTTCTAGTGAATTAGAGGTAGATAGTTGAAATTGGATTCCTCCTTCATCCTTATCTTTGCTTCACTAATCCGAGAAAGAGCGTTACTGAAGCTTTTAGTATTGATTAACCAGAAATCATTATCGTAGTTGGTACCCTCTATCATACGAACAATGGCCTCTTTTTCCTGTTTGGCTTTCAGGTAGTGCTTATTTCTGATTATTGACTTTCTTACAGTTAACCTGAGATGCACCATCCTGGTGCAAGAATTTCCAAACATTAGTTAATGTTGGATGGAAAGTATGATGAGCACATAGGTTCTAGAGCTAAACTTGGTAGCTTTGATACCACTATAACATGCCAATTATTCTTATAAGTAAATTTCCTAAGTTATCACTTTCAAGTAAATAAAATATATTTCAAACTATTGCAATAAATTTTTTATTTTCTAACGAGGGAAAGAATGAAAATAATTGACATAAAAAGCTTCATTTATTGGTTTCAATTTCAATACAATATTCATTGTGTTACAATATTTCCAAGATTGTAAACCAATACATAGATAGCCCAATTGAGCTTCAAAGCAATAGGTATAGATGGTCTAGGAATATTCTACAAAACTTTATCACTAGATGAGGAGGAGAAGCATCACTCAAGCAATTTTCTGCCAACCATAGACTCATATTTGGTCTCCTGCACATCTATCATAGGATAGATAGCCCTACCCTTTGACAAAGAGATTGGTGATGAAACCTCATAACATTAACCTTGTTGACCCATAGTTGCCATTGCACCAAAAGATCGACCTGTTAATTCCCGATACAACTGCCAGAGTTAACGGATCCACGGGAGGCGGTTAGTCCATGTCATGAACTCAAGGGGAGCGCTGACCATCTACCAACAAACTCCCCCTCAACATTACCTGAGGGAATTCGAACCCGACACCTTTGGCTCTGATACCAATTGTTGGCCCACAGTTATCGTTGCACCAAAAGATTGACCTATTAATGCTTGATACAACTACCAGAGTTAACGGATCCATGTGAGGTGGTTAGTCCATATCACAAATCCCGAGGGGAGTGTTGACCATCTGCCAACAAACCTTAGTGAGCTTAGTGTTGTGTCCTACACAAATAGAACCTATAGACCTTACAATCCTGATCTAGCATGCATAATAAGGAACACAATGAACTAAGAGTGGATCCAAAGGAAAACACACTACTTTGGCCAAAGTATTCTCACTCAGTACTTTGAGTGACAGTCATCCTCTTCACATACATTACTCTAGCTCATTCTACTTTAGACCATTATATCTATGCATAGGTAAACCTTCAATAGGTAGTCGTAACCTTCGATTTGACATATTCCCTTTTTCCAAATCATAATGACAACTCTTCCAAATAACATAAGTAAGAGCATAAGTTACCCCCCTTCAATGGATAACCTAACTCTAGGTATATCTTATAAGCTTAAAATGTCCACAAACAACCTAACATAAAATAACTTAACGAGCTATTTCCAATCTGTCATTCCTAAAAATAACTTAACAAGCTATTTCCAATTTGTCATTCCTAGTATCTATTACTAATTACATCAATCAATATCTCCCTAATATGGAGAAAATATAAAAACTTTCATGGAAATCACATCAAACAAGACCTTTCCTCTTTTATAAGCAAATAGAATTTTACCCTATTTCAAACAAACTAATACCATTTCCAAAATAACATTCAAGGAAAACAATCTTCAAATTTTAAAGATAAACAAAAAGAATAGAATTCCATGCCTATCAAATTCTTAATCCAATCGACTCTTGAACTTACTAGCTTGGCCTCCTCTTTCTATCAACTTAGAAATCAACCTTTCCTCACTAATCACTGAAACTGTCTCACAAAAGCTCTTAGCAAAATAACAAGCTCTCAATGAAAACTACTACAAAACTGGCACCGTATTGTTGCATATGAAAAAGCGTATGAAGTGAGGTGAGTACGCCTATATTATCAACATCACAAGGCTATAAACAAGGTTCATTATTTTTCACTTCTCAGCCACATTTAATCGACTCAGCTCCATAATAGGAAGGTTGTAAATTCTTATAAAGATAGTCATCGAATCTATACAACAATTTGATCCATTTTTTTCCATATAAAGTTTGACACATTCTTAAAGCACATGTTTTTACACAACTAATCAATTTCAAGCATGATGGACTTCTAAAGCAATCAGATAATTTATATTATGGCACCAAGTTGCAGTCACATTCCCTATTTTAAAGCTCATGATTTAAAATAGTGAAAATGGTCACTCATATTATGGTTGCACATGCCCAATCAACTTATTCAAGGACTGAGTAGTCAAAAAATAGTTTGGTTCGACCTTTTGGATTTATATTTGCAATTTGACTTGGTACGTTGTTTATACGTTGCACTATATTTCACTTAGGTTAATTCACATAACAGACTATAGTCTCACGCATTTCCTTTGCATTTAATCTGAAATGATAAATATTCCTTAACATGTACTCGAGTGCTATTTATATAGTACACTACATTTCACATTTCATCAACCAAAACATATACTTATATGAATCGACCTTTATTCTTGCACAATATATATATGAATCAACCTCTAATCCTTTGCATAATAAATATACATACAAATCAACCTCAAATACTTTCTTAATATATATAATTATATATGTCTATGTATATATTAATGTACATGTATATATATTGATGACTAGCTTCAAAGCTATATATATGTATATGTATATATATTTTAATAGATATATATATATATATATTCCATGTCAATTAAATATGTATACATTTGATATTAAAATGAATAAGATCAAGTTACATTCATATACCATATCATTTGTATATATATTCTTATATATATCAATATACATTTATACGTATGTACACATATGTCGACGTATCCGTATGGACATTTTCATTTGCCTTTACGTACGTATATATCGATACATGTATAAATATGTATATATGTATATATCTTATATATATATATATACATTTGATTACACAATCACATACATAAAAAATTACTATCTTATTGGTAGATATATACGTATGACGTATATATATACACGCACATGTGATATTGTCCTCTCAATATCACCATGCTGATAAGAAACCAATCTGTAAGGGCACATAGGTACGTCTACCTATGCACTCTCATGTACGTGCTCCTTCATCTGTATGGTGTATCATCGACATGTGTATGCATACATATATATGCCTTCAACGTATGTTCATCTCATCAATCAAGAATAGTAATATAAAGAAGTACTCACATGCACCAAGAACTTAAACATAAACCAAAAATGCTCGTAACAAAAATCAAAGTTCTTTCTATTGCAAACACATCATGCTAACAAATAACTTACCAATTCCCAAACACTATGACTTGACTCGACCTTTCTATTAGTGAGTGTGTGTATAAGCTCAATTTAGGTTCCATTACTGATTACTTCACCAAGTTCTTCTCTTGAGTGATACTTACCCTCACTTCGAGAGGATATATTCTGAACCTACATCCAACAACACATTTTCATGGTAGTTAGTCATTCATTAATACAAATATTTGCATTATCTTTTTCATAGTTAGAATATCAAATTCAATAACCATATATTCCAGATTTTCATTCTAGTAACATCAAATGAAATAAACATTCATTCAATCTTGATGATTTGATTGTTTGGAGTGAGTTGTTTTGATGATTTGATGTTAATAATTTCATGTTTGATCCTAATTCAGAACCTAAAAGGTGTTTTTGAAAAGATCAAGATGATAAAGAACATGAACCTTTGTTTGTTTTTTTGAGTGCTATTAGTTAGCCAAGATTATTTTTGCATTAAATTAAACCAATTTAGTGTTTGGGAACCAAAATTCAAAATCAAATAATTTGTTGAAGGTTTTTGTTTTGAAGTTTTGGCAAAGATGTCACTCTATTTTTTTGCAAAGGTGTCGATATTTGTAAAGGCACCAATATTCAATAGAAGCTTCAAACAATTTGAACAAAGTGTTGCTCTATAGATGTTTGTTTTCTCTAAAAAAGCATTGAGATGTGTAAAGTTATTGATATGCAAATAAAATCACCATTTTAATAAAAATAGAGGTATTTGGTTTACATAAAGGCATCACACTATCTGGAAAAAGGTGTTCGTCTATTAGAGGATATTTAAAATGTGAATTGACCTAGTTTTTTTATGTTTTGATTTTGAAAAAGCATAGTATACGACATGTAGAACTGACTCGATTAGGTGATTAAATGCTTTAAGAGCATCATAAGGTCTTCACATGAAAACATTCCATGAAGTACAACCTATTTAGTGGTAGAGCGGGTGTGTAATCTTTAAGTAAGCCCACCTCCCATTTAAGAGGTAAATACTCAAAAAGATTGGGTAGTGAAACAATTATTTTAAAACCTTTTCTATACAAAGGTGGATAGTAGATGTCTAGTGACATAGGGTTATCGATAGACACCACGGGAACCTATTCTTTCTCTTCCTAAGAGGCTATTGCTTGCAACCCAAAAATACTCTATCTCGACCTAAGAGAGTACACGATGAGTAGCTTTAGGATACGATATGTATCCCTTGCACCACTTTATAAGAATATTCAAATGGAGTTTAAGGCCTCTACACCAAGGGTTCTTAGTGGGATTAATATTCGTGAAAATTTTTGGCTACATAAACATTTCCTCGGGGTCCACAAAATTGTAGTCCCCTAGTGAATGTCTAGTACGCTACATGCGTGAATAAAACTACAAATTTCGCTCTCATCCAATTTCTATAGCACATCGAAAAATGTCACTTGAGGTTGATCCCTTGGGTTCTCTATAAGGATGTATCCCAAGGAATGCCTCCTACCAACACAAGAAAGGATTCACGTTGCTATGTTCTCATCACCCAAGATCACACAAAGCACAAGGGGAGAGGATAGATAGACAACTCCTTCGGCTAAAATGAAAATAAAAGCATAAGTTAAAGATGTTTCTCTTCACCCAAGTTCACACAAGCCACGAGGGGAGATGATACACATCTAAAACCTACCAAACACGAAATACAAAGAAAACACTTGTTCATTTTAGGTGCACAAAATGTAAGTGTTTGGTTCATTTTAAGCCCAAAGTAAAGGTGTAGATTGTCTTGTTTATTTTAAGAATAAAATAAAGATGTAGATTTTGTTGTTTTTTTAAGCCCAAAATAAAGATGTAGATTGATTATCCAATTTAGAGAACCAAAGATAAATGTTTGATTTGTAAGGTTTATTTTAGTGCACCAAAATAAAGATGTAAGTTGTAGGGTTTATTTTAATGCACCATAGATAAATGTGTCTATATAATGCATAAAATTAAAATGAACCTAAGATTATTCCTTCAAATATGTGTTAATAAACACTTTTGAAATTGATCCACTCTTCATGATTTTCCAAGTTCTTTGAAAATGTTAGACTGAAAAAATAGAAAAATAGTAGACAACATATAGTTAGGGTTAGTAAAAGATCTAAAACCAAATCAAATTGATCCCTAAGAAGTTAATTCTATGTTTTACCTTGCAGAAGCATCACATTATTGTGCAAAGGTGTCAAACTATCAAATAGAAGTGTCGCACTACAAATCTGCAAAAGTGGGGTAGTTTCTTGCAAAATCGGGGGCTATATTGCAAAGGTGTCGCTATTGGAAAAAAGCATTGCATTTCAAAGGTGGCGCTATTTGAAAACGTGTTTCTTTTTAAAGGTGTCTCTATTTGAAAAAGCGTTGCTTTTCAAAGGTTTTTCTATTTGAAAAAGCGTTGCTTTTCAAAGGTGTCAGTATTTGAAAAAGTGTTGCTTTTCAAAGGTGTCAGTATTTGAAAAAGCGTTGCTTTTCAAAGGTGTTGCTATTTGAAAAAGCGTTACTATTTCCAAAAGCATCATGATGTACAAAATTGTTGCTCTGCAAAGATGCCAATATTTGTAAAAGTGTCTCTACAAAGGCATTGCTATTTGCAAAAGAGTTGCTCTCCTTTTGAAACCTACAATGGCCGACAAACTCAAACCAAATTCATTAGTTCAAGGACATAGGTCCCACTGAGTATGTCAAAATGTAACATGGTTAGGTAATATGATTAAATGCAATTGAAACTAACTAAGAAAATAAGTAATTGAGCATACTAAACCAAATTCAATGAGATTCTTCACAATTACTAAATAAGATGCACTTAAAATATGAAATACTAACGCAATCAATTGGAAACCTAATTAGCAAATGAAAACCTCAATCCCATTAGGGGATTAGTGTTGGAACTGATGTGAGTGATAGCTTCAAGCCTAATCCATGGTTGATGATGCAAAAGATTCAAAGGTTGTTGAGAATGGTGATTCAAAAATGTAATTGGCTTACGGATGAGAATGAAAATCAGTAGAGTTTGGTTACTTGAATTTTTATGAATTAGAACTCATGTAAAATGAAGAATATTTATAGATTTTTGGAATGAATCAATGGTTGAAATTGAATTAGCTAATTAAAGGATGAAATTGGATGAGAGAAGATGGCATGGATCAAGGATTTTAATCAAAGGTCCAAATTGCTTGAGACAATAACAAATCCCTTCATTTTAGGAAGCATGTAGGAGATATTTCTATGTGGAGGGAAATATTTGAATTTGAAAAAGGGAATATTCCATGAGAATATTCTTTGAATGATTGGAGGAACTTAGCCAATTAAATTTTTTAGACATTATTTAATTGTGCAAGTGGAGGAAATTAAAGAATTTAATTAAATAATTAAGAATTATTTAATCAAAGTGGATTTATAACATTCAAATAAATGATTTGACATTATTTAATCAAAAGAGAAGAAAATTAGTGTGAAGGATGATAAATTAATCAAATAAAATTAATTATTTGATTAATAGGGGAAAAAAGTGAATTTAATTAAACAATTGACATTATTTAATTAAATAGATGAATTCAAATGAATCGAGAGAGAAATGGTGTTAATAATCAAAATCTCAATGTGTGATATACTCAGGAAATTTTTACGTGTCTACAGTACCTTTGAAGATTATAACAATCTGTAGCATTGAAAATTATACTCCCTTGTAGGCAATAGTATAACTTCATGATTAGTTTGGACCTAGTTTAGTGACCCTGGCATTTATGCATTTTTAACACCTCTTAACTATTCCCTAATCTCCTAAATTATTCATTTTGAGGCCTATTTTATCATATTCTAACAAATTGCAAGCATTGAAAAAATGCATCCAACTATTATTTTACCCCCGACACTTAATATCCTGGAGAATAGGCCCAAGATCCATTTTCCCTATGGTGAATCGGTCCCCCTATTTTATTAGGGACCAATTTTGGACATTCAAAATTCAAATTTCAAATGTCGGCTTTTAGGATCTAATTTTTTGGGAAATTAGAGAAACACCTATAAATACCTAGTCTTTTCACCATTTGAAACTAGAATGAAAAAGAAAGCAATAAGAGAAGAAAAAAGAAGCAAGAAATTATTTCGCCACATTTGAATTTATAGGTTTTCAAGCTCATTCATAGATTTCGATCGAGCCTTATGTCATGATTGAAGATTGATGTCAATAGAAGAGCATGATGGATTGTGGATTTGGGAAATGCACATTTGGCTATTTCCTTCAATCTAATGGCTTGTTTCCTAGTGTTCTCATCTTCAAGCTTCATCTCATTTGTAGCCTAAAGCAAGGTATCATTATATTTTAAATTTTATAAGGGTTTTTTGACTTCCTCTTAGGTGGATCTTGCCATTTTCATATAGGAATCCTTCTGTAACACACTTGAGTAGGGTTTTATGCATTTTTAGCTCTTAAAAACCTTAGATACACTTAAGGTTAGGGCACAAACACTTTTATCAATCAATTTTACTAGCTATTATGGAGGTAGAACTACTAAAACAAGGTTTTGAATAAGGTAAACTCCTATATTGCCACTCCCCATCTCTTTTGCAGATTTATTACAAGCCTAGATCTGAAGATGAGGTTTTATAGGGTAGACATAAGAGAGAAAAAAAAGATCTACAAGATCAAATTTGAAGTTTCAAAAAAGGCTTGCAAGGATCCATCCACCCTAGGGTGACTTTTTCCTTCTACAACACTTAGATCCAACTTTTAGCAACACGTACATAGTCCTCTGCACTTCCCTGATCTATCTGCAAGTTTGTGTTTTAGTTTGTTAATCACCTGTTTATTACATTTTTCATATTAGGGTACATATTTGAGTTTGGTTAATCATAAAAAAATAGTTCATTCTATTTATAAGGCTTAATAGGATCAGATTTAGGTCTGATTGACTCACCTTTATGGTTGAAATTCAATCAAAACACCTTATGGATTTACATCCTAATGTACCTTTTAAAAAGGAGCAAAAATAATCCTAGGTTTAGACATTAAACTTTAGGTTCTCTTTTTCTTATGATACATTTTGGTGAAGCTGACATTTTGAAATCATAAACCTTCTAAAAATTGAATTCGTTCAACCCTAGATCTAGGTTTTGCATTTCATGGTTTTGCACTTCTCATTTAGGGTTTCATTTTTGCATTATAAAAAGTCACAAAAATTCAAAACAAATTGCATATCATATTGTATCATAGGTTGCAATAGGGTTAGTTTAAGTCATTTAGATCAGATTTACATTCAAAATTAAATTCATAATTTTCATTTCTTGTTCAAAAATTTGCATTTGAGTTACATTATATTCAATTGGGAAAATTATAAAAAAAATTCATTTTCAAACCAGTTTGTAGATAGAAATAACATCCTTAACCAACCACCTAAACATTTAATTTTTTATTTTTCTATACCTTTGTCAGGGACTTAGACATCCTAGGGAACCTTTGTCCTACTACAAGTGGCTCAAACAAATTTTACATAGGTCTTTATCTTTGTATGCTCTATTTGATTCTACTTGCAAATATCTGATTGTGAATTTTGGAAGTGTTTTTGCATGTTAAAGAAAGTTATCATTTTTCTTCGCTTGTTGCAAAGTTATGAAAATTATTGCATTTCAAAATTGAATATTATCATATTTGTAGAGCAATTATTTAAATGTTCTAAACCATTACATAATTTGGATAGATTAATTCCATTTTTGCAAAAAATAAAAACCCTAGGTTGTTACAACACATTGCACAATCTGAAATATCATAAAAAAATAGAATCAATTAAAAAACAGAGTTTGCACACTGTCATGCATAGATAGCTTTTTGTCACTAGTGCCTCTGAAACCAAAATTTTAGAAAGATCCCTACTAGGACCTAGACACCCTAGGGAATCCTAGTCCTCCATAAACCTACTTGAAATTTCCAAAATGGATTGATACCTATTGTTAGTTTGCTAATTTGGAACATAGTTTTCTTGAGTCTATACTTGCATCAGGTCTACAAATTTGCTTTTAATTTTAGTTAGTTTTAACACATATAAGCATATATCAAAATTGAAATTTAATGATTAATCTTGGAGAAAGCATAGTCATATGATCATGCTAGATCTCTTTCTACAAGTGTATTGTATACCTATCAAGCCCTTTAGTTGTGATGACTTTGACATGTTAGATGAAGCCCTTGAGGACTTCATCTCACTAATCTCATCCACTAAGTTTTGCAATATTCCCACACAACAAATAACAATCAATGCAATCCTAGCTCAACTTATCATTTATCCACCTACGCAACAACCTCAAATTCAAACCAAACTCGTGCTGATCATAAGACCACCTCAAAACAAACCCAAACCTTTAGGTCATATCTTAAATTTCATAAAACAACTCACTAGTAATCATGTGTCGCAACAAAAAAGTTACCACATAGTTTCTCATACATATAACATAAGGAATAACAAGCGACCAAGACAAACACAAAAAATTCCCTCATTGATACCACTCCCATAACTTATTTTACCTAGTGCCCCTCATTTACCTCAACATAGTGGAAAGGAGTATGATCTTGTGGAGGAAGTTTTAACTCCTAAGATTTCATTGTGGGATCTAATTCAAACCTCATCAAATTACCATGGTATGCTTCAAAGTGCTTTGCAAAAAGTGGTGATCCCTCCTCGTGCACAACCAAATGATGTAGTAGCCTTAATTGAGTGTATGAATTCAGTCAATGTGGATATTATCTTTCATCAAAGTGAATTACATCCTTTATAAAAAGAAAATGATGCTTTGATGATAATGGCTATTATTAATAGGGTTGGGATTAGACATACCCTTATTGATAATGGTTCAGGACTTAATGTTTGTAGTGTGAATATTTTAGACAAAATTAAAGTAGATAAGACTAAAATTCAACTAGATAATTTATCCATCCATGGTTTTGATAATATGGGTAAACAACCACTTGGTGTGATAAAATTACCTGGCATTGGTAAGGTTGTGTTGCAAAATCCTATCCATGTCATGCCCCATGATCTCTCATATAATATCCTCTTGGGTAGGCCATGGATCCATGAGATGAAAAGAGTTCCTTTAATGCTTCAACATTTAATGAAACACACTTACAACAATAAGGTTTACAAGATAAAAAGATGATCCAAAGTTTGAAAATTTCTTACAAACTAACACAAGGATGCAAAACCATTTGAGAACATTGACACCAACTACAAAAGTGGAACCTCTACAACCTGAAGATAAAGAGGAATGTCTTTCATCAGTAACAAATTTGTTGGAGGATGATTGGGGTTCATTATATTTCACACCTACATTCATGAGGGAATATAAGATTACACAATCAAAACTTGAAAAAGTGAAGGGGAAGAGAAAGAGAAGGAATCTGTGGTGGTATCAACATAATATATCATTGAGAAATCCAAGACACAAGAATCCAAAAATTCTAATAATGAGGAAAACATGAATTATACATATACTTATGATGACAGTGATTATGAAAAACTACCTTCCTCAAAAGAAATGGAAGCACTTTATGGAAGAGGGTACCAACTCTTGAAACAATTTGGCTATAATGGAAAAGGATGTGGAGTGAAAGAACGAGGTATTCATGTTCATATATAGCTTAATACACAAGAAACAAAAAGAGGTCTTGGTTATTTCCCTTTAAAATAAAAAAAAATCATCAAAGATACCTTCACTTAATATCAATGTTATCACACAAGATTCTTCTAAGACAACTTAAACCTTGGTGCATCTTGAAATGATAGACACTACAAGTGAGAATATTTCATTGGATATGTTTCAAAATGATGAGTCTTTAGGGGAATTTTTGGGTATGAATTATACTTTACTTACTCATCATAATAATCAATGAGTGTCCTATTGTTTGAATGCTAAGTCATATTATGAGAAATAAAAGGAACTATGTGATAATGAACAAGATGAATTCAAAACAATCCATGATGTTTCAAACTGTAATGCACTACTTGTGGAAGATACCCTTGATGTTCCAATGGACCCATATAATGAAGAAAAGGTGATTCAAATTGGAAAGTGTCTTGATGATGATGAACAAAAAGATCACACAACTTTATTACATGACTTTCCTGAAATATTTGCTTGGACTTATTTGGATATGTCGAGTATTAACCTTGAGATAGTCATGCATAACATTGTTCTTGAAAAATATGTTAAACTAGTGAGACAAAATATACGTAAGATGAATCCTAATATACCTTTATTGGTTAAGGATAATATTAAAAATCTCTTATAAGTTGGTTTCATCTGCCCTATTGATTATTCACCTTGGATATCTAATATTGTGGTAGTAGCAAAACTTGATAATCACATCAGGGCATGTACATATTTTCGTGATCTTAATACATTATCTTTAAAGGATGATTTCCCCTTCCTTATATTGACATGATAGTGGGTTCAATTGTGGGACATGCTTTATTATCATTTATGGATGGTTTTTAAGGATATAATCGAATTTTCATCAACCCTCAAATCAATATAAAATAGCTTTCACTACACATTGGGAAAATTTTGTTGGGTTGTTATACCTTTTGGATTAATTTTTTTTGGAGCAACATATCAAAGAGCTACAACGTTAATATTTCATGATTTCGTACATAACATCTTGGAAGGTTATGCTGATGATATTTTGGCTAAATCTATAACACGTCAAGATCATGTCAAAATCCTTCATAAAATATTTGAAATAATCTGTAAGTATAACATGAGATTGAATCTAAAGAAATGCGTCTTTGGTGTATTGAATGCACAAGACAACTGAGAGGGGGGGTGAACCATTTATACATTAAAACATTAAAACCCCCATTAAAATTCATATTTGCATTAATCCTTAAACCCTTAACAACCATTAAACCCTTATTATGCATTAGAAAAATACAAACATGAGAAAAAATAATGTAAACACATCCAAACACATGAGAACACCAAGTTTATGTGGAAACACAAGAAGGGAAAAACCACAATGAGGATTAGCTCACAATATAAGGTAATTGCGACATCGATATAATAGGCTCACTGCCTGAGGTCTCACTACCCAAAGGAAAGAAGGGCTCATTGCTAGAAAAGAAAGAAGAAGAAAGAATATTGTTACAATGAGAAATCCATCTCAAAGCAACATAAAAGTTCCACCACTGCTTCACCAGAACATTCACACTCTCTCTCTCAATAGAATGTAGACGCCTTCTGCTTATTGCTTCCAATAGTATTAGTCATTAAGGCTCACACTGCACTCCACACTTTCACACTTCACATCACACACACTTCACACTCATATCCTCCATCAACTCAATATACATATATACCCATCACAGCCTTGAAAATAATTCACAAGGTTGACTATGCACCTCAAACATGCAAATTCAAATTAGGTTGACACCAAAACATTCTTGTGATGGAGAGGAATTAAAGTGGACCACATCACACCTTAACTTGGACCTAAATCCACTCATACATGCCACAGCACATTACCACAAACACCGAAACATATCCGCAATTAGTGTAAACACCCAAGGTCAGTTGAACTTGTGTTAACACCATTGAACAATTGAGTACATGCTTCCTCAAATCCAAAGATGACTCATGGATGACACACAACACTTAAAAATAATTTGGAATATTCGATCAACACCCTAAAATCCAATAAATCCTTCACAACATCATACACTTAAAATTATATTAAATCAAACCAAAAAACATGCAAACCTCAAAAGATTGAATGTAGTATGTTGAGTTGTTGAAGATTTGATTGTGGTTGCTCATGAATCCATAAAATATCCAACATCATGAAATTAGCATAAAAGATGTTGATGCGAATGGGATGAGAGGCCTCTCATTTATATAAATGATATGGAAGAAATGGAGGGTTTGGATGCATTCATGATGAATGGCTAGGATTGAATGAGAAGATAGGGTTTGGATTGAAGTTGTAGTAATGTGACAAGTATCACATGAGGGATAAGGGCTAGGTTTAGGGAAACACACTTATATGGATGGATAGGATTAAGAGGTGGGATATTAAATGAAGGGATAAGATGAAAAGTTAGTTTGAATTTTGGGAAGTGTCTAGATTCAATGAATCTGGACAACGGCTTAGTTGGACATGTGAAGGCAACACTTGTCATATGGTGACAAGTTTAAATTATGATCTATGTGAATGGAATCAATGAATATAATTAAATGGATAAGGATAGGGGATAAAGTGGAATTAAATAATGGAAGAAAAGGGCAATGGGCATTAATTAGCCTAAATTAATTAATTAATTAATTTAGCTGGAGGATTTGGGGATAAGGCTAAACTTAATTAAATAAATATAAAATTTATTTAATTAAAGGTGGGGAATAAGGATAATGGATGAATTAATTAAATAAATAATAAATATTTATTTAATTAAATATTAGGATAAGGGAAAATGTTAAATTAATTAAATAAATAGTAAATATTCATTTAATTAATTGGCTAGGATAAAGTGGGATAAAGGTGATGGGTAAATTAATTAATGAAATAGGATAGGCTAAAATGAGGTGCGGTTGGGTTAGGAATTTTTTAGGTGTCTAGAGAACATACTCATTCTCCACAACCAATTAGCCTTCCACATACTATAACAAATGAATCCAATCTTGTAGAGTACCAAAATTTGAACACAGACTGGAGATAGATATGAGAACTTTAAGCACACCCTCAGATCTACAAGACTAGAAACCACACTATGAAGAAATGTGAAGCAAAACCATTTCTCTAGAAAACACTGCTTTCACAGTTCACACATTGGTGAACACAACTTTCTCTACACAATGATCCAGAACCTAAAAATCTGGATATAACACCTCAGAACACCTTTGATCAACATATTTGAACTACATAAGAAAATTTTCATTACAAAATAAATGCAAAGAAAAACACTTAACACCACTCTGCTACATTGAACACTCTTTACCATACTGTTTCCTGTTTTATTCAAATTTTCTCAAAAGCACTTGAAAACCAAGCACTACAAACACATTCTCATTATCTTCAATACTTCCTCATCACAACCACACCAACTGCAATACATCAACTCAACCACACACATGCTTATCAAGGCAACACTAGAGGTTGACATTAGTGAGACTACTAATGACAACATAATGCAACAAATCAAAGTACCTCCATAGGTTGAAATCAATGCAACAACAAAGATTTATTGACATAAATGACAACAAAAACTACACAGTCTTCCATCAATATCCCCCTTTATCATTTATGGCAACACATGAAAAACCATCAATAACAAAATATCAACCAACAACTCTGATCACCAACACATGCACTGCACATTAGTGCATACTGCTCCCCCTTGTACCAACATCAACTCTTTATAATACTTTCTCCTTCTCCCCCTTGCTTCATAAGTTTTTTTAGTTAAATATCTCCCCCTTTGGCATCAATGGTAGAGGGAAACATCTCCTTTGACATCAATCACACATTTATGTTCTCTACAACTTCCTTTTCTTCTATTGCACTTTGTTTTCTTCACATCTTCTTTGCACACTCCCCCTTAGGAGTACACAACATATTGCACCAACTAGCAACTACTACACATATCCTTTGACATAAATTGACAAAGGAAAACACCTATATACCACACAATGACTGAAACAACCAACAATGCCACTACCTGCTCCCCCTAATAGGTAACCACCAACATCAATCCATAACAAAGAATGAATCTTGAAATCCACTGAATTGACACATATCCTTATTCATCTAATTGAAAGGAGGGGTAATAACACCTAACTTCTCCCAGAGATACTCAAAACTATCATTAGGAAGAGCCTTAGTGAAGATATTTGCAACTTGATCCTTAGTATGAACATACTCCAACTTCACCTCATTCTTTGCAACCTTCTCCCTCAAAAAGTGATATTGGATTGAAATATGATTTTTCCCTAAATGCATTACTATATTTTTTGAAATATTGATAGCACTTGTGTTATCACATAATAGAGGGATAGGTTCATAATAAACCACTCTAATATCCTTCAATTTTTTCTTCATCCACCACACCTATGTGTAGCATGATGCTACAATAATGTATTCTACCTCTACAGTAGATAATGGTATTGAATCCCACTTCTTTCTTAGCCAAGACACCAACCTATTTACAAGAAAGAATACACCACCACTTGTACTTTTTTATGTCATCCAAACAACCTACCCAATCTACATCAGTATAAGAACTCAGAGAAAAATCAATATCCTTTAGATACGACAAGTCATGTTTTAGAGTGCCCTTCAAATATCTGAATATTCTCCACTATTGCCATATATGACTCTTTGGGATCTTCTTGAAATCTATCCACGAGACAAACTGCATGCATGATATCCAATCTAGTAGAAATTAGATATATCATTCCTCCAATCATTGATCCATACTTGCTTTGGTAAGCCTTAGGAGATTCATCATTCTTGCTTAACTTGCAACCAATAACCATAGGAGTACATACCAGTTTAGAGTCTTCCATTCCAAACTTCTTCAACATTTCCTGACATACTTTGATTGTGAAATGAAAATACATTTTTTTGTTTGATTGATTTGTAGTCCAAGGAAGAAATTCATCTCCCCAAACATTGAAATTTCAAACTCGTCCTACATCTATTATGCAAATCTCTTGCACATTCTTTCATTTCCTCCAAAGATTATATCATCAACATACACAACCACAATCGAGATTTGATCTTTTTCAACCTTAAAGTAAATATTGCTATCTATGGTACCTATATTGAATCCTTTTTACAACAAGTACCTATCTAATCTTGCATACCAAGCTCTAGGAGCTTGCTTGAGTCCATATAATGCCTTCTTCAATCTACAAACCATATTAGGGTTATCTGATAACTGGAATATTTCCATTTGTTCAATATAAACTTATTCTTCTAGCTCACTATTCAAGAATACAAACTTCACATCCATCTGATATACTTTGAAATCTTTGTGTATTGAAAAAGCCAAAAACATCCTAATATCTTTCATTCTTTCCACTGGAGAAAAAGTCTCTTCAAAGTCTATTCCTTCTACTTGTGAGTAACTTTTGCACACAATCCTTGCCTTATTCCTAAAAACTTCTCCACTCTCATTTAGTTTGTTTCAAAAAATCCACTTAGTTCCAATCACATTCTTGTTTTTTGGTCTTGGGACAAGTTTGCAAGTTTGATTCTTCTCAATTTGTATCAATTCTTCTTCCATATCCTTGATCCAAAATTCATCTTTTCATGCCTCAATCAATGTTTTAGGTTCAACTTTAGAAAGTAAACATAAGTTTACTAGTTCTTCTATCATAGTATCTTTTCTTCTTATCAATACACCTCTACTTTTTTCACCAATGATCTAATCTTCAAAATGATTCTTCTGCACATACTTAGGGGTCTTGAGGGCCATTTCCAAAGATTCTTCCTCTTCAACTTGCACTTCTTTTTCCTTATCTTCTTCTCTGCAAGAGGACTCATCTAATTAATATCCATCTATCAATATTGAACTTTTATGGAATTCTTCATCCACTTTGACATTTTCACTTTTAACAATCCTTTTTAGCCTCTTATTGTAGCACTGGTAAGACTTGTTTTTTGTATAATATCCAAGGAATATTCCTTCATCGGATCTAGCATAAAAAGTTCCTAAGTTTTCTTCATCTCTCCTGATATAGCATTTTTTTCCAAACACTTGGAAATATTTGACACTAGGAGTCCTTCCATACCATAACTCATAGGGAGTCTTTGACTTATTTGTCCTTGCTTGTGATTTGTTCAATATATAGATTGAAGTATAAAGTTATTCTCTCTAGTAGATTTCTAGTAGGTTTGATTCTTTCATAATTGTTCTTGTTGCTTCTTGAACTACCCTATTCTTCCTTTCAACCACTCCATTCTATTATGGAGTCCTAGGAGCTGAAATATACCTCTTTATTCCTTGAACTTCATAGAAAATGTTAACCTCATCAAAGGTGAACTCTCCACCTCTATTAGATCTTAAAAATTTGATTTTTATATCTATTTTATTCTCAACCACAAATTTAAATGCCTTAAAACTATCTAGAGCTTCTGATTTTTCTTTAAGAAAAGTAACTCAGGTTATTCTAGAATAATTATCAATCAACATGAAATACTCGTCACCATGAAAAATCCTTGTTCTTGTAGGTCCACAAAGGTTTGTGTGCACCAAATCTAAAGGTTCTACGATAGAATATTATTTGACATTGAAACTTTTTCTTGTTTTCTTCCCAACTTGACATTCCTTACAAACTACATTTATAGGCTTTGTAATCTTTGGTAGATCGCTCATAGTTTGAGCATAATTGATTCTAACTAGGCTATCAAAATTGATGTGATACATTCTTCTATGCCATATCCAACTTTCATTAATTTGAGTCATAAATCACATACCATTAGCACCCTTAAGTTTATAAATATCCATTTTTCCTTGTAGCAACCAGAGTTCTAGAGCCTTTTCTAATCTCACAACCACCATACTAAAATACAAGATTATATCTTTTGCTACACATTTTTCCTACACTTAGAAGATTATGTCGGAGCCCCTTAACATAAAGAGCATCATTTGTATTATTATTTCCATCAAAACTGATTGAAACTTTTCCACATATCTTAAGAGATGTATCATCACCAAACTTAGTAAGACCTCCTTCAAAAATTTCAAGTTTAACAAACTTACTCTTATCACCTGTCATGTGATTTGAGCATTCACTATCAACAATCTAGTAGTTCTTATCCTCTCTAACATGAAAAGAAGTCACCATAGATCCATTATGACCCTCTTCTGGAGAAGCTTCCTTCATACATCCCTCAAAGTTAGTAGAATTAGTTCCAACATTTACAACCATGAACAAGCATTCATTATCCTCATCATCAGAGTAATCAAATTCATCATCAAATATACTAGCATCTTCTTTAACATAATAACTTCTCTTAATTGATTTACCTTTATTCCACTTAAATATGTTATTTGAAACTTTGATTAGACATCTTGAAGCATAATGACCGAACCTTCCACAATTGAAACATTTGAAAGGTAAATTAACTCTATATTTTCTAGTTCCATTTTTCAATTTCCTCATAAATTTTGCTTCTAGCTCATCAAACTCATCCAGATAAGATTCCTCATCTTCTCTACTTTGCCAACTTTAAAAGCAGTCTCTTTTCTTGAGTCACTTGGACCAAACTCTCTCAATTCAAAAGTAGTTAAAGCACCAAACAACTAATCTCTACAATAATGATCTAAATTTTGAGCTTCTTCAATAGAAAAAACCTTATGACTATTGTAGATACCCTAAATTGTCCTCACTGCGAACAACACTTTTTGACTAACTTTCACCCTTCTTCCCCTAAATGATTAAATAATGCCTAATTATTTAACTAATGCCAATTTTCATATTCTGCTATTAATTAATTTAACATTATTTAATTTATTCATCCTCATTCATCATTTCAGACTAATTGAATAAATCATATTTATTTAATAAAGTCCCCATTTAACATTATTCTCCTGATTAATTAATAATTCATATTTATTTAATAAAGCGCTAATTTAACCTTATTCCTCATGATTAATTAAATAAACATTAATTATTTAATTATGTTTCTAGCATTATTTATTCTTCTAATTTAATTTAATAGTTATTATTAATTAGTTAATTAATCTACTTTCCCTCTTTCGAATTAAATAATTAACTTAATTATTTAATTCTCCAATATTCACTCAACATGATCTATTAATAAATAAAATTTTGCTTATTAAATCAATCTTTGTTTTCACATTAATCTCCAGATTAATTAATTATTTAATTAATTAATTATCCTCACATTTTGATTGATCAAATCACATCCACTAATTATTCAATCTAATTAAATAACTTATCAATCATTTCTATTGATTATTCCAATCCCACTAATTAATATATCCATTTCCACCGATTATTCTAATCCCACTAATTAATAAATCAATTTCTATCGATTATCCAATCAATTCCCTTGATTGGATCAATCAGTCCAGTTAACTATTCAATCTATTCCCTCTCAACAAACATTGATTTTTGATCGTTGATATTTGATCTTTGCATCTAGATCGTTCATCTAAAATAAGCCTTCTTCTCATATTTTTGGCTAACCATGAATTCTTAATATTTGGCATCCTTTATCATTCAAATAACATTTGAATCTTGAAGCAACATTTAGCATACAAAATCTAAGAGAAATTATCAAGGATGTATTTGGAGAGAAACAATGAAAGTAATTCAAAGGTAGCATAGAAAGGAAGGTAAAATTGTATTAGTTTTTAATCTTTTGTGTTGCATTTGTTCTTGATTCAGAGATTGATTTGAGTTAAGTATTGAATTCATATTTTGGTGGTTACTATGATTGATTCATGCTTTATGTTTATTATAATCTCAATTTCAGGACTTACATTTGGTGAAATTAACATGAAAAAGCACCTTTTTAATGAATTTGTGTAGCTACAAGATGTGTAGTTCACAATTGTGGCTTTTCACAACACAATCGCATGATAGTACATCATAGTCACAATTCCTTGAGATGTAATCGCTAAACACAATACTACATGTGAAGATTGTTGTGTTGCATTTGCTACTGTATTTTTTAAACTTTTGTTGTAGGTTGTGACAGAGTGATGCGTTTGAGCTTCTATACACTACAATCGACAAAAATCACAACACAATCACTTGATATTACACTACATTCAAATGATAGTGTACCATAATTGAAGCTTCCTGAACCACATTCTCGTGTGATGCAATCATGCTTATCAACACCACAAATTGTTGAAAAATAGAAAGGTAATATGATGATTAATTTTATTCATATTTCTAGTTTTCAATGGTAGAATAATATTTTTGTGTTATTGATCTGATTATTAGTAGTTGGTGGTGATTTAAAGGATTAGATTTCACAATTCAAATTTTGGTTTTAAAAAGAACCAACAATCTCTCACATTTAAATTTTGGTGTTTAAAAATTGACGTTGTTGTTTCACATTTCGAATTTGGTGCTTAAAAAGAACTGAAAATCCCTCATATTTATTTTTGGTGCACCTAAAATATACAACACAACCTTCATTTTGTAATCTTGGGTTAAAATTAACAACATGCCTGAACATGACACTTTTCTATTTGGTGCATAAAAAATGACAAACAACTTGCACATCTCATTCTGGTGTTAGTAAAAAGAACCACTTAATTTCTATCCCTTGTGTGCTTGCATGCAAAGAGGTGTTGCTCATAGTATCTTCTCCCTTTGCACACTTGTGTGATCCTGGGTGACATGAAATAACACACTGAAATTCACCATTTTTTTTGATGTAGGAGGCCTTCCTTAAGATACATCCTTGTTGGAGAACTCAAGGCAACCTCAAGCGGCATTTTAGGGCGTGCTATATAAAGTGGTTGAGAGAAAAATTTGTAGGTCAAACCATGCATGTAGCACTTCAGTTATCCATGGGTTTCCGGATGGATCTATCGAGAGGTCGACGATGTTCACCTAGTTCTACCACTAATAAACATCATTTGTAGAAGCCTTTTAAGACCTTTTTAATATAAATAGTTTTGGTGCAAGAGGATAGAATTGTCCTCTGAAGTTACTCACCATGCATTTTCTTTAGTAGAGGTAGAATATTTTTGGATTGATAGAAATATCATTTCAAGAAGAGGAAGAAGGTGTTCCTATGGTGTTTATCGATGACCTTGTGTCACTGGATGCCTACAACTCACTTTCGTAGAGAGAAGATTTTGGGAAAATTAAACTAGTTCCAAGATCCTATATATTTAAATGTCTACCCCTTAAATGGGAGGTGGGCCTTAGATTAATTTAACACACTTGATCTACCACTACTAGAGGTTGTGTTTGTCTTAAATCATTATTTTAACCAAATTTTAAACATTCTATCATTGTATACCAAAACAAGGTATTAAAATTTGTAATACCCCTCCATTTTGTCCTTTCGATTGAATAGTGTTATGCTCTGTGATGTTGTACTTTTTGTTTGTACCTTGACTATGGTACCCGACTCCTATTGGATTGCTATTTATAAAGCGACGTTAATGTTATATTTTGATGTGATGGTGTTTTAATTTGATGTTATCATTTTGGCATGCTTGGAGATTAACATTATGGATGTTTGAATTAAAGATGTTTTATGCTTTGAGTTATATTAATATGTTAGAATTGTCAGTTAGTTACACTGTATTGGTGAAGGGGACGGTATCGCATCAATCGCTTGCGAGCGTCCTACGATTCTGAGATTTCCTCTTCACGGTGTGTTTTAATTATGACATGTTTATGTATGTGGATATACCCTTTGTTCATAGGTTGACAGGTACATGACATCGACTCCACCTAGTTTCACAAGTTTGAGCGTGTCCAATGCCCAACGGTAATTGATTGGGAGATAGTAGCTAGGATTCTGTGCCAAGTCATCACCCTAGTCATAGTGTGTCATCAGTCATAGTGGAGTCGAATTGCTTTAATATTGTTCAATTTGCCTTGTTTCAGTGTAATTCCAAGTTAGAAAATGGTAATTAATTGCTTTATGTGTTTAAAGTTATTGATTAAATTGATTGGGTTATAACGTTATAGATGTTGTTTAATTTATTAATTAATTTAATTTGATTAATAAAATGATTTGTTCTTGGATTAAGATTTATTTTATTAATTAAGTAAATTAGATTGTGTTAAATTAAATTATTTGTGTTAAATGAGTTAGATTATTCATTTTGGAAATTGGTGAATATTTGGTTTGGAAATTGAAAATAAAAGAAAATGTTTTAAAAAGTCAATTTAGGAAATTTGAATTCAAAATTGAAAGAGGAAGATATTTGCATTTCTGTTTTGAAGAATTGATGAGGGTGGTTGTAGGATTTTTAGGGTTTTTTTCCTTATGTTTGAATTTTGCTTCACAATTTGGATGTTCATGGAATTTTGGAAAAGATTAAATTAGAAAGAGAAGGAAGAAATTGTTCAATTTTGTGGGTTTTTGGAAAAAGCTTGAAGAATTTGTGGATCTGAAGAGGGAATCAAGGCACCATCAGGATCTTCTATCATCTTCTAAAAAATCAGGTTCAAGTCTTTTAAATGTTTGCTTTTGAGTTTTTGAATTTAAATATTAATGGTGGAAGATCATGTGGAAAAAATCCTTGAATTTTGTTGTTTGAATGCAATTGAAACAAAGATGAAATGTTGTTCTCCAAACTAGCAAGGAACCCCTCTTTAAAATAAAAATGACATTCTTGTTTGAAAATGGTGATTTTATAAAAAGTTTTCCCAATTCACTCTGAAAATTCATTTGTTGAAAATATATATTTATATTAGACATTTATTTTATAAATTTTTTTACTGTCAAATTTTGGGTTAAAAAAATGGACCCTGGCCCAAATCGTGGGTTTGAAACCGTAGGTTTTGTTTGCTCCATTTTTTTTATTGAATATAAAAATATATATATGCTTGGGGGAGGCACTGGGGGTTCACCCCCACCGCGCCCCGTATGGGAGATGCGCTGGGGGGAGCCGCGGCCATCGTGACCCCCGACTGCCACACAGTGGTCGGCTATGTTTACATAGCCACCCACTGTGTGTGTTTGGCTATGCACACAACCATCCACTTACATGGCGCGCGACCCTTAAACCTAGACTGCCGCCCTTTTCAACGGCGTGCGGTCCGAGGGGTGTGTGTGGTTGCCCTTTTCATTTTCATTTTTATTTATTTTATTTAATATTTTAATATTATATATTTTATAATATTAAATGTTAATATTTATTATTATAATATATAATATTATAATATTAATATAAAATATTATAATATTAATATAAAATATTATAATATTAATATAAAATAAATATCTTAATATGCATTATTATATAGTATAATATTAAAATATTAATATAATATATGTTAATATTTAATACTATACTTTATAATATTAACGTATTAATATTTAAATAATTAAATATGTGTTTTTTTTTTTGTTATAACAGTTATTGGCGAGTTATTTTGACAATGGGATTTAATAATTTTAAATATTATACCATGGCATGATTGAAGAAATTATATGGGAAATTGAAGGGGTTTACTTGCATGTGTATTTATGTGGATTTTATAAGTAATCAAAGGAATTAATTTAATTGTTAAAATTAGTATTTCCCTTCTTTACAGTTAATGAGGCAATTAATGATATTAATTAATTATTCTGTTAAGGCAATTATCATCTTTGATGTGAAATCAAATTCTGAAGAGAAATGGATTTAGAATATCCAAAGGTAGTTCGAACCTAAGACCATGGATATGGCAGTAGAGAAAGCACGCCTTATTGAAGAGAATCTGAGTATGGCACTTGGAGGTCACATAGGAGTGCAGGTTGGTGGCAGTTTAGCAGTAGGATCTAGTGCTAGAGGAGGGCAGCCTCAGGGAGGTGCACCTTCTCGATCTCAAAAGGGACCATCTGAGAGTGGTCAGCAGCAGGAGAGTGCACTTGGGAAGCGTAAGGACTCTCAACCGTGTTAGGATGATGGTGGTTCTTCACCTAGGAGGAAGAGGAACTAGTGGTGCAACAAGCACAATCGGTAGGAGCAGCCAGCCTAGAGTTCACAGTCTGTGACTGTTGGGTTAGTGTGCAGCAATCTATTGCACCTGTAGGAGATAGAGGGTTTGGTCGTAACACAGGGTGTTACTCTTGTGGCCAATAGGGCCATCTTGCTAGGAATTGTCTGTGTCGAAATACTTCTGGTTTTGTTTAGGGCCCAGTAGTTTCAGAGCTGACAGTAGGGGATGCTGGTAGATCTCATCGAGCTTATGCTACAGTTGATAACCGTCAGCTTGGGTATCTAGGAGCTATTATTGAGACTTTTGGGGTTGGTCATCCAGTGTAGGATGCTCATCCGCAAGGGTCGAGGTTTTGATTTATATGTAGTTTGTTTGAGGGAGTTATATCCCTACTGTTTGCAGGCTTCCAGGAGTAAGCCTAACCCTAGGGGGGGAGGATGTAATACCCCTCCGTTTTGTCCTTTTGATCAAACAGTGTTATGCTCTGTGATGTTGTACTTTCTGTTTGTACCTTGACTATGGTACCCGACTCCTATTGGATCGCTATTTATAAAGCGACGTTAATGTTATATTTTGATGTGATGGTGTTTTAATTTGATGTTATCATTTTGGCATGCTTGGAGATTAACATTATAGATGTTTGAATTAAATATTTTTTATGCTTTGAGTTATATTAATATGTTAGAATTGTCAGTTAGTTACACTGTACTGGTGAAGGGGAGGGTATCGCATTACTCGCTTGCGAGCGCCCTACGATTTTGAGATTTCCTCTTCACGGTGTGTTTTAATTATGACATGTTTATGTATGTGGATATACCCTTTGTTCACAGGTTGACAAGTACATGACATCGACTCCACCTGGTTTCACAGGTTTGAGCGTGTCCAATGCCCAACGGTAATCGATTGGGAGATAGTAGATAGGATTCTGTGCCAAGTCGTCACCCTAGTGATAGTGTGTCGTCGGTCATAGTGGAGTCGAGTTGCTTTAATATTGTTCAATTTTCCTTGTTTCAGTTTAATTCCAAGTTAGAAAATGGTAATTAATTGCTTTATGTGTTTAAAGTTATTGATTAAATTGATTGGGTTATAATGTTATAGATGTTGTTTAATTTATTAATTAATATAATTTGATTAATAAAATGATTTGATCTTGGATTAAGATTTATTTTATTTATTAATTAAATTAGATTGTGTTAAATTAAATTATTTGTGTTGAATGAGTTAGATTATTCATTTTGGAAATTGGTGAATATTTGATTTGGAAATTGAAAATAAAAGAAAATGTTTTAAAAAGTCAATTTAGGAAATTTGAATTCAAAATTGAAAGAGGAAGATATTTGCATTTCTGTTTTGAAGAATTGATGAGGGTGGTTGTAGGATTTTTAGGGTTTTTTCCTTATGTTTGAATTTTGCTTCACAATTTGGATGTTCATGAAATTTTGGAAAAGATTAAATTAGAAAGAGAAGGAAGAAATTGTTCAATTTTGTGGGTTTTTGGAAAAATCTTGAAGAATCTGTGGATCTGAAGAGGGAATCAAGACACCATTAGGATCTTCTATCATCTTCAAAAAAAATCAGGTTCAAGTCTTTTAAATGTTTCCTTTTGAGTTTTTGAATTTAAATATTAATGGTGGAAGATCATGTGGAAAGAATCCTTGAATTTTGTTGTTTGAATGCAATTGAAACAAAGATGAGATGTTGTTCTCCAAACTAGCAAGGAAACCCCTCTTTAAAATAAAAATGACATTCTTGTTTGAAAATGGTGGTTTTATAAAAAGTTTTCCCAATTCATTTGTTGAAAATATATATATTGATATCTAAATATATACATATATATATACATATATATATATATGTAGTCATATATATATTTATATTAGACATTTATTTTATAAATTTTTTTACTGTCAAATTTTGGGTTAAAAAAATGGACCCTGGCCCAAATTGCGGGTTTGAAACAGTAGGTTTTGTTTGCTCTGTTTTTTTTTTATTTAATAAAAAATATATGCTTCGGGGAGGTGTTGGGGGCTCACCCCCACCGCGCCCCCCATGGGAGACACGCTGGGGGGAGCCGCACCCAGCGTGACCCTCGACTGTCACATAGTGGTCGACTGTGTGTTTACACAATTGATACCACACAGTGGTCGTCTGTGTTTACACAACTGCTCACTGTGTGTGTTCGGCTGTGCACACAACCGTCCATTTACATGGCGCGTGACCCTTAAATCGAGACTGTCGCCCTTTTCAATGACGCACGGCCCGATGGGTGTGTGTGGTTGCCCTTTTCATTTTTATTTTTATTTATTTTATTTAATATTTTAATATTATATATTTTATAATATTAAATGTTAATATTTATTATTATAATATATAATATTATAATATTAATATAAAATAAATATATTAGTATGCATTATTATATAGTATAATATTAAAATATTAATATAATAAATGCTAATATTTAATACTATACTTTATAATATTAACGCATTAATATTTAAATAATTAAATATGTGTTTTTTTGTTATAATAGTTATGGGCGAGTTATTTTGACAATGGGATTTAATAATTTTAAATATTATACCATGGCATGATTGAAGAAATTATATGGGAAATTGAAGGGGTTTACTTGCATGTGTATTTATGTGGATTTTATAAGTAATCAAAGGAATTGATTTAATTGTTAAAATTAGTATTTCCCTTCTTTACAGTTAATGAGACAATTAATGATATTAATTAATTATTTTGTTAAGGCAATTATCATCTTTGATGTGAAATCAAATTCTGAAGAGAAATGTATTTAGAATATCCAAAGGTAGTTCTTTCATTTGCCTTTAGTGAATATGTCTTTCGTGTTCATGGTTAGGGAAGTGGGTTAAATGTGTTCTTAATTTGTAAGTCTCCCAGATGATCCTTAGTGGATGGGGGTTGTCATTTTGTTATGTCAACATGTCTTGTATCCCTTGGGTAGTGCATAGTACGCTATCAGTTATTTACCCGATTTCTACGAACGGGGATGTTTTGTACCTCCTTGGATTAGGAGTGGATAATGTGAGTTGTGCCTCCTTGTCAGGAATGATGTTGTTACCTTGTTACCTCAAGTGTTTGGAGAGGGTTTGAACTTAGGTTGCCTCTTGAGAAAGGAGTGGTCGAGGTATCTCATTTGTTTGCACTTTGTTACCCTTGGAGTTTGGATGGTATGTGTGTTGTAAAGTAGAAGAGTGGCTTCCATTTGGGGCCAGAGCCCCGAAGAGGTAAGATTGGGTAACCTTCGGAAGTGGTGTAATTAAGTGATAACTAAATCAATGTACTTAGAATTTTGGGTAGTACTTTACACTAAAAAGATAATTATGCCTCACTCATAGACCCAAGTGCTCGGTTAGGCTTGGGATGGGTGGGAAGGCCTAGAATGGTAAGGTCACCTATCTTGTTTCTGTACGAAAGGTGTTTGACTCCGAATTAGTAAGTATGAGGGCCAAGGATCGGTTTGAGGCCACCATCTTAATGATCCACCGTGGGTAACTCATGACGAACTGTGCGATGACACTCTATCTAGGACAATAGTTGGTACTTGTTTATTGTGGGTATGGTTTCCGTAACATACCTGATGTGACCATGGTTGGTGTTTGATTCTGTGTGTATGGTTCTTGTAACATACTTGATCTGCTTTATATCTGGAAGTAATGTAACCATGTTGATTTGTACTTGTGATGCACTTGTGTTGTGCGTATGTTGTACTTGTGTTGTACTTGTGAGGTTCATGTGTTTGGTTGTTTCAGTTTGGTACAGTTATGATTTAGCCTATGTCTAGAGGTGTTGGTCTTGGTTAGGATTCCTTGTTACTATCTCCTAGCATGGGGGGTGGGCCTTCGGGTTCCACTTGGTTGGGTGGCGTGCACCTAAATCCATTGGGTTCTTTCTTCATGTTCATGTGGATGAGACTTCCAGTTGGAGAGCTCGTTGGTTTCAATTTCAGTTCTTGCTTTATTTCATTTCAATTGATCTTGTATTATTTTACCCCTAAGTATTTATCGAGGTGGAAGTTGTAATTGTAATTATATTTACTGGATTTGCCTCATTCGAGGAATGAGAATTGTAATCTTATTGTTTATAATGGATTAATGCAATGGAAAGTTATCTTTATGCTTGTTGTAAATTATCTTATTGGAATGCATGTGCTTTATTAATTAATTAATTAATTGGCATGGTTTAAGTTCATGTTTTTTGTTGAGGTTATATATAACCTATGTCTCGTAACCTTAGAGGTTGTTGGCAATGGGTAGTGAACTTTCTTATTAATTGTTCTTAAACAAAAAACAATCAGCCTGTTTAAGTAGTAGTTTGCAGCTTCCTCTAGGGTTGCATGGCGGGGCATTACAAAATCAATTAATCACTTTTCAAAGTGATTATTTTATATGTTTTCATCATTGATTCACACTTAAAAATCAAAGAACTAAAAAGATTAGGATTCTTAGAGTTTATTTTGTTTACCTAAACTGTTGCACCGCAATTGCCAACTTGTGCATTGTAACTGTGTATCTTCATTGTATAAATAGTGCAACACATCCATTGTCTTGTGTGACACAATCATTGGGGACTACACAACAACTCTGTCAGTCGAATTTTTACCTTAGAAAGTAAAACTGAAGCCACAACTGTATGTGATGCAACTGAGAAATTTTGCAACATATGTATGGCTAACTACATCATAGTTGTAATATTTAACGCCATAGTCACAATATTGAATCACCAAATCTATGGCTTTGACCACCGCATTTGCTTGGTAAGAAAAATTGGGTTGAATTTCACAAACTTAAAAGAATCATATCTTTTTACCAAAAAATCCAAAACAAAATCAGTCACTATTTATTGTATTTTTTAACATCCTTATCTTTATTAGGTTTAGAACATTTCCTCACTTAGCTTTTTAGTATCTTTAGTTTTCTTAGGTTTAGAGATTCATTATTTTAGCTTCATTATTTAGTATCATTTTTCATAGAGTCCTTAAAAAACTTCATCATTTTTTAGCCTCATTCTTTAGTGTCATAGATCATCTTGTCTTTAAAATTTTAGAAAAAATGAAAATCTAAAACCAAGTTTAAAGGTAAAAAGTCTAGATTTGCCACTTGGAAAAATCTCAAAAACCTCACCTTTTATGATTTCACCATCAAACAAAAGTTAGATTGCAACTCAGTAGTCTAGTTGTCAAAACACCTTTTTACAATATTTTTGATAAAAAATAGAAACCCAACTCATTAGTCTAGTTGTGGGATCTCTTTTTGTCAAAAAACCATCACCATTCACTTAGAGGTTTTAGGATTTGCTTACACATGGTTACACTAGTCTCAAAATCTAGAAAAAATGTCCAAAGGTTGCCACTTTGAGGATCAAAAGATAAAATTTACACAAAGTCTTTTCATTTATATTCATAAAATCCCAAAAATCTGAAAACCACAAAAAATTAGTTATCATTCACAAAATTTCCCAAAATTAAAAAAATAATTTTTTTTGTCATCTTAGCCATTCACATTCAAAATTAAAAAATCACACACATAATCTCATTTTATTCATTTACCTTCAAAATTTTCCATAAAAATAGAAAATATCAAATACACAAAGTAGATTCATCTTAGTTGCAAAAACTTCATCAAAATGACTATTTTTTTTTTCAAAAATCTAGAAAAAGGGACAAAGTTTGAACAAATATCACTTTTATGGTTGTCAAAAGATCTCAAATCAAAAGAAGAAAAGAGATGGACTCATCTTCTCATCCAATGTATAACCCAATGAGTGGTATAAACTTTAGTGAAAAACTGAATAGTCAAGCAGATTCCCAAAATCAGGCTCTTCCTCCTTTTGAGGATTATACTTTGGAAGAGGTCATCCAAAGGCTCATGCCTGAGGAAATTAAAATTGCATCTCAAGATCCAAGGATCTTGAGAATTATTGATGAAATTGTGTCAACAAACCTCAAAAGGTATTTTATGCAGTTAGCCCAACATGGAGCTAAATTATCGTATGATTTTGATATAAACTCCATTATAGGGGGGATCCAAATACAGTGACACCAGAACTAGGTCCCACAAATAGAACTTCACCTACACTTACACCTACCACATGAAATTCAAACACAGGTATGCCACCTACACAAACATCCCATTACACACCAACTATGAATGCTACACCAATGCCTACATCCACTAAACCCATGGAAAATCCATTTGCCTCTACATCTACAACTATAGCACCAACTCACACCACGACTGCAACCCAAATTTCATCCTATGTAAATACACCAAGTAAGATACGAAAGACTAACCCTTTGTATCTAGTAGCACAAGTGGGTACCACGTCCACTTCATAAAACATAAATACAACTTTGACAAGGACTTGATCCTTTTTCAGAACAAGTCCCAAAATCACTCCACTATCACAACAACCTAACCATCTAGGTCACAATCTACATTCAGGTTTTCTCAAGCCCCACTTCCACAAAAACCCAACAATTTGAGTTCCTCATCACCATTTGGATTTAATCAAACCTCACCACCACAATAACCAAACTATCATGGTTTTTCATATACATTCAAGTTTTCCCAACCCCCATTTTCACATCAACCCAACAATTCGTGTTCATCATCATCATTTGGGTTTAATCAACCCCCACCCCCATAGTAACTAAAATATCATGGTTATGCATACACAATTGGGTTTACACAACCTCCTTCACAATGACCCAACGATCTTGGTGCATCATTCATAATTGGTGTTAACATTCCTCCACTACCTTCATCATCATAAAATTCAAATCCTGTATAAACTTCACAATATCGCCATCACATTCCACCCATTTATCAACACTAGAATATGCATGGATTCAATCCCCCACACAACACAAACCCATTCGGGAACCCCTCACAAGGTTCCTCAAAATTCGTTACTTCCACATTGGTTCCAGCGACACCATCACCAATGGACTTAATAACTCATTAGTTACAAAAGTTGCAAAATTAAATAAAAAATATGCACATAACTGGAAACCAAAAAAAATACTCGATGGAGGAATTATACCCTTATCCCTTTGATAGGAGCATTCACATGCCTCCCTTTCCCATGAGCTTTGTAGTTCCAAAATATGATAAATAGAAAGGAAAGGGTGACCCTGTTGAACACATATGGGAGTTCCACACCATATATTTAGATCTGGCACATGAGCATACATATCTCATGAGACTATTTCCATGGAGTCTAGGAGGACAAGACCTCGAGTGGTTTGCACACTTGGGTATGTGTAGGATTATGATGGGCGAAAAAGTGGTGATATGTAAGTGATATGATGGCCCATGTGGCTGACGACTTTTTTTCAACCCAAAATTGATGAAATGAAAAGGGTTTTTAAAGGAGATTCTTAGCTTTCCACAATATAAATTATGCTTTACTTTGAATTTAATAAATAATTATTATTCATTTTCTATTTGAATTATTACTAAAGTCCTGATTGATAGGCTGATTGAAAAACATCTATAGCTTTCAAAGGATATCACATTTTTTGAATATGAAACATGCGTCACATTCTATGCTTCACATACTATAGGATTATAAAAAGAAGAATTGAATTTAATGAAGTTTTGACCAAGTTAAGGTGGTCAGACGTACGAGTTTTTATATTTTTTAAAAGTTGTAATAAAAAATCATAATTAATTATTTACGTGGAAAAAAATTACAAAAAAATATGCATCACATCAGGACATGAGTCTTCTTCTTATATCTAAAATCTTATAAAAAAATATTATCATTTTATTGTGGTTAGGGTGGTCAGACAAACACCTACTTCTTATTTTTTCCCTGAAATTTAAGTACTACTGCATTGAAATTTCAAATTTTTACCAAATAGATTTTTAAAAAATAAAAATAAACCTAGTTGTTTAGAAACTACATTCAATTTGCAACAGATTCTATTCTTACATATTTTTGAAATAATATAGTCAACTTATTCAAAAAAATTTGTCAAGTTGCCTAAGTCTGATTTTTCTTAATTTTATTGCCACTTAAGGGCCTGTTTTTTCCATGATGATCCTGCACATGCCCACTTACCTTCAAGTATACAAACTTGGAATGAACTTATGGAAAAATTCATCACATATTTTTCATACAACACCTCAATATATTTCAACATAACCAATTTATGCACGAGAAAACAAAAATATGGTGAGACCTTCTCGTCATTATTGCAAAGATGGTAAAGCCTAGCCAAAAAATGTGCATGCCATATAGTAGAAAAGGACCTGGTCCAAATCTTCGTAGAAACTGTTAACAAAGAGATCTTATTCCACTTATGCATACATTTCTCTAACACATTTGATGATGTGATACAAAAGGGATTATCCATTGAAAAAGCCCTAATTGCAAAGGGACTTGTCAAGGAGAATAACAATTATTCTTCTAGAACGAAACCAAACAAAAACGTGACGAATGATGATGTTGTAGAAAAAAAACTCATCAATTGACCTCATCTTGTGTTGAATGTGAAAGGACCCACAAAGGTGATTACCGAAAAACTCCACAAAATCAGGAACACCATGCTAATGCAAATCCAAATAACACACCATGCAGTCCTCCTAGGGCCCTTCCACTGAGAAGAAAGTACACTCCCTTAGGGGAACCCATTGACACAATTTTAAATAAATTGCTCCAAAATAATTTCATCCAATTACTGAATATTATATATTATGACCCAAGTCCATTCAAACCAACCTATTGGAATGATAATGACTTATATGAGTTTTATAGAACTAAGGGACATAAGACATTTGCCTACTTCCAATTAAAGAATCTTATACAATATCACATTGAGCAGGGTCATATCCAAATAGATAATCAACTAGAAACCTCTAACAAAGATCACACAATCTTCAAGGACCCTTTACAAAACCATGGGAAGGGAAAAGCCTCGAGTTTTGAATAGGTAACAAAGTTGAAGAAAACTACACTAGTGTTGCTTATGAGTACATAGTAAATAATATCCATCCACCTAAAAAAATATTCTCATCCACACCCATCAAGTGTAACAATTTGGAGTGTCTTATTACATATCTAAGAAGGATATGCATACACAAAACCCTTATCATATCAATGCACTCCACATCGAATCCTTTATTTAAAGATACCAAATTAGACGAGTCTTGATCGATGGGGGATCAGGGTTGAATATTTGTAGTTCAATTCTTGTCAAAAGATTGGGGTATTTAGATGATGATGTGGATCATATTGTAGGCATAAACAATAAAGCATATGAAGATTCCAAATGAGATCATTAAGCACCATCATATTACCTATAAAGATGGGTCCCCTCACAATCAATAATGTCTTTTAGATTATAGATTTGCGGACCCCATGTAACATTCTCCTTGGGAATCCATGTATCCATTCAATGCAAGTTGTTCCATCCATATTTCAAAAATACATCAAGTTCCCATACAATGGAACTGTGGTGACCGTATTGGCAAACCTGAGTCCCTTTACACCTCATCGACCTTCCTCGAGTAGTCTTGGCCTCCCAACCTATTTCCTTGTTACTACCGACATCCTATTTTCCTCTACCATGGCTAAACCATTAGTACCACATATTCCTCCCACCCCCTCAATATCAATTAATGTTATGAAACTTGGAATTGAGGAGTATGAGTTACATGCATACCTTCTTGAGGTCGAACCACTATCACACACATCCTGATCATCCGATGTCCATGAGGAAATATATGATAATCCATTTTTCCATGATGATCTTGTGGAGGATTTCCCTGAACATCCTAATTCATTCCAGGATCATACCCTCCCTAGTCTACTGCATAGGCTACCACCCTTCTCTCTTGAGAATCCCAAGTTAGAGCATACATTTCTAGATATCACTCTTACTAAGCCTTCCAAACAACTTTTTGATGGCAAGTGGGCTTCCTTTGACATTACTAGTAATAAAAAGGATAGTCTTGAGGAATGCATTGCGGACATTTCCCATCCTATACAAAAAATAATCATATTCACCAATCCATTTAATTCATACAAATTCGCCTTTGAAGCTTGGATCAATGAGTGTTAAAAGATCAAAAGAAGCCCTTAGAGAATAGTCAATATGAATAAATTCTTGAGACGATAAAAAATAAAAGATAAAGAATTGATCTCCAAATGTGCATTTCATCCCAAAATTATAGGGGGCATATACAAAAGAAGGCCTTCACAATACAAACTCGTTGATCTATCATTTTTATGCATATCATTATTTTAGAATCTGTACAATCTGATGGATTCCCCTACATTCATACATCCACCATCGAATAAAAAATAGTTGGTTATGTCACACAACACATTTTTGATGATAATTCCCTAAGGTACTCCAATCCATTGGTTGTCTAATCTCCTCATCAAGAGAAGTATGACAGTATATGTAGGGAACATTCTATGGATCATATTTTAGCTCCTCCCATCGTTACTAGTGTCACCCATGGGTACATAGTGAATCATATCCACTCATTATCAAACCATAATGCATCCACCATCACCATAAAAAATAAGAATCTTGAATGTGCGATTACTACCAAGAGAACAGAAGTGATTGTGCAAGGAGCCCTTTCTAAACCTTGAGCGACTTATGAATACAATTCGCTTGATCATCTATGAAAGAGCCCAACTTAGATATCAATTCTTGATTTGCTATGCACCTCTTCTGAGCACAAGGCTATTCTAGATAAGGCATCACAAAATTCTTCCATCTTGACACACTTAAATGTGAATCAATTTCAGGCTATGGTAGGGACCTTCGCCACCAACCAACACATAACATTCACTGAACACAACTATACTTTGCAGAAATAGAATTACAATGAACCATTACATCTTGAAGTATACATTAACAAACATAAAACTAGATGAGTTCTGATAGATGATGGAGTTTCCTTGAGTATATGTATGTTAAAACTTGTAACTACCATGGGATTCTCAAAGGCTTGTATAGATGACTCCAAAAGGATCATAATACATGGGTAATATGATATGGAATTCCCTTCCAAGGGTGTCATTGTGCTACCAATCAGAGTGGGTCCTACTATGTAGGACACAATATGTCAGGTTTTGGATCTAGACCTACCCTACAATGTTTTTCTTGGTTGACCATGGATTCACTCCATGAAGGTTGTCCCTTCCACATACCACCAATGTTTAAAGTTTCTCTATAATGGGCATAAATCACTATTTCTAGTGATCTTGACCCCTTCCAATATTGCAATAATGTGAGAGTAACACTTGATAATCACACACCTATCCATCAATAAATCTCATCTTCATCATAGTACATTGACCCAACCTCCATGTCAAAATACTTTCCATTACCAACAAAGTTCCCTGATACCAAGGTCTAGGTCTAGGACAATGGAGTGGGAAAACACAATATTGAATGTCTATTCTACATGGGAAACTACCATTTGCTCCAAAACATTATAGAAAACCCCATCACATCAAGAAGGATCCCAAAGTGACAATCTAGTACCACCCACCCATGTCCTTCACCAAGTGGGGTGAATTGGGAAAGGAATGTATCGAGGAAGACCTCTCTAAATGGATATATAGGGATGAAGAGGACAAGATACATATAGATCTACCTATAAATAAGCATGAAAAGTTGACATAATGAAACATAAAGTATATGATGGGCACAATGGAATGGGACTACAAAAACAAGGTATAAAAAAACCTATCTTAGAAAGAAAACAACATCACAACATAGGGTTGGGGTATCAAACCTTTGTGAAAGATCTCAGTACCATGATATTTCAGAAGGAAGCTATTAATGTTTATGAATTTGTTGAGACATCTAGGGATTACCATACTGAAACATACTCTAATGAATGGGAATGGGGTTTTGAAAAATCCCTTAGCAACTATGACCTAACTAAAACCTTTCAGGAGCCTAATCAATCCTCTCCTTGAACCAATGACCATGTCTGGATCGATAGATTTTCTAGGATCTAGACAATTTCTCCATCTTCACCATATCCACCTCATCCATCAACTTTGTAGATACTAATGATGACATGCCACTAATTTACCCACAACTAATCTATTGGGACTATTAGAATGAAACATGCTCTGATACCATGTTAGAATTGGCTATGGATGTGAAGATCTATGGACCAAATGGAAAGAAAAAAGAAGAGAGAATAATGTGACAAGAATAAACTGTATTCAATCTCAATGATATGATATTGCTTGTAAAAATGTAGTAGAGACACCTTGGTTATATAGCCAAGGTGAGAACATAGGAGTGCATAAGATTATGACAAGTTTCATAATCTTATGACATGAGACAACAATGAAAAGCTATCACTCCAGCTAAAGTGGAAAGTGATAATGTGATAACCACCACAAATAGTGGATCACCCACAAAAGGTTGAAACCTAATCACATGATATTTCCATGAAAGGTGGAAGTGATAAAGTAATAAGAAGATAAGACCACCAAAGGTGGAAAATCTCCAACAAGTCCTATGTAGTCCCTAAGTAAACTTAACTAAGGTGTAATTATGACCTAGGACAAGGTACAACACATTTAATTACACCAGCACCCCCCTTAAGTGCAACTTAGGGAGAATGTACACAAAAGAAAACAATGCAAGATGGGTCCCGAAAACTAGGCCATGTTAGGTACCCATGTATAAATGCAATGCAATCTCTCACAAACAAAGACAAGGAGAAAACCTAGTGGGACAAAACTCCTCTCCAAAAGAGAGATGAAATACAAAATAGAAATGCTCTCAATGATCCATGAGAGGGTAAAAACCCCATGTGAGGAAAAAGAATCCCCCATAAGAGAGAAGTAGAAGAGAGACAAGATAGCCCCCCCTCAATGAGATAACCTGCTGCAAGAGAAAAACTGGAAGTACATTGTGGAGTATCACTGGAATCCTCAATCTGGTAAGCAAGGAAAAATACTTTTGTTTGCTACCGAAACCATATGCGAGTCACTGATTGAATCAAGGTGGAATCATGATAAAGTAACAACATAACTGATGCCAAGGAACACTGGAAAACTCACAAACTAGAACAACCCTAGAATCCATGAAGCAAAAGTAGATGAATAAATGATGCCCCCCATAAGAGGGAATGATATGATGAAAGAATATGGAAGCTATGTGTATCTCGATGCCGATGCCAAACTGTGAATAAAACTGATCCATAGGAGCAAGTACCATGAAGATTCTGGAACATTAACCATAAAATGAATGACCCTCAAATTGAGATCTGACCCAATGTGATTCAGGATCATTAACCATAGGCTCTCAATCTGGGATGTGAACTGATGCGAACCAAAATGTGCTAATCTATGAGAAAGATGTGGCCAAAAGAAACAACAAAATCCAGATACAACTCATGCGAGTTGTCATCAATACAAAGATGAGATCAAAGTGCAACTACACTCTAATCAGATTATTATGCAAGAAGCCCCCGATGGAACTTTATGTAAGTTCATTTATTACAATACCCCATGATTGTAAAAAGATAATATGTAAAACATGCATAAATTAATGACAAAATGCAAACCTACTGCATGAAAACAAAAAAAAGAGTGCATGCACAAACCAATGTTTACATATGCCTCCATGATGAAAAATAACCTCAAATTTGTGTAGATGACCAAATCTAAAAAATGGCCTACACCACTATGAAGTGCTCAAAACTAACTTTCCGTCAATATCTCATTTGCCAAAAATGGACACCATGGCCAAAAGTTATGAATTTTTCAAAAAAAATGAATTTAGCCTACAGGAAACGAGTTTTCTAGCAAAAACGTCTATTTCTAATTTGATTTATGGAAAATCTACTCACTGTTTGTAGACGAAAACAAAAACCCATAAATATTTTGATGTTAGAAACAAAACTCAAAAATCGTTTTTTGATCCAACAAGTAGAAGATAAGAAAATGATTTTTTTTAACCTTCAGCCAGGAGAAAAATGATGTGCGCCACTTTTTGGACAATGATTTTCTCTAGATCTATGCAAGATATGCAAAATCTAAAAGATATCCAGTTTAGATTTTGACCCTGGCTACAAAACCCATAAATCGTTTTTCCTGCAAATGAGTGAAAACTGGATTTTTGAAGCAAAAATGATGACGACTCTAATAAAAAACGGCTTGCAACAAACCCTTGTTTGCCAAAAATGCAAATGGTGATCAAATTGAGTGAACCAAAGGCCAAATCTGACTTTCTCAAGCCTCCTGGACGCAATGGTGAGCTCAAATTTGCACCAACAAGCTCCAATATCAACATGCAATAAAAAAACCAAAAATGAATCCTCTCCAAATCTAGTACCTCTCTTCAAAAAAAGGTTCCAATGACACCCAACCTGCTTTGATACCATGTTAGAATAAAAAATGCTTTGATACCATGTTAGAATGAAACATGCTCTGATACCATGTTAGAATGAAACATGCTTTGATACCATGTTAGAATTGGCTATGGATGCGAAGATCTATGGACCAAATGGAAAGCACAAAGAAGAGAGAATAATGTGACAAGAATAAACTATATTCAATGTCAATGATATGATATTGCTTGTACAAATGTAGTAGAGACCCTTTGGCTATATAGCCAAGGTGAGAACATAGGAGTGCATAAGATTATGACAAGTGTCGTAATCTTATGACATGAGACAACAATGAAAAGCTATCACTCCACCTAAAGTGGAAAGTGATAATGTGATAACCACCACAAATAGTGGATCACCCACAAAAGGTGGAAACCTGATCACATGATATGTCCATGAAAGGTGGAAGTGATAAAGTAATAAGAAGATAAGTCCACCAAAGGTGGAAAATCTCCAACAAGTCCTATGTAGTCCCTAAGTAAACTTAACTAAGGTGTAATTCTAACCTAGGACAAGGTGGAACACATTTAATTACACCAATAGGGACCAATAAGGTCCATCGAGCTTAGACCTATTTAAAAACGATGAAGCAATTATCGAGTTTATGGGACTTAAAAGACAAAATACCAAGTGGGGATCACAAGGTTCACCATTTATCTTGACACAACTATATATTATGGGGAGTCAGACCCACCTTCCAATCACAAAACAAAAGAAATAAAGAAAATTAAATTTGTGGGTGAAAACTAAAAGGTGCCTACAAATACAACGAAAAATAAGAAAAAGGATGTATCTGAAGGCGAAAAACTCTCTGAGGCACCTAAGGATGGAAGGTTGGACCCAATCACTACAAATCAAGAGAAATATCCAATGTTGGTCGAACAATCACAAGAGGTCAACATCAACACTTTAGAAGATCCAAAAATCATACACTTTGTAGTGTCCCTGATAGATGCAGAGAAGCCAAAATTCACCGAATTTTTCTCAAAAAGGAAAATCAATTTTGCATGGTCCTATGTGAACATGCCGAGACTAGACCCTGAACTAGACCTCCATCACCTACCCCTCCTTCCTAATGCTGAAAAATTTAAGCAGAAGTTAAGGAAGATGCATCTACAAATTTCATTACTAGTTAAAGTAGAGTTAAAGAAATTATTGAATGTAGGGTTCATAAGACCCATTGATTATGCATAATGGATTTCAAATGTGGTGCTAGTTACCAAGTCGGCTAGAGGCATTTGTATTTATAAAAAATTTAGAGATCTAAACAAGGCTTGTCCAAAGGATGACTTCCCATTACCCAATATAGACATAATCGTGGATCGTACAATAGGGTATGAGATGCTATCACTGATTGATAATTTCTCTAGGTATAATCAAATCAAAATTACAGTAGAAGACCAGCACATGACAACTTTCAATTGTGTTTGGGGTGCATACTATTGGACCATCATGCCCTTCAGTCTTTAAAATGCCAGAGCCACTTATCAAAGGGCAATAACCACAATATTCCATAATATGATGTATAAACTAATGGAGGACTATGCAGATGACCTCTTAGAAAAATCCCTCACATAGGATGATCACTTAACAATTCTGGAATTATTTTTTACAAGGATGGAAGAATACAAAGTTCACTTGAACCCAAAGAAATGTGTCTTTAGAGTAACCTAAGGGAAGCTCCTCAAATACATCATTTCACATAGAGGCATAGAGGTTGATCCTGCAAAGATGAAAGCCATTATCGACATGCCACTACTGTCCACCTTAACACAGTTAAGAACCTATAGGGAAAGCTACAGTCTATCTGAAGGTTTATAGCACAACTGGTAGATAAGTGCCACCCTTTTTAGTATATCCTATGCAAGGATGTCCCTTTGAAATGAACTAATCCTTGTTAGCATGATTTTCAATAGATTAAGGACTACCTCCTACTGTCATCGGTACTAAGAAAACTTACCAATGGTAAACCACTCATTCTATAAGTGTCAACAACATCATTAGCACTAGGATCTCTCCTTGCACAAAATGATGAAGATGGGAAGGAACACACAATATATTATATCAGTCATACCCTTGTAGGGTATGAACTCAATTATAATCCCATAGAGTGGGCATATCTTACCATAGTCTTTGCTACATAAAAATTATGACATTACATGTTAAATATACAAAAATAGTTGATATTGAAGATTGATCCACTCACGTATTTACTCAGCAAGGGCACATTAATAGAGAAACTAGCAAAATGCTTAATGCTTCTCAGCTAGTTTGATATTGAATATATGGGAAGAAAAGCGATCAAAAGACAAGTCATTTCTGATCAGTTAGTAGATGCCCCTACACAGGTTTTCACACCTCTCATTTCTAAATTCCTAGATGAAGTAGTCTTTAAGCTAGACACATCAACAAAATGGAAAATTTACTTTGATGGATCGTACATAGATCACGGTTTAGGAGCTGGTGTCTTGTTCATTACACCATAAGGAGACACTATCCCTAAATCATACATGATCACATTTAAATGCACAAACAACATAGAAGAATATGAATCCCTAGTCATAGGTGTGTAGAAAGCAATTAGATGGAAAATAAAAAACCTACAAGTATATGGTGAATCACAGTTAGTAGTCTGACAAGTCAATGATGAATATGAGACTAAGGATGAAAAACTAGTACCATATAAGAAGATGGTGGGAAGCCTCAAAGAATACTTCAACCCCATTATATATACACAAATCCCAAGAGTGGAGAATAAGGAAACATATGCAATGACCACCATTGGGTCTCTCTTGGACATTCCTAATAATGTACGTTAGTGTGAGTTTTTGGTGGAACAACTATTGATCCTTGCATTTGAAGTCCCCGAATCTAAGCTAGTATATGATATTATGTTGCAAGGTGTGCACCCTTAGTCTCATTTTTTTGTGCATCACAATGCTTAGGTTCATGACATGGATTAACCACCTCCTGTGGATTCATTAACTCTGGCGGTTGTATCGGGCATTAACAGGTCGATCTTTTGGTGCAATGACAATTGTCTTTGCAACAATTGGTATCAGAGCTTGGATCATGGGTTTGAACCCCTTTCTTGTGCTGGGGGGATTATTGCAAGGTTTTCACCCTTGTTCTACTTGTGTCGTGCAACACAATACTTGGGTTCATGAAATGTCTTAACCGCCTCCTATGGATTCATTAACTATGGTAGTTGTATCAAGCATTAACGGGTCAATCTTTTGGTACAAAACGACCATCTTTGCAACATATTATTGGTCCCAATTCACCCTAGTATAAGGATATATATGACTACCTTCACACCCAAATCCTACCACCCGACTTGTCCAACAACCAACACAAAACCTTTATTCGACGAGCGGCTAAGTACGTTATCATTGTAAATATCCTTTACCGTCGTAGCCTAGATACCGCCCTCATTATATGTATCAACATAGAGGAATTGAAGATGAATTTATAGGAAATACATGATGGTATATATGGAGCTCACTCTAGTGGTCCTAACCTTGCCAAGAAGATTTTGAGAATAGGGTACTATTGGCCTACAATAGAAAGTGATTCATATTACTTCATGAAGAAATGTCGAAAGTGTCAAATTCGCAATGACCTAGTACATGCACTAGCACAAGGACTTCATCCAATTAACCCACCTTGGAATTTCTCTCAATGGGTACTCGACCTCATTGGCAAGATACATCCCATATCTGCTAATGAACACAAGTTCATTATAACTATACAAAGTATTTCACTAAATGGATTGAAGCCATACTGATAACCTATATCACTAGCAAATAAATCTCCAAGTTCATATTGAATTATATCATATGCCGGTATGCTGTTCCTTTATCTATAGCAATAGATAACAAGAATCCATTCAAAAACCAAGATGTTAAGGAATTATGTAAATGGTACCACATCCAACAACACTTTTCTACCCCTTATTACCCCTAGGGTAACGTTCAAGAAAAGAAATCTAATAAAACTATTGTAAAATTCCTTAAAAATACTATCAATGATGCTGGACGAGACTGACACATACAACTAAATCCAAAATTATATGCTTATCATACAAGAATTCATATCCCCACTAGTGCCACACATTTTTCCCTTGTTTATGATTCAAAATCCATCTTGCCAATCGAGGTTGAGATCCTTTCCTTGAGAGTTTCCATGCATAATGACATTGATGATGAACTAAAAAATATCTAGATTGCATGAGCTAGAGCTATTAGATGAAAGAAGAAAAACTATGTTTTTCCACTTATAGGTATATAATAATTGCCTTTGATGTAGCTACAACAAGAGGATCAAGGTACAAAACTTTGACATTGGTGATCTGGTCTTGAAGGAGAATCCTAAAAGCCAACAAGAAAGAGAAAAATCAGGCAAGTTTGAGCCTAACTGGTTAGGTCCTTACATCATCACCACAACATATGGATCCGCTGCCTATCAATTGGCTACTCCTGAGGGTGAACCACTATATGATCCTATCAATAGCATGCACCTTTAGAGGTACTATACATAACTTCTACGAGATCCTATGGTATTAAAAAAATCAAATAAATGAAAAAAATAGAAAAGAAAAGAGAAGGAAGAATAATCCATCCTATAGTGAAAACCATTTTGGTGGTGCTTCGGATAAGTACCATGGTGAAAACCTAGAAAAAAAGTGCCATGGGTAGTTAGCTTTCGCTCTACCACCTATCACTATTCTATCTGATTCCATTCATAACAAATCCGAGTGCATGCTCTTACATAATAATTTTTTTATCACCCCTTCTCATGGCCTGAGATTGATTAAACACTTAGCATCAACCACTTATCATATCCATTCCTTCATAATAACTAGTCTATTTTGGACTGGGGACAATCCTCAACCTATGGTTTAAAAAAATGAGATCTTATACAAGGTATCCAAGGACGTTATCACAAACACACCTAAAAACATCAAAAAAATCAGAAACCAAAAACATCAAATGTCAAAAAAAACATCAAAACATTCAAATATCCTTCAAAATATCCAAAAACATCAAAAAATCAATCAAAAACCCAAGAAAATTCAAATAGCCTTTGAAAATTCCAAAAACAAGTCTAAAAAAGTTAGAAAAGTAAAAATAGTGTCAATCAGTAAAGTCGAACTATGTTGTCTTTGCATCTATTATGTAGGAAAGGCCATCATCGATGAGCCCCCAAGGCATTAGGTCTGTCCTTTAGGGTCCATCAAAGTCATGTCTTTATCATGGTCCATGTCTCATAAATCAAATTTCATTTCTTATTGGTCAGTCAAACTATGTTGTCTCTGTGTTGTCACATAGGGAAGGCCATCAACGATGAGCCCCCAAGGTGTTAGGTCAATCCCCTTAGGGTCCATTACAAAATTGCATCACAATCTAAACTGCATAATAAAACTATCCTTTATAGAGAATGAACATGTTGACACAAATAGATTATCCTACATGGAGTTGAGCTTAATAAATCATGAAATAATAGGAAAAACTACCCAAAATAGTCTTCAACTAGACTAATCCAATTATCTACAATTGTTACCTATCCTATAAAAAATCCTTTGTCTTCTAGGATGTTACATTATCAAAACTCAACTAGGTGTCTTACATGAAATATTTCACTCCTTAATACAAATACAATCTTTTGAAACCATATCAAACACTTATTCATAGATTAAAAGGGTCTAAATAGCTGTAGAATTGTTTGGTTTAGTTTAGTCTTATCTTTTTATCATATTTATCTTATGTCATACTCCTAAGCTGCTCGATGATATCCACAAGTGATTAGAGTGATAATGATGGATTCTAACATTTCTTTCTATTGATTTTTGTCTGTGGTTTGTCTTGATAACATGAATGGGGAAATTAAGGTCCTCGTATGTGATTATGATTTCTATTTAGCATATTCAGAACATCTTATGTCAGTAAAAATCCAATCTAACACTTTTTGGCAGTAGGATTAACATGCTTTATGCTAATTTCCTCACATGTTCCTATAAGAGTTTATTGTCACTAATCTGAATCAAGACACTCCTTGTTTGATGTGTCTTAATCTTTGACAAATGGATACTAAATGTCACCAAAGTTTTTCTCAACTTGGTGTACATTATCCACTTGCCTATATATCATATTTTTTAAGCAAATGAAAACATAATCTACCTTTGTAATTCATGCTTAGGTATGCATACATCTATTTGTTCCATGAACACAAAAAATTCTCAATGATGATAAAACATGCTATTGTTGATAAGCTAAAAGTAATCAATCAATGTATCAATCTCAATTCGGATGAATGATCCATCTAACAATTTTCTTCACTCCTTACTAACTATTCCTCTTCTTCATACTAACAGTTCTCTTAGAAAATCTTGCGGTCATCTTTGTGGCGTGTTGTGACATACTAAAAAGAAAATATATGATCTGCATCATCCCGCATCTATAAACATGTTGGAATATCATAATAATCATGTGCACATAGGTCATACATACTGCATAATATAATTACAAAAAGATAGATAGTATTGCATCTCATTTTGAAACATCATTATCCATATAGAATCACATCACATATGGCATAATATATCCTAAACACAAATGTCATCATCCATATAGAATCATATTTTATATGGCATAATATATCCTAAGAAAATAATGTTATCATGTACAACATATAAGTATCAATAACGTCATCATCATATAGATCATAAAGAATTAAAAACATACATACATCATGACATATATGTAAGAATACATCATAGACCATACTTAATCACCCAAAAGGCATATCATATAGAAAATCATAAACAACATCATATACATCCATAAACATTCATATCATATAGAAATATTCATAACAAATAACGCATCATATAATCGCCTTAAAAATGATATATCTCATATATATAATCCAAAAATAGTGTCACCGTACAATAATTGAATGATGATAAAAAATGTGGAGCTCGCAGGCTTAGTACAAAAAATAATACAGGTCTATACAAAATCAGGCCCCGCCTGTGCTATCTCTATCCCTTAAAGGAGATAGTCTGTCCTCTCTATGGCTTGATCTTGAGATCTACGATCTATCCCTGTGTGAGTATGGTAATGCATGGTAAGGAGATGGTCAGGGCTAGGAGACAACCCCACTTCTTTGAGACCATCTAGAATGTGTCCTACTATGAGATCTGCTCTAAATCTCAGTAAAACTAGGATCCCTCTATGTTGTAGGAACTACCCTCTCATATAGGTCTTGATAGTACTACTCAACTCAGCCCAACCAATAGAGCTATTGAGCTAGATCAACCATCCCACGACTGACTATGCCAATAAAATTGATAACACTCTAATTTACCCATTGTGCCCTAATCATAGCCATGTCTCACTCAACTGTCAACTAAGCTACCTACCCTTGAAAAACCTAGACTTGTAAGGTCATAACCTATAACTGAGCCTATAGAGTTGCCACCTGTGGATCCATTGGTCTCTCCCCCACATCCTCCTCCATGGTCTCTAAGATAGGAATCTCCTCCAAACCCTCCTCCATGACCATCTCCTCTCTCAAAACTACCTCCTCTCTCTCCTCCTCCTTCCCCTCTCGGTGAACCTCCTCCACCTAGATATCCATGTCGATATTGATGTCAACCCCCACCTACTGCTCTCTCTATCCCTCCTCCTAACAAGGATGAGCATCAGCCTATACCTACCCACTGGGAATATTTTCTATAACCCTCTCCTCCTAATGAGGAGCATCATCCCTTTGATGATCACCATCTCATTTTGGGTGCTCAAGGTGGAAGCCTACCTCTATCCCTCCACCCTTTGTCACTTCCCTGGCCTCAATATCCATCACGACCCCCATCCCCCTACCTCCATCATCAGCCCAAACTCCACCACCCCCACCATACCCACCATACCCACCATCCCCCTCCCTCATCCTCTACCTCAAAATATGCCCTGAGGACCCCTACCCAATCTCTCAATTGGAGCAGGCTGTTCATGATCTGTATATGGGATGGTCTTATGCTAGGTCCACCATGCATCATAATTTTTTGTGGTACCTACATCAATGACCTCTACAAGGGAACTCCACTCAACTGGATGAAGCATATCATCTCCTACTCTACCACTACCACATTGACCATAGGTCCCCATTGGGGAACCTCTCAAGAGGATCAAACAAACTTTGCTGAACCAATAGGAATCCCCTATCGCTCATTGAAATACTGAAGAATGCGCTCTGGTAGGTAACACTCGATACTGTGTTTTGATTGCATTGTCCTTCTAATAAGATACTGTGGTTGTCAGAAATAGGGAAATTTCTCACCATCATCCTCCTAGATTGGGCACTGACGGTATGGCCTCCAAGTAAAGGAATCAAGAATATCAATAGCATTGGTAGAACCCTTCAAAAAAACTTGTGATCCCCTAATATTCATTCAATTATTGCCCTAGTTTTATTGGTTTTTCTATGGTTAGGGTTTATGCAATAGTGTTTAAGGTTTATCAACCTTTCAAAGAGAAGCCTTAATTCATTTTGTCTTGGGTCCCTTTGATCTAATTCGTCATTGACCCATCGTAGTCGGTCTCTGGTCATCTAAGTTAACACTTGGGTCAATCAATCTATGTGTTGACTGACCCCTAATGCCTAGTGTTACCAGCTTGTTCCATTGCATGAAAATACTTTTATTATGGTCTGAAGTGTTATTTTTTTTATAGTGGCCATATTTCCTTGAAATTTTCTCCCATGTCCTAAGTTTGGATTATGTCATCATTTTATAAAGGTCCTATTCACTCATGTTACCTAAGCGACCGAATCTTAAGAACAACTTATGCACACATTCTAATTAAATCACTTAAGTTTCCCTCGTATTGCAAGCCTTCTTTGTATCATGCTTTTCTTCCTAGCTACTGGGTGCTTAACTGCGATATGAGATGCCTTTGTATTGCGTATCTCCAATACATCGCATTTGTGTTGATGTCCACTCAACCCTTTTAAGTGATATGTGATGCCTTTGCTAATCCTTCATATCACATGATGTTTTAACATCACACTTTGATCTTTACCTACCTATCTATTAATTGCGTTATGCAATATTCCTTTCATTCCATCATTGTACTCCAATACATCGCATTTGTATCCATGCTTTCTTAACACAATGCGATATGTGATGGAAAAAAGAAAAGAAGGAGATGAAATAATATGTCAAGAGGATATTTTGTACATGGGCCAATTTCAAATTGCATCACATACATGCTTTGTATCATAGATTGCATCTAATGGAGGATGGAGTAAAGAGAGATATGCGATGAATGACTTGTGAAATGCTTCATCGCATCACTTCAATGCATCATTGTTATAAACTGAAAGGATAAAAGGCTAAACGTGATGTGCGATGGGAAGATAAAGGATATGCTATGGAATATTCTTTCCATCACAATGAGCCTTCACATTTTTGTTTCATCTTAACAGCCCCAGGAATTTTGTGTGATATGCGATGGTTTCCAAAATGAAGATAGTAGCGAGAAACTACGTGTCAACTCCATAGTTCATCGTGTCCTTCCTTTAAATCATAACTGTATGTCCGAGAGATTTAAAGAAAAAGGCAATGTATAAAGGAAATGTGATAGCCATCGATCTTGTTTTAAAACAATTAGATTGATGGTTGAGATTCAAATTGAAACGACTATATAACATGAGCACCATTTTCACTCACGCGAGCCATATTTTGCCATTAATGGAATATATTCTCGACCCCAAAGACCATAAAGGATTGAATTGTGTAGTTTTTCATCATTTCAGCAAGAATTTGAAGATGAAGACGCAAGTGGAATCAAAGGTGAGAAAATTCAATGAGAAAAAGAAGCTAGGGTTTCCCAGGTAAGTTGAATTTTGTCTTCTTGTGCATGAATTTTCTTAGTAGAAGGGCAAATTAAAAGGGGAAATTTTTAGTAAAATTGAGGGTTTCTGAATTAGGGTTTTTTACTACAATTCGATGCGTTATAATTTCAAAGAAAACTTAGCAAGCCCTGGGTGAATTGGGAGGGTTTTTAATAGGGTTTTCTTGCTTGATTTTAGTCGAAGAATTTGTATAATTATGCTAAAATAGTGAGTAATTTAGAATCCTAGTTTTAAAACCAGAGCTGTGAAACCCTAGTTTTTATTTAGAATTACAAAATGAGTGAAGTTGGTGAGCCTTCTAAGGTGAAACCTAAGGCTAAAAGGGCTAAGACTAAGGCGAAAAATCCTAAACTAGAGGTTTCAAAAACTAAAACAAAAACCAAGGGTGTGAAGAGGGATTATGCTCAGTTCATGGAGGATGATTTATTGGATCTTTTCCCTAGATCCAAGATGGTTGGGAAGAGGGCTATTGAAGAGGGTATTCTAATAGACCACATGCAGGATTGGGCTAGAGGATTTGGAGAGGTTGTGCTACCAAATAGTGGTTGGGAATTGTTTCTGTATGCATACAGTCACAGATTCACTCCTCGTCCAACATGTAATTTGTGGACTTGTGACCTTGGAAAGCTCATTATCCCAAATGAGTTTATAGAAGTGGACCTAATTAAAGAAATAGCTAAATGCTATGATCCTCAAGAGAGAACTATTAAAAGTGTAAAAGGAGCTCCACTATTAGGCATCACTAGGAGCCAGATTATGGGAGTGTTCCCTTCTGCCATTGTTGGGTGATCCCATAATAGTGGTTTATACTTTTTGGCCAAACTTGATATTGAACTAATTTTTTAAACTAAATCTCCACTTTTAGGCACCTATAGTTGCTAAACCATGAGGAATTTGAAGATGATGCAAACAAGTGATTTGTGACATTTTATCTGTAGATTCTAAATATATATCTAAAAAAATTTGGAATCAAATTGCATTTATTTTTCCATCTCCTTCGAAAACTAGTTTTTAACTGTAAACACCATTTTTAAAGAGTGACGTGTACTTGCTAAGACATAAATTTTTTCTATGAAGGATAATTTTTTTTTTTTTTGAATTTAGATTCATAACTACGATATCCAGTACATGCAATTGGTTTCATAATATTTTATTGAATAGTTTTTTCTTAATTGAGTTTTGAAGTCAAACCAATTACAATTTAGACATATGGTTTAAAGATGGGGATTTTGGAAAATTTGGGTTTGAAACCCATGTATAGAATTTCTAGGAGTATTAAAGAAATTCTGAGGCCCTTGGAGTTCAGGGAGAATATAAAATTGGACCACAATTGAGGAGATTGGTACCTCCACTCCCACTGCACTATGATTAGAGTTTATGGAGCATTGGTGCAACCTCATTGCTTGCCAGCCTATGTTTCAAATAGACTGGAGTTTATGGAGATTATGTGGCAAATGGATGTCATGGATAAAGAGCATTTTAGTGTCTCAAAGAAGGGATCTTTTGTCCCTACTCAATTTTCTCATTCACACTTTAGAGTCACCTCAAAGGAGGGACTTGATAATTTTTATCTTATGTTAAATAATTATAGAATGAAAGTGGAGAAGGTAAGATATTGTGACCTTGAAGGTTTTATTGATAGGGAAAGAAAAAATGTGAACAAATCCAATTTCTACCACCAATTTTTATACACTGAGGATGTAATAAGAAATCTACTATTAGATGCTACTATTGAGGAAAGGAAAAAGCAATGGATAGATATTACTAATGTTGAAGCAAAAAGAGTTCAGGTGAATCCTCTTTATGTCAGCCCATATGCCCAAATTGAGGATCCATTCAAAAGGGCTATGGAAATGTTGGATGCTCTTAAATAGGGGACCTTTCATGATAAGGTCAAATAGGCTAAAGAGGCTATAAGAATTGGAAATGAGGAGAAAGATTGCAAAATCAGGAGCTAGCCAATTCAATCATCTACTCAAGACCCCTCAATTCAGCCCATGGAAATTGAAGAGAGACCTGTTGTTGACCCACTTGTTGATTATGCTAATATAGAAGGGGGAGGAGACACAATGGAGGAACAATTTGTAGAGCATGTGCCCAATGAAGAATAAGTGCAACAAAGGTTCCCCTCCCCCATTATTAATGATGGCATGGATTCCCTTATTCCCGAGGAAGGAAATTCTACAATTGTCTATGATGACAATATTATAGATGACGAAGATGTGCAAATCAAGACATGCAAAGAATTCATGGATGATGACTCATTTTTTCAGACAAAGGAATTCAAAGAATTTTTTATACAAGTGAAGAGCAAGGGAATCAAAGAAAAAATTGAGAAAGTGAAGGCAAGTGTTGATACTTCACTTCATGAAGAAGTTGAGAAACAAGAAGAAGAGGAAATAATGCAAGAGATTTATACTATTACTCTTGCTGATGGCAGGAGATTGGTCAAGAGCAGTGAAATTATTTTATTGCCAGGATGGAATCTCACTTCTACCATTTCCTTGGAAATAATAATAAATGACCCTGATGCTTTTATATCAGAAGAAAAGTATGATAACAAGGTATTTGGCTCTGGCTTTAGCCCTAAGTTACACACTTTAGCAATTTGGTCAATGGAAGAAAATATAGGGAAGCCAAAATTTATCAAGTCAGTGGGGGATATCATTGGAGATGTGGTTAAAAGAGTTTCAGAGATTACTCCAACACAAGTAGAAAATATCATTATAGATGCAACCATGCTAAGTGTAGATATTGTTGTGATGTCACAAGAAAGATATGGTCTATTATTGGATAAGAACAATAGCTTGTTGGATGGGTATAATAAATTAAAGGCAACCACTGCAGCTCAAGGGAAGTTAGCACAAAAGGCCTTGCCACCCTATTCCACTTCCACACCAAAATCATCTACACAAGATAAAGAGACTTATCTCTTAGAATCCAAAAGTTGAAGGAAGAACTGAAAAATAACTAGAGAAAATGAAGAAAAATATAACGAGGAAGATGGGAGTTGTGACAGATGTTATTAATGATATTTTGGGTCATTAAATTTCATGTATTATTCATAAATTGGATAATATATGGAATGTTTATAAAAACATTCATGAGACATATAAGAAAAAATCTCAGGTCCAAGAAGATTTTTCAGAATACCTAGATCAAATGGAGTACAAGGGCACACAATTTGAAAGAAATGATGTCAACTATGGAAAGTGATACAAAAGCTCCAACAAATGTGCCACATTTGATAAAAGAAATTAAATTTCTTGGAGATATTTTTGACTTCCAAAGTAAGCTAGATATGCAACTTAAAAATAAGATGAAAATGTTCAAGGATATGGAGCAGGATGGTATGCCTCAAATTCTAAATGAGGCAAGAGAATTGAAAGGATTTACTGAATGGAAGGATGAGTTTGGGACAATTATCCCATCATTGTCAGCATTTATTTACAAGGATGGAAAAGTAGAGTTTTCTCAATTGAATAATTCTTCGGATGAATTATTTTATAAGATGGAGATAAATTTGGATGCCTTTGTAAAAGAAGCTAGAACTATTATGGATGCAAGGTATAATGTACACAATTCTAAAGTGCATAAATTATTTGAGGTTCAATGGCCAATTGAGGAGGAGTTCAATACATGACTTGAAAATTTTATAAATTAAGCCTTTGATGAAGAAATGTTTAAAGATTGTCTCCTTCCAGTTTAAAAGTTGTTGATTTAAATTGCTGATGTGAAAGTTCTATTTTGGATTTTCCTCTTTATGCTTTATGTCCTACAGTTTTGAAGGCTTGTGGAATAGGAGTTGAAAGAATATTAGGCTCATTTCCTTACCATCTCCTTTAGTGAAAATCCTTTTGGAAGTTGAGAATATCTTCACCAAAAAATGGAAAGGATTTGTGTCTTATATGGAATATTCCCCCATGGTTTGCAAATATAATTGCATTTTGAAATGTAATTGTGACAAGTGTCAATTGGCCTGAAGCTTGTTTGCTCCCTTGTTTTTATAAAAGGGAATTCAAGGCCATTAGCAAGTGATTGATTGATCTCTGATAGAATTTTTAATGCAAGCACAAAGAATTAAGTTCAAGTCTTGTTTTAGGTTGTCTAGTATGTAATTTTTGAAAGCTTTAATGTTGTATGATAGTACTAGAATAATTTGAATAGAATGGAAATGTTTTGAAGCCACTTCTCTCAATTGTATCATTTGCATAGATTTTCAATGAAAATGATCAAAGATATTTCATCTGGTCTCCATTGTATTTCCATTGGTGTGTGTTATTTATTAAGGCTCTAATTCAAAGATTTGGTTAAATCACCTTAATAGAAGTATAGATTTGTGCAATTGATGCCTGGATTTGATAAGTAGTTTTGGATTCAGAATATTAAGTGCTAATATTGTAATGCAATATTGCAGTAGCTCTTTAATGTTAGGATTAAATATTGTCATGCATCATGGTTTGCAGCAAGTTTGACTCCATGCTTTGAGATAAGACGCTGGCCTTGAATTTGTGTTTGAGATTATAAGTTCTAGGATCATTTACAATTATAGAAAAATTATCAAATTTTCATTTCAGTTGAGGTTTTATTCCTAGAAGTTTCATGTATTTATGTATTCTCTTTCTCTGGAAATGTTGAATTTTGTGAAAGATTAGCCAAATCTTTTAGAAGCACAACATAAGAGAATATATCTGTTGATTCACAATGTATGAGATAAATTGGCACAAAGAATCTTAGTTATATTGTGTGGGATCACCCTCCCAGGTTTTGTAGAGGCTAAAGTGTAGGAGGAAATTTATTACAAATTTCACTCATTTGTTGGCCAATCCATCCAAATAGTTGACCATTGGAAGATGGCAATTCCATAGGTTATTTGTGAGATCAACTTGGTTTTTAAAAAACACCAACAAGTATGACACCAATAACTTACACTCCAACTCGTACCTGTGTCACGATGCCTCCATACAAGTACACATAAGGAATTTTGGTTGCAAGTTGTCTCTGAACAAGTGGGTGCATGACAACAATGTGATCCCATGCCCAAACCATGAGAAGATTAGTGCCATAGTTGATCAACTATGCATCTTGATATTCCACATCATGGAGCTAAATGTAGAGCATGGAAAGCATGCATAGTCCCCAAGGATATATAGTACCACACGACATCATGCCTATAAGCATCTATCCCCATCCAATAAGGAACCCCTATCCTCGATGATTAGGTATCATGACACCGACAATCACGTTGCAGACAACAATGACCATCCTCTCATATCTATTAGTAAATACATCCCAATGGGTCTCATAACCCTCTATTCCAAGATCTTCTATGTCCTCATACTCAAAAGATCACTCAATGGAAAAAAAATCTATGCTCTAGATCATAAAACACATGCTCCCCATGTATTGAAAGTTGTAGAATGTGCCAAACGTCCTCAAGTGTAACGATGGCCTCCCCTATAGGTAAATGGAAAGAACTAGTCTATGAATTCCACCTCTTGGTGAGAGATATTAGAAGATCTTAGTTATCCTTAATGATGAGCATAAAGGTAACACGATACTAGCCCAAGGAATGAAGAATATCCCTCTCCTGATCGGTCAACTAATATCACAATCAAAAGCAAGATGGTCGAATCTCTAAAGTATAAATAGGTGGATATCACACCTATGATCTCAAGGAAAACACATCACGTCAATCAAAAATCCTAAATAAACCTATTTGACTTAAATCACAGAGAAATTTTTATCACAAATTGACACAATTTTCCAAACAACCAAATTCATCGCATTGTTAAGTAGGTGTGACTTACAAAACAAATGTGCATGAAAATATTACACAAGTGTGGCCTACTGAGAATTTTTGTTTCACTATCAAGTAGGTGCGACTTATTAAGAAATTTTGGCCTACTATCAAATAGGTGGTACATACCAAGCAGTTTTGTAACATTATTATTCATATGCGTCACACCAATTCAAATGTGGCATACTCCCCTACATATGTGGTGCACCATAGAATATGCGGTACATAGATAAATTGTGAGCAACCTAATTTAGGCATATTGATGCAGAGGAAGGACTCTCAACAAACAACCTAAACACTTTCCAAACAAGGTTTCAATATCATTTGTGTAAATGTGCAACCTTGCTCAAACTTGGCGCTTTACACCCAAGCCTTAAAACATGGGGGAAGCATCCTAATAGAACTTAAACCTTTGAGGAAAACATGGAACAAGGGTAAATTAATGGATTCAAACCTATTTCAACAGACTTTGAGGGTTTCCAAATTTTCATGACACAACCAAGTGTTTGACACCATGAATCATGCAATTTAGGGCTTGTTGCCACTATTATCTTAGGCCAAAACATAAAACAAAGAGGAATACAATTTTTCAAGAAAAATATAGGCCTATTCAAACCTATTATAGCCCCCCCACAATGGTTCTCAATATTTTCCACATCAAATGCTGCATGGGTTTTTTGAAAGAGCGTTGACCCGAGGGTGTTTGGACAGTTTACACTAAATTGCAAACATACTGTCATCAAGAACTCCTTCTAGACTGAGAATTAGACTTCATCCTTTTCCAATTATGTGGGAAGAATTAAGGTAGATATTTACACCAATTTTTATGTTTTTTTATTGGTGGAAACTCTTCCCATCCATTTTTATTTATTTCTTGCAAACCCTAGGTAGGGTTTCAACTTGTCAACACAAAATCTGTAATATCTTTCTAAAAACATGATGAAAATCTACCAAAGATTTTTTTTGGAAGAGAACACTCTTATACTACTTCTTGATTCACTAGAAAGGCTGTACTAGATCATACCAGGTTTTACAATGAGTTTCTTAGTCAGATTTCACAAAAAATGTAATGTAGAACACGACAAATTGATGAGTTTCTCATTCAAACTTGTTCCAACTCTTTGGATTGATCATACAAGGAATATTTATCATTTCCTAATCATTTCCAATTGAAAAAATGCACCAAAAATGTTTTTTTACTCTAATGACCTCATTTGCAACTTTTGACAACATTTTGACAACTTTCAACAACTTTTGCAACTTTTTACAATATGACTCCAAAAAATTATAAAACATCCTAGAATAAATCCAAATGACTCAAAATGGTCTTAAATGACCTTATTGATCCTTACCAAACCAAAAAACCAAAATTTATCAACATTTTCAATAATTTGCCTCAACAAGTGCATTAGGATGCCTTGCATCATACTCCCCAAAGAGAAAAGATTCAAGGTCCCCTTGAAAAAAGGTCTACAATAGTGTAACTATTATCAATCAAATATGCACCCTTGTTATATTTTCACAAAATCAAACCATTTGTTGAAACATGGAAACCCTTTTCAGATGTGGGTGATCTATGTGAAAAGGGAATCTCCAGAGTGAGCTGGTTCTTTGAATGATGAATCCTATTCTAAACGTTTTTTAGGAAAAGAGTTAGAAGGATGATTGAAAAGATAACCTAAATCTAATGGATGATTTATCAGAAATTATGAGATTCAAACAACACAACTCACAAAATCTCTCTATCACAATAATTCTCACAATCTCATTTGACACATAATTTCATCAGTAATTTGCATGAAGATCTATAAACTAAATACAACACACAACCTAAAACTATGCAATTTTGAACACAATCTCACAACAACAAGACATAAAAGGATTCAAATTGAATAACAAGGACATTAAATTGCTTATTATAAAATGAGACAAAAATATGAGAAGAAGAACTCTGCTTCTTTATTGAAACTGAAGGAGTACTTTGTCTGAAATCTGAGTTCAAAAACTGCTCACAAGACTCTCTACATAAACAAGAGAGGAAGAAGCCAAAAATCTGAACTAGAAAATACTAAGTTTTTCTCTAAGATATATCTCAAAACCCTAATCTGAGCTCAAAGAAAAAGCTCCAGGAAAGGTACCAAAAACTACCCAAGAAGATGGCTCAAAAGTGGAAAAGTCTCACTTTTTGCATGTGCATGCCATGGGACCTCTAAAATTAGGCAAAATCTACTTTTAAAGAAAATAAAACAACTCATCCTTTCAGCATGCAGCTCAGATCCGACCAGAAGAAAAGTCAAACTATCTTTGCATGCAAACTGCTAAAAATAACAATAAGAAATAAAACAATTTATAAACTATATTTTTATTCTTTGCTTTACATCATGCAATTTTTACAATTGCTTTATTTTTCAATTAAAGATGAAATCTTTTGCAAAATATCAACCTTATATCTCCAATTACAATATTGATTTTTCTTATAAAAAATCATAAAAAATAGTAAGCCCTCCACTATTACATTTAACTGATTTATTTTAAAATAAATTAAAATCAAAACCTTTGATATGACTTATGAAATTATTTTATTTTATCAAGGCATATATAATAAAAACCACCAGGTATTTCACTTTGAAACTAAACCATAACCCACCTAGCTCTAATTGATTTTCTAGAAAAATCAATAAAACAAAACATAAGCACTAATACAAAGTGCTCCTATTATTACTAAGGCAAGGTATTGAAAATAATCAACTCTAAGGATTTTCCATTTGCAAAATAAAGTCTAAGTTAAAGACTTGGCAAAAAATACTAAGGCCAAACCTAACTTGAGTCGACCTAGGGCATGTATGAAATACCCATTGATAAAACTAAGTCATTAACCTTAATGAAAAGTGAAAGGCCCATAATTCAAATTAGGGCAAATGGTCAAAACCAGAGGAAAAAACCTTAAACTTATTCGTTTTCACTTTGCAAATTTTGGAAGAACTTTTCCTGGGAGAGATGGTGCCACCATGTACATGCTTGATTTTTAGCCTGGGAAATGTCTTGGAAGCTTCATATTTCTCCTCCAATCTGGTCAACCCTTCTCTGCAACTCATGGTTTTTTCAATGGCTCCATTTGTATTTTGGAAGGCAAGAAGCTAGTAAGGCTGCGACCTTTACATGCTATTCATTGTTTGATTTTTGAGTGTATTTTCCTTTGTGTTTGTTTGATTCCATTCTGGCCGCCATTGATGAGTTCGACCTTTGTGTTTGAGAGCTCTTAAGAGTTGGACATGCTACCTCCTTTCCTCCATTGCTTTGACAAGGGTAAGCTCTAACCCTAGCTTTGTGTTTCCAGTATTTCTCTTCATTCATTAAGCTTTTAAAGCTTAAAATACAAGAACTTTATCTGCTATTTTTAATATATAAAATGCAAACATAACCAAGCTGCGACATGAATGCATCATTTTGGATTTCTACCATGAATTTCTCACTCCATTTCACATCTTTCTCTTTAGATTTGATTTAAATACGACAAGCTTGAAATGGGGTTTTTATATTCTTGGTGATTCCTTGTAACTGAAACTCCTTCTCTATCTAGTCGTGCCATGAAAGCACAAATGGGTGTTTGCAAACTGCATTTCATTCATTGCATTTTAAAAAAAAAAATCCATCATGGGTATTCTGGAAAGAGAGAGAAAATCATCATTTTATAAAATCTCTTTCATAGGTATTTAGTAATAGTGGGAAATCTGTATTATCTCATGAAAACCCCATGTGGGTATTTGAAAATGGTAACAATCTTCATTTTAATCAAAAACCCCAATGTGGGTATTTCTAAAAATGAAAGAAAATCCTAGTATTTCTGGAATAAACTTACTTATTACTGTATTCGCCATTGAAACTATTGAAAACCCATCATGGGTATACTGTTATTTGAAATAAAATTGTTATTTTGTATGCATTGAGATTTTGAACTTGACCCACCATGGCACTTCAAGAATTTTTGCTTTCCTGTCAAAAATTCTCATGTGGATTTACTGAAAAAAGAACAAAATCTGCATTTGAAACTTCCACATTATGTTGAAACCCATATGATTTAATCATTTTTTTTGAAATAATGCAGTTTTCTCTCTTTCTGTTTAAAACAATACTATAGCAGTTGTTTCATTTGTAATTCAGCTTGCTTGATATTTGACAAAAAATGCATTAATTTGGGAGAATAAGATAATTTACTTCTCACCACCTTCGTAGCTTCATTTACCTCTTGCATTATTTACCTTTGTTGAACTAAACAAGAGGACTCCATGTCACTTGTGCTTCATTGATAAGGCATTATGTATGCTTGTTCACTATCATTCTGTAAGACCTCACCCTTTGGTTCAATTGTTGCAAAAGTATTAAAAGAATTAGAGTTAAGGATAAAATATAATATCATTAAATAATGCATCAACTATGTATTAATTTTCAATAATAATACATCATGGTAGTCAAATAAGACATCAATTGATAAAACATGAGATAATAATGTAAACATTAAGTGAGACACTTTTAGGATGCAACAAGCATGACACCTCTTCAATATATGGGATATTGATTAAATTGTGAAATTCGATCTATTAACCAATACTATCAAGGACATATGATATATAACAACTAAGCATGAATACACACATTATATGATATAATAAGTTACAAGGAAATATAATAAATGAGCTACCCTTGTGATCTTAGCTTTTGTTAAATAGGTGTTAAAATAATACAAGGCTTAATTGTTTATCTAATATAAGTTGGATAAATTTTCAATGATAAATTATGGTGGAACCTTTATTAATAATGAAAATTTAAACTAGGTTCTATTACTACTATTCTTAGTTGAATTGATTGTTTATGTTGTATTTCCAAGTGTATAATAAATAAGAGGTAAGAAAAATGAAGTGGAATGGATGTTTCATCCATGTGGAAGCATTAGATTAATAATATAGGTTTTATGCAACATACTTTTGGTATATGATTATTTGAGCCAACTTGACAGTCGCTTACCATCACTTCTCACCAATGACAGCCCTTGGAGAGGTGCAAGAGCCATGCGAAGTTACTGATATGGTGGCCTTTGGACTGGTGAGATTTGACTGAATTTAAAGAGAATTAATGTGCATGGCGGTTGTGTAATCCTTCTGTCATACGGCTGATCAACTTTTCATATATCTTTTGCCCACTGCCCTAATTAATTGGGGGATGGTGTGACATGATTTAGGTAGGAAGCAATTAAAATGGGTCATTATGGGCGTAGAGAGGTAGGGGCGTAGGAGTATAGTGATTAGACATTTATGCCAAGTGGTGGAGGTTGGTTGGAGGAGGCCACTTGGATTTTCCTCCATTGATAGTGGTGCAGCTTATGGATGGAGGCGACGAGTGGTTGCAATTAGGGAGGAGTTTTTTTGGTCATGGGAGGGTGTGGATTGTGTGGGAGTCTTCACACTGATCTGCAGAGAAAGGATAGATATTCCATCACGTGGGAGAAGGTAGGAGTGTTGTTGTGAGAGAGAGGCGGTCTAAGAACCTTGCATAGCCAGTGATGTTGGAGGTGGTTGTGGTATGTCGCATAGGCCCTGTGAATTCTTCTACATATTTGCATATATTCGGAAGCATGGAGATCCACTGGGAAGGGAGGTAAGGTGTTACACCTACCAGGTATTAAAAAAAAAGAAAAATGAAAAAAACTTGATAGATACTCTTGGTCACTTCATTTCTTGTCCGTTGCAGTTCACGTGCCCTTATTTTTATATTGTTTTGTGTTTTGCTTTGCATTTTCCTAAAAAAATTGTACATTTAAATCAGGCCTCGACATGTTCTTATGATTGTATGTTCTGTCAGGCATTTATCTCTACTCCATTCGATCTTTGTAAAACTAATCTGTGCATATCATTGTAAATGAGAATTTCATCTGCTTGGAAATTATACAGAACAATATAAGGATCTATTTACTATCAAAATACAGCTGTAGTTTGCATTCTCTTGTTGCGGTAGCCCATGGGATCATATTAATTTAAGTCTATGAGACCACATTTCCTGGTGGCATTCTGTCAAACAGTTCTCAAACCCTGTCTATGCGCCTACGTTTCTACATACATGTTAAATAGGGCAATCACAACTACAACACCTGACAAAATCCTCCTATCCTTTATATCTCGATGGGTGTCCTTTCCCTCTTCCAAAACTCCCATTTTGGCACAAGCATCGCAGATGCTGGCAAAGGTTATGAAATTTTTCATTACACCTGTTGATTGCATTTTCTGAAAAGTTTCTAAAGTCTTTTCAACAAACCCATCTCGCGCGTGTCCTTCAATCATGGCATTCCATGAGTTCACATTTCTTTGATTCATCATCTAGCTGCGCATGGGATTTGCCTACGTTTCCACATTTATGCATACATAGAAAAATAACGTAGTTTAATTTATTATGTAAAAGAATGCATAGGTTGAGCTGTTAATAGTGACAGAGGATAAGTATACATCGGAGGCTAGTAGTTTATAAGATCATTTGCATTTGGTGGTTGTCCATACTCTGTTTCCAAGGCTCCCATTTTTGTGCAGTTAGGGAGGATACTATCAAAATGAAGAAGTCGATTGCCATCTCCTTCCCTATATAAATTCTAACCTCAAGTTCATCATGGATTAGGAAAGGAAACCTTTCTCTTGGGATGACCAAAATTTCTAGAGGACAAAAGAGAAAAGCATTTAGGAGTTCCATAATAAATGAAGAAACCGCTCAGACTTATGCAACATATGAAATGTAGCAGAGCTGAAGAAGGATTGTTTATACTGACAAAGGAGTTTCTGCAGTTAACTCAATAGCGCTTATTTAAAGAAGTGAAAGAGTCGTTTTCAATGTCTTCATACTATTTTTTTTCCTACTATTACCTTTGCTTGAAAATGCCTAAGTTTTTCTCTTCAATCCGTATCCTACTATTATTAAAATATATGAAGGTCACATTTGTCTTAGAAACTATGTCATATGATATGTGTAATATGTTTTGTTTCAATAATTTTCTTGCAAGATTATGTTCCTGTTTTAATAATTTATCTGTAAGATCATTTACATATAGTTATTAGCAATCTTTATCTTGCTCATACTTTAAGGAGTATTCCTTGTTTATTTAATCTATTACATTTAGAGTAGATAACCATGTATGCTCAAGGATATTAATTTTGTTACTTTACAAAATGGTAGTACCTTTTTGAAAGTTTAAAATTATTTATTGGTCACAACTTTGTATAGAATAATTCTTAGTTTTAGAATTTGATAAAGAATCGTCCGAAATCCACAATGACACAAATTTTTACAATGGTAGATTATTCCCATGTTTAACCACCGTGACAACATATAATGACACAACCTTCAATGAACAATATGAACCCATAGTGTGTGGACAACCAAGTACCAAAAATGAACTTTGGAATGTCGATGGATTTAAATATAGCTAATAGTAAATCAATTAATAACCATGAATGGCTCAACAAATAGTTAATCTTTGATGTGAATAATTCTGAATGTGTTTGATTAGAAAAACAAAGATAATACAATATTCAATTATTATAGTATTAAACTAAATGTTATTATTCCTTCATTAGGTACCTCAAATTTAATAATCCTTAAGAGTTTAATAAAAGGACAAGATGATCTCCTTAATCCTCCATTTAAATGGTGACCCAACATGATGTTATCGTTAGATCAATTTTACCGTAAATCTTAGTTTGGAGATGAAACTTTATAAAACCAAGGCATCAATGGGCAAATCAATATATGAAGATTTAATCTTGGTAGTTGATAAGGTGGTATAAGATTTCCTCTGAAAGGTTGTTATTGCCTTATTAAAATTTCGTTGCAAAATCAAATAGAAAATATGTTCATTGGTAGATTATTTTTCCTCGAAGTATCTTGTGCATTTTATTTATCACTCTTTCCATCATGTTTATCAAATAATCAATTGTTATATATTCTGGTAGTAGTACATTATTAATCTAGAGTAGAAGATACATTACGTTGTTAACAAGACTTTATTGATTCAAGCTGAATAGTTACCTCTTTCATCAATTGATAGATTCTATCAATCTAAATAATCTTCGCCGTGCTTGATTCATCTGTTGTTCGCTCACATAAACATCGGCTCATATTCTCAATGGTACTAGTCACTAATTAATCTAGTGAATCAATATATCTAAATTATCTAAAAAAAAAACCACCATTGATTAATAGATGAATTTAACTTTATCCACATTGGATGCATAGTACATGAATCTTTGTGTTATTGATCTAGTGACTATGATTTTGGTTGATGATGTAACCATGTATTAAATAAATTTAAGATAAGGTTTTGACTCCTTAAAACTAGAAGTACTAGCAAGTTATGAATTCTTTTAGGTTCTTCCAATAAAATGTAAGTTACCTAGTGTGGTAGAGATAGATTGAGTTTAGTTGAATGGTTATTGTCTTGAATAATGTGAGCATTGGGCAAAAGGTAGATGGCCTTGACTAAATCACCTACTCATTATTTTGAATAATGGTGATAAGGGATTGGATTATTTGAGAGTAAATTTATTAGTATATCAATCTAGTAATTTCATTATATAGAGAGAGGAACTCCCATCCTTTTAATGTTATATTGTGACCTTTGGGTTGTTTGGATTAACACCCTAGCTACCACTACAATCATCTATTTAAGATATGATATGGTCATCTTTATCCTAGATAATACTCGGTTATCACATTTTGTCAAGGTATCCTTTCTCGGCATCACCTTAGTGGGTGGCAACCGATTGTGAAACTGTCTGGGGTAATGGATGCTAGAAAGGGTTGCGTACCCACTTTTATAGAATATAATCTATGGACGAGTCAAATGAGTTGGAACAACTCAAATTGTCGAACTACAATGCCTTTGTGAATTATATACGTAGGCAAGGCTGTCTGAGACGAGCCCCCCCCGAGGACTAGGTCTGGCCCCTAGGATTTGTTCTCTTATTATTTTTGAGTTTACTACTAATTTATATATGTTATTGTTGGAATGTGACCTATTTAATGTTTCAGTTTAACCTTGGGTGGTTGAACTATTTAAGTGTACCTCAGTGATGTGGATTTCATGTCTCCTCTTGAATTGACCATGAAGGTCTAAGAAATTTAGTTACCTAACTTAAAGAATTATAGTTATTGTCTGTTCGAATTTTTTTTTCTTTCTTATAGTACCTGCATTGGTAGAAAACTTTGAGAGTTTTGCAAGCATAAGTGAATGAAATTTGAAATTAGTGTTTTGTTCTTAACTGTATATTGAGTGTTAAATTTAGGGCATTACACATTCTTATAAGATAAAACACTGCTGCTCCAAAATAGAACAATATGAAACAACATAAAAGAATGTGAATAGACCTGGAGAAGCAGAAATCAATTAATATGACAACAATTTCTTATAACTTTCTAGAATGAGATTGATAGTTTCTAGCTGAATCAAGTTTGTCAAATTTATTATCCATTTGCAATTTTCACTTCAATGCTTTGATTTGTTTTACAGTTAGATGGTTGGCCGTTCACGGGCCAGCTGTACCTACGGTTTTTTTCTTGGGATCAATATCAACAATGCAGTTCATACAACGATAAACTTTATATAAACTAAATCATGGAGCTATTTATGACACAATCAAACCCGAATGAACAAAATGTTGAATTGAATCGTACCAGCCTCTATTGGGGGTTGTTACTTATTTTTGTGCATGATAAATTTGGTTACTCCTTCATTTAAAATTTGTTTCACTCTCTTATGAAAGGCTCAGATGAGCATGATAATGTAATTTCCTACTTGGCCCACTTGTAAGTTTAAGGGGCAGAATGCTGAATTCTACCCTTGTGGGAGCCCATTTTACTCCACATGCTTTTGTGTCTTCATAAAATAATCAACTTCATGGATTTTCCTATACCTACAATGGAAACAAATAATGTTAGCAAAAAAAAATAAATATCATGATGTTTACACTTTCAACTCTAGTTCATTCACTTTTCTTGATTGTTTCAATGCACTGTTGGCAACATTATCTATTACTGTTGGTCATTCATGTAGATGTGTTCATAGTTGAAGCTCTAATGAGACCTTCACACCTTTTTTGCATGTCAATTGGAGCTCGAGGAGAAAGGATGATGCACTATTAGCTCTCAAAAATGTAGGTTTGAACCATGACAGGTTGCCAAGCCTTCACAACGTTTTAGGATAACAAAACAAGGTTTGAAACAATTAAACCTTCTACTCTTCAGATGCTGCTAGACCTAGGCAGGTGTACCTAACTGAATTAAGCAGATTTGACTTTTGATCTTTTCCTATTGCCCTAATTTGTCCAAGATGGCAATTTGAAATGGACAAAATAAAACAAATTTGGTACAAATTGCAAGTTAATATTCAAAACTAAACCCTAATACGCTTAGATAACAGATGTAAAAAATGTGAGAGAAACCAAAGAATGAAAACGAAAAGACTAGTGCCTTATAGGGTTCACGAAGTCAAGAGAAATCTGAAACGAGTTTATTTGTTTTGGCAAACATTCAAGTTGTTTAGCATTTTATTTGGTTTACAACTTGTATAAACATGCAAAATTGTGATTATTGAGTTCTTCTTAATAATCCAATTGATATTCCCTAATTATTATGATCAATTGAGAGAATTTAATCTTTATTGGAAAGAAACAATTAATTGACCATACAGATGCAGCAAATGTGCATTGACGAACTAGGTATAAACTTGTTTACACCAATTCGAACAACCAGAAAACACCATTATGGAGACAACTTCAATAATACTCTTTGACAAATATCATAAACAACCGATACCAGAAAACATTGCACCATCATATCAGATTTTCATTGATATCTCCATGATTTTACATATGCAACCAGTCTCATCTTTGCCCAAAAAATGTATATTTCTGTCTGTTCTCTATCTCTATCTAATTCTACCTCTCCTATATTGTTTTCAAAATGAACATTTATACATTCAGAAGACGAAAGGATGCGTCCTTTCGGAAATAGGAAAAAACAAAAATCAAAACAAAGATAGAGAATAATTAGGCTCTAGTTATCCATAAGTGAGTTTTAGTGAGGTGGTCCAAATAATCCTGGCACTTATATGTATCCACATCTTTGACAGCATTCCGAATTGTGATTTCCATCTCGACCATTTCCTCATTTTGCTCTCTCACTTCCTCTAATGTTGTATCCTCTGCAGAAGATGTCTTCATGATTTCCTTCAGCACTGTGTCACATTCATTCTTCCATCTAGTGGCATCTTTCAACTCCCCTTTACTATCAGAGAATGTGATCACAGTTTTCTTGGCAGCTTCAATTAATCCTTGTTTATCCCCCTGCAATTCCTCAGAATTTTTGATGGCGATCGACAATATGATTTGCAGCTTCAAGTGCAGTACTGTTAGCCTCATCACGTGGGGCCAATTCATGAAACTTCTCCATAACTCGTTCATCCATCCTTTCATGCTCCTTCAATGCATCCAGAGTACAAGAATACTTTCCCCACAATTGATTTAACCAAGATGTCAAATTGTCCTGCCTCCTCTTAACAATTGCTACAATTGCATCATACTTTCCCTGATTATAAGCACTTGACCCTATCTAATGATCTTTTTCCTGAGTACTTTCTCCTTGAGTGAGCATTTTGGTTGGATCTATTGAAATACCAACCAAGTCTTTCAATCTATCATTTTCTCTCAGCATTCTTTCATTACTTGCTTTATACATTTCTCTTTCTTTTATCAGTGTCTGAATCTGTGCTTTATTCAATTTTGCAATATTTTTCCCAATCTCTGTAATAACCACAGGATCAGCCTCTCCAACCTTTAGGGTCATAACATGGCCAAATGCCTTCTCTGTATCAATTACCATTGATTTGCTATGGGGTGGGTACAAAGCCCATATCATCAATGATCCCTCATCAGTATTATACTTAGAGCTTGCATACAACTCTGTCACCCTTTCCTTATCAAGTTTGTGTGCAGTATTACTATCTCTTAAGAAACTATCAAAAACTAAGGCAGAGTTCAAATCAAGTCCAGGAAAAATCATAACACCAGCATTCTCCAACATTTTCCTCCCCTTTTCAAGAGTCATATTTGTCATTTCAACATCCACACATTTTCTCAATTGACCCAATAATTGTTCTTCATTCCCAGAAGTGACAACACCAACATTTTCTCTTATTTCCTTCCCCTTCTGTTTGTACAAGAATGCTTTGAACTCTGGAGAATTTATAAACTCATCATCTGAAACAAATGATCTATATTCCATATGCCTTGCATCAATATCACCACTTTCAATACTCTGTTCTCTAGTTGGGCAAACATACCTCTGAGTCCTTAACCTAGATACTCTCTTTGTTCTGCTCTGTGGCACTTTATCCATTGGGGTTTCCTCACCCCTAGAAGACAATATTCTCGTATCCTACAACCCTTGGTTATAGCTTTCAACCACCACCTCTGCTTCCTCTTCATCCAAATTCCTGATCATATAATCAAAAGGATAAGGTACATGTTGATACCTTCCAAAGTTAATCCTTTCTTTGGCTAAATTGATATATCCTTCAGGGTCAAAGTTTTTCCTGGGTGGTCCCATTTTCATATTATAATGCAACAATCTATCACGAGTTGAATTATATCCCTCCTTAGCCAACACAGTGAAATCACTAAAGCATAATGTACGAGGCATAAAAGCTTGCTTCCCATAAGAACTGAAAAGCATCACACTGCTGTAATCCATTTGTCTGACAATTTCCAAATATGCAACTCTGTTTGGAACTGTCCTTGGTAGAATAAAAGGGGTACCTTCAAATCCATACACTCTGATCATTCTAGCTCCTTCCAAACAATACCAGTCACCCCAATTATGATCAATTGGCCTATTGAAATATTTTGGCCGAAGAAATATTTTAATCTCATTAGTCAATGAATAGTTACAAGGATATTTAAACAATTTGTACAAAGTTTTCACAAAATATTCTTCAAATTGGACGAAACTAGAACTAGCAAACCTTCTGTCCCAAATAGTAGTCCAGAATTGAATAGGCAATGCTTCACCCTCCTTACCAATTTGAGAAACTCTCATCTCTGGAGGCCATACTCCCAACTCCTGTCCAAAATACAGCACCAAGTGCATTAACAATGAATAATGTCTGAGATGAACAATAGAAGCTCCACCCTTAATAGCCACCAATCCTGAATCAAGCTCCCTAGAAATATATGAAGCATAGTCGAATGGCCTGGAGTTGTGATATTGAATATCTGCTGTGATAATCATTGGCACAATTGACATGAGTTTCGGGGCATCCATCCCCAATACTTGACACCTGAGAAATATGTGTACTTCATATAAGGTTCAAACAAATCTACATGATAAGGAGGCCCCTCACTATCTTGCAGAGGTTCTGACTTGTTACCCTGTTTAATTCTATGGATAGGCAACCTCCAACCCTTATAGATTGTATCCATTCTTGAAAATTCCTTTTCCAACTCTTCACAATTGATCTCCTCATTGCAAAACCCTTCCAATTTGAAAACCTCACCTATTGCTTCTTTAGACACATATATCTGTGGTTTTCCAGATGGGTCACATATAGCCTTACGTTTTGGATCATAATTATCTGCAAGCAATTTTACTAATTCTGCATTTACAAAAATATTAAGGCAGACTAGTTTCCCTACATTCAACATCCATGGGTTACAGACTGGTTCAAAACGATTTCTTTTGTGGTAATGGAAACTGAATAATTCATATCCTCTTATGGCAGTCCAGACATCACCTATGAATTTGCACTTGTCATCTAATTTATCAACCTCTACCCTATGTTGTGCCGACCTTCTAGCTTTAGGCCCCAAGCCAGGTAGTTGATCGATAAGGTCTTGGTTCAACCTCCTTTCAGTGCCCTCTTGCTCTGTATCAACCTTTTGTTTCTTTCCTTTTTACATACCATTCTCACCAGGCTTTCTACCCTTACCCTTTCCAGAACCAGAAGACTCCATTCTCAAGCTTACAGAATGAAAATGTAAAAAACCAAGAAACAATCACTTACAGTATTCTGCTCGAGCTCCTCAGACTGAAAAATGTCTCGGTTCTCTGTTCAACATGCCAATTCACCTGCAATCAATTCGGAACTAAAGAATTGATACAAACTTTACTGTTATACCCCGTCGCGCCATTAATGAAGCACGAATGAAAACCAATTTGAAATTGGCACTGTCGCATCAAATGTCCTTTCGATGAGAGACTTTCAAATCTGGGGCGAAGCCTTTTGCAGCATCTATTACACCTCTCGCCAAGACATAATGTGGTCTTATCAACACTTGGGATCCAAAAAATGATGACTGTCACTCCCTTTTTTATGTCGCTATAACAATCCCAAGTCGGGGAGATGCTACATAGACTTCATTGTGTCATATCAATATGCATTCTTCAAGTCATATTCACTGAGACAAAATCACCCCTTTCACTGATGAACTCTCATTTCGACGCATCCATCAAGTTTTCTCACTGAAGAAATAAACCCCACCAATGAAATAATACCTTCAGTAAGATAGTAAACCTTCGGGAAGACTTATATCAAAAAGTTATTCTCCTGGTGATGCATATCTCTATTGGCATATCTTTTAAATCGGCAAGACCCCAATACTCTTTCCAATAGCTTTTTGAATCCCCTTGCATTTAGTTCAGCAAGACAAGAATCACTTCGCCAAGACCTTCCCCGACGCACATAAGTCTTACCAAAACATTTGCTTGCAAGCCAATCGGTAAGACCAAATGATTTCGTTATGACTTCATGCCGATACCCATCAGCTTAGCCGAAATGACCCCTCCACATGCTAGTCGGCAAGACCAATTGAATTCGTCGTGACACTACGACGACGCCCCAACATATGCCGATATACCTTTTCTATATGCCGGTCAGCAAGGAGAATACTTCGCTATAATGTTACCCCGAAATGCCTATTTTACAGATGTGAATCTCTTTAGTCGCCGAAACAAAAGAAAAGACTTGCCGATTGTCTGCAACAAATACATGTTAGTTAAAATATAGGTCGGGGAGACTTTTACTATGTCTTGCCGATATGGGACTTTCAATGAAATACGAAGAGCTAGATAGATTCTAATGGGTCACATGACAAAAAATAAGCAAGACAATGCAAAGAGGGGATTTTATGCTTATGATAAGGACTTAATGCTGGAAACTCTTGAATGCAATAGACTATAAAAAATCCAAAATTTTACAGTTCTAACAGTGCACCACTTCTGCATTGGCCAACAATAATCAAACAATGATGATTATGTCCATATTTATGTGTTTTTCCTTCTTGCATCTTCAATAGTGTAGAGTGCTCCTCATAATGCATTGAAAACAGTTAGCTCCATGGCTTGTGTGGATTTTCTTAACTTCTCTTTTCCTTTCATTCTTGAAAGAAGTGCATCAAAATGCAAATTTGCATTGTCATTTGTATTCTTGCAATCAAATGAAATCTATAATATAACAATGTCATGGAATAAAATTAAAGCAATGAATGCTTAATCATTTTTATAATAATCTTTGTATTTCATTTGTTCTATAAATTATTGAGAAATGACTCTGAACTTTGTTCTCTCAAACAATGCATAAATGATACCTAATATAAAAAATGCAATCAACAATTTAAACCATGTAGCAACTAACTAAATTTGAACTTTAAGATCAAACAAAATTTAATTAGCTCCACTAATTGAGCTCTTAGTGAAAATTGGTAATAGTAACTATGCTTAAAAATGTCCGCTTCAATCATTCCTGTGGCATCTTCAATGAGAAGAACAAATATTGGAGTGAATACTCCATTTAGCTTGCTAGTTTGCTTCACCCTACTATAACTCCTCTTAGAAATCTGCACAAGGTTCCACACTTTACCTATCTCACTATCCACTTTACCATGCTGCTGACAAAGGGTGTGCAATTGAACCTAGATGTCCTCTTTATGCATAATAGCATAAACATTATTGTCTGTCTCCAAGGAAACATAATCTTGTCCAAAAGCATTTAAGACCTTCAAATGTCTTCTTGACTATTGGATGACAATAGATGGACCATTGGCATTCCTTTCTAAACCTTTTATTTTGACTTTGGCTGCTATATTATCTTTCAAGGCAAGTTCTTGTTGGGTACTCTCCAAGAAATGAAATGAACTTTAATTATCATGAATCAATTTAATATCCTCATCCTCTTGACAACCTTTAGGAAACAACACTACTTCATCTTCTTCTATAACAAAAATAAAATGTTGTTGTTCTCCTTTTGCACCTGTAGTATAAAAATCACTATCATATGCAACTTCTCTGTTATGCTCCAGTGGTAGCTGATGTTGGGTTAGTTTTCCATTTCCCATCTTTAACTTAGTTTGAAATTTTTTATACTCTAAACTTCCTTCCTTCACCAACTAGTGCTCATTCAACTCTGCAATTTTTTTCATATCAGAATTGTGGTCTTTAGCACCTAAACTCCTACCACCTTCAACCTTCCAAACAAGTTTGTGGGTACCACCTTTGTTAACACCATCTCTTGCTCTAGATATCTTACATTCTTCATAGGTTGCTTTACATGAAAGACCAACCCCTAGTATGAAGTCAATGTGATGATTTATATCCCTAATTGGAGGCAATGATTTTGGGATCTCATCTACCACTATATCAGCATGTTCCTTGAGAAAAACTTGGATCTCCAAAGGAAATTCATCTATCCTAGTTTCTGTCATAGAAATCCTAGGTCTAGTTTTGATTTCAAAGCCCTTTTCTTCCTTTTCTATGGTTTTTATGAATTCCTTTTCACCTACCAACATCACACTAGATCCCACTTGTGATTCTTGGCTTTCTTCTCTCAAAGGTGTTAGAGTATAGGAGACCCCATCCTTCTTAAGGAAATATATGTTTTTGCTACCATCATGGACTACCTTTCTATCATATTTCCATGGTCTACCTAGCAACATATGGAAAACATCCATGGGAATGATATCAAACAAAAATTTATCCTGATATCTCCCTATTTGGAATTCTACCCAAATTTTCTCATTCACTAATACTTGTTTCCATTTGTTTAACCATAATACCTTATATGGAGTGTCATGGGGTAACCTTTTCAATTTTAACTTTTCTACCATTTCAATAGAAACTAAGTTATTAGTACTACCAGAATCAATGACAATCTGACAACATTTACCTTGGATTTTGCAAGTGATCCTGAAGAGTGATATTCTTTGGGGTGGTTCCTTCTCCATGGGCACTTTGATCAAGGTTCTCCTCATCAGAAAAACTCTCCAACTTCTGGTTCTTCCACTTTTGGTGAAAAATTCACACTTTCAACATCTCCACCTTGCGCTACTTTATTCCTCCTCTCATTCCCCAAAAAAGTAGATGAATATTCTTTAGGGCATTACCATGCTTGATGGTGTGTAAATTTATTACATTTATAAAAATTTCTATTGAATCCACTTGATCCTCCTCTACTCCCAATTTTCCCCCTAAAATTTGATCTTCTTCCCCTAAAACTACCCCTTGAATATGAGATTTGTTCTTGAGAATTACTTGTCTCTCCCCGACTCTCATGTGACTATCTTGAATCAACAAATGGTCCTCTTCCTCTAAAATTACTTCCCCTACGTCTTTTTTGTTTCTCTTGTCTTCTTCTCAACTTGTCTTCAACCTTTATGGCTAGTTGGTAGTATTCTTCTATCGTTTTATGGCTTGTGAGACTTAGTTCATGTTGTAGACTATATTCAGTCCATTCAAATACCTTGCAACCTTATCAACATCCTCCTCCATATGTCCAGATCTAATACTTAGTTTATAGAATTCTTTTGTATAGGTCTTTACATCCATGTCTTTTTGTTTCAAATTTTGTAGCTACCTATACAATTGAATGGCATAATCCCTAGGTGGAAATTTACCTTTTAGCTTTGCAACCATTCTATCCCAAGAGGTGATATTTTATTTTCCTTTCTTCCTTCTCTCTTCTTGCACATAGTCTTGCCAAAGGGATGCATGTCTCTTCAATTTTGTTCTTTCCAACTTCACTTGTTGTTCCTCTGGAACATCTTCAAATTCAAAATATTTGTCTAATTCTCCAATCCAATAAAAAAGTTCCTCATTTTTTAGACTACCCGAATACACCGAGAGTTCCATCTTCAATTTGGAACCTTCACCTTTGACAGCTTTCAACAATCTCTCCAGCCTTATCTCTTTAACATCTCTTTCTTCATGGGGTTCTTCTTGTGGTGGATTATTTTCATCCATCTCTTCTTCCTGATCACTCAAATCTCTTGTGATCAAAACTCTTCTCTGATTTGTCTCAACTACTGTAAGCCTTGCATCAAGACTTGTTCTCATTTCTCTCATCTCTTGGACAAGTCTATCTCCCATCTCTTTGGCTAACCTTTCTATTGCTCTTTCAACAACATTAACCCTTGGAGGCATCTTTTCTTATCTTCTATTAACTAAACCAAATTTTTGTCTTTATTGGCTCTGATACCAAAATGATGTAGAGAAAGGACTCTCAATCAAGAACCTAAACACTTTCCAAGCAGGGTTTCAATACTATTTGTGTAAATGTGCAACCTTGCTCATACTTGGCACTTTACTCCCGAGCCTTAAAAAATGGGGGCACCATCATAATAGCACTTCAACCTTTGAGGACAACATGGAACAAGGGTAAATTGATGGATTTAGACCTATTTCAATAGACTTTGAGGGTTTCCAAATGTTCATGACACAAGCAAGTGTTTGACACCATAAATCATGCAATTTAGGGCTTGTTGCCACTAGTATCTTAGGCCAAAACATAAAAAAAAGAGGAATAAATTTTTCCAATACAAATCTAGGCTTATTCAAACCTATTACAGGCCCCCACAATGGTTCTCCATCTTTTCCACATCAAATGGTGCACGGGTTTGTTGAAAGAGCGTTGACCCTAGGGTGTTTGGATAGTTTACACTAAATTGGAAACATATTGTCATTAAGAACTCCTTCCACATTGAGAATTATACTTCATACTTTTGAAAGTATGTGGGAAAAATTAAGGTAGATATTTCCACCAATTTTTATGGGTTTTTATTGGTGGAAACTCTTCCCATCCATTTTTATTTGTTTCTTGCAAACCTTAGGCAGGGTTTCAACCTGTCAACACAAAATCTGCAATATCTTTCTCAAAACATGATGAAAATATACAAAACATTTTTTTTTTGAAAGCTAACACTCTTATCCTACTTTTTGATTCACTAGAAATGTTGTACTAGATCATACCAGGTTGTACAATGAGTTTCCCAGTCAGATTTCACAGAAAAATGTAATGTAAAACGTGGCAAATTGATGAGTTTCTCATTCAAACTTATTCCAACTCTTTGGATTGATCATAAAAGGAATATTTATCATTTACCAATCATTTCCAATTGAAATAAAACTGACCAACAACCTTTTGTTAACTCTAATGACCTCATTTGCAACTTTTGACAACATTTTGACAACTTTTAGCAACTTTTGCAACTTTTTACAATGACTCCAAAACATTATAAAACATCCTAGAATGACTCCAAATGAATCAAAATGGTCTTAAATGACCTTATTGATCCTTACCAAACCAAAACACCAAATTTTATCAACATTTGCAACAATTTTTCCCAATAGGTCCATCAGGATGCCCTGCATCACGACTCTATTTTGTAGATGTGTAACACCAGACACATGTAGTGGATGTGATAATAGTTGCAATACACAAAGTGCACCACATCTATTTTCTCTTCTTTGAGCCCTTAAATCTACTAAAAATCAAACAAATTACAAAGGAAAGGGTACATATTGCATCCCTTGAGCCCTTTGTAGAAGGTCCTAACTTAGTATCCATGGTGTGCATCGACTAGAACAAGAGTCATTTTGGTTGCAACTCCGCAGAAAAATCACACTCAGAGCACCAAATTTCTCAAATGAAAAATGCACAAATAAGCATTTTTCACCTCCTAGGGCCTATTTTTACCCTTCTATAGTGGGATATTTTACCCCCTTTACTACTAGGTGCATTAGCTTTTGATTTCAAATGCTAACACAAACACCTTGAAGGTCCTAAAACAAAAATATTTTACCACAAACACATACCACTACCAAATTAATTTTTTGGAACAATTAATCAAAATTTTTTATTTTTTTTTTAAATTTATTTATTTTTTCGAGGGGACAATATCTTGTACGGCCAACACCAGGGCATACCAGGGCATTTCCAAGCTATTTTTTTAAATTTTGTTTGACATAACGCTATAAAAACACATTATATCAAAGATGGGCAAAATGTAGATACCCTAAATTTTCCCGACCCATGAACAACACTTTTTGACTCTCACCCTTCTTCCTCTAAATGATTAAATAATGCCTAGTTATTTAATTAGTGTCAATTTTCATATTCTGCTATTAATTAAATAATTTAACATTATTTAATTAATTCATCCTCATTCATCATTTCAGATTAATTGAATAAATCATATTTTTTTAATAAAGTCCTCATTTAACATTATTCTCCCGATTAATTAAATAAATCATATTTATTTAATAAAGTGCTAATTTAACCTTATTCCTCCTAATTAATTAAATAAACATTAATTATTTAATTGTGTCTCTAACATTACTTATTCTTATAATTTAATTAAATAGTTGTCATTAATTATTTAACTAGCATACATATATTAAATATTAATATATATTTAATATGTGGAGAGTTATCCTTTTGAGGTGCTTATTTGTTTTTTGTCTTTGATTTAATTATTTGATTTTTTAATTAACTTATTTTTTAATCTTTGATTGATTTATTTGATTTTTTAATTAATTTATAATAAATATTTTTAAATCTTTGTGATTTATCTTTGATTTCTACTTGTGACCAAATCTCTTTGATTTTGATTTTTTTGTTTCAACAAATCTCTTTGATTTGATTTTTTGTTTCATCAAATCTCTTTGTTTTGATTTTTTTGTTTCATGAAATATCTGGGCGTAATGTTGAATAATGAGATTTATGAAACATAAATTTAAAAATAAACAATATTTAAATAGTGTTTGTAGTTTGATAGTGAAATTAAATTTGTAAGCAAGTTATTAAATATTCAGATTTGCAAATCAAATTTTTATTAGATTACCAAACAAATTATGTAGATGCAAAAGTGAACAAATAAGAGAAAAAATAACAAACCATATTAACCATATACAGTCCTAAACATGTAATTGAATTGCATGCATAAAGATGCTCACACCCACATATTCCTGGCACTAATGAAGATCTAAATAGAATAATAATTGCCTTTATAGTTATTACATACATAATTCTAAAAGAAAGAAAAGATGTCTAATAGAGAATGTTAATCTAAAGCCAAAGTCCATTACAAAAGTCAAGAATAACAAGGAGGGGACCATTATTGTGGGTTCAATGATATTTGTTACTAATGTAGGAAAACTTGTGAACTGTTAAATCTTTTCAAATTAAATATAAAAAATAATTTTGAATTGTTTCTAATATATATGTTAGGACTATATCTTTTATTTCAATCAAAACAAAATTAAAAAAATCAATTTGAACTGTTAAACCTTTTCAAATTAAACTTTTTGAAATTTGAACAACCTTTGCCGATGTCTTCTCTAGCATGCATCGAATGGGGATCACAGGATAGAATATGGTCACCCACTGAAGAAAAAGGGGCGGATTTGACACACAATTTTAGTTGACAATAGACTTGAATGAAAATTGTGGAAACATAGACAAGGCATGCGAACCTTCTCACAAAATTTTGTAAGGAAAAACTGAGCAGGGAATATAATGATCGCATGCGCAAAATGGATTCATTGAAAAGTTTTAAAGACTAAAGAAAAAGACTGCAAGGTTTTCAAGAGGTGTGAAACAACAATCTAACAAAAATTCCACAAGCTCCAAGGTCTATAACATCACAACATGTAATAACGCGCTAGAGAAATCACATATTGTGCTCGAAAAATAGCTAAATGACAGTGTTTTTTGAAAATTATGTGTAATAATGCCTTGGACGAGAAATCACATAATGCACTGAAGAAATCAGTTAAAATGAAAAATGTTTTTAGAAATTCAGTGATTTCTTTTTATAACTATCAAGTCCTTTATTTTATTTTATTTTTTAAAGTTTTATTGTATTTATCGCCAAGTGCATGTCATTTGAACGCCAATTTCTAGCTGAAGAGTTTTTCCTTACATAATTTTTTGATTTTTTATGGATGCCACTATAGACGCCTCTCAGTGTAAATAATCTACTTTCCCTCTTCCGAATTAAATAATTAAATAAATTATTTAATTCTCCAATATTCACTCAACATGATCTATTAATAAATAAGCTTTTGTTTATTAATTCAATCTTTGTTTGCACATTATTCTTAGGATTAATTAATTAATTAATTAATTATCCTCACATTTTGATTGATCAAATCACCTCCATTGATTATTCAATATAACTAAATTATTGATCAATCATTTCCACCGTTTATTCCAATCCCACTAATTAATATATCTATTTCCATTGATTATTTTAATCCCAATAATTAATAAATCAATTTCCATTGATTGGATCGATCAAGTCAATTAAATTCCCAATCTATTTCCTCTCAAAAAACATCGACCATTGATCTTGATCTTTGATCTTTGCATCTAGATCGTTCATATGCAATAAGCATTTATATAAAAGAAGCCTTCTTCTCATATTTTTGGATAGCCACGAATTCTTAATATTTGGCACCATTTATCATTCAAACAACATTTGAAGCTTGAAGAAAAATTTAGCATACAAAATCTAAGAGCAATTATCAAGGATACATTTCGAGAGAAACAATGAAGGTGAGTTAAAGGTAGCATAGAAAGGAAGGTAAAATTGTATTAGTTTGTTATCTTCCATTTTGCATTTGTTCTTGATCGAGAAATTGATTTAAGTTAAGTATTGAATTCATAATTTAGTGGTTACTATGATTGATTCATGATTTATGTTTATTATAACCTCAATTTCAGGTCTTACAACTATAAGCTTTAGGAAGAGTTCTTAATACCTTCTTTACCACCTCATCTTCACCAAGTTTTCCTCCAAGGCATCTAATGGAATTGACAACTTCACCCACTCTATGTATGTAGCCTATAATATCTTCATCTCTTGTCATCCTTAGGGTCTCAAATTTAGTCTTCAGATTCTGCATCTTTGCTTGCTTGACTTTATCATCTCCTTCATATTCCAACTATTTCCAGATCTCACCAATGGTTTTAAGACTCATAACTTTCACAAGTTCTGAGTTAGAAAGACCACTCAAAATAGAATACCTTACTTTTCCATTGTTCTCTTATGTCTTGATATCATCATCAGTACTCGAACCATTTATAGCATTGTATATCTAGTTTCAATAGACTTCCAAACTCTAAATCCCAGAAAAATAAGAAAACCTTCCATCCTAGTCTTCTAGAATGCATAATCAGATCCATCAAACAAAGGAGCATCCTTCTTGTGCACCATCCTAGATCCACCTGAAGTGGTTAAGATTTCTTCCAAGGAACCTTGCTCTAATACCAATTGTTGAATGCACAAGATAATTGAGAGGGGAGGTGAATCAATTGTACATTAAAACATAAAAATCATCATTAACATACAATTATCATGCATGAGAAAAACATAAACATGAGAAAAAATAATGCAAACACATCCAAAAACGTGAGAAAATTATATTTACATGGAAAACCAAAGAAGGGAAAAAACACGATGAGGTAATTAGCTCATAATATAAGGTAATTGGATCATCAAATAGAATAGGCTCACTGTTAGAGGGCTCACTACCCAAAATAAATAAGGGCTCGTGCTTCCAAAAAAGAAAGAAAAAGAAAGAAGATTGTTACAATGATAAATCCATCTCAAATCAATAGAAAAGTTCCACCACTACTCCACATTCACATTCACATTCTCTCTCAGTAGAATATAGATGCTTTCTGCTCACTGCTTCTAGTAGTCTTAGTCATTAAGGCTCACACTTTACTTTTCACTTTCACACTTCACATCATAATTCACATCACACACACTTCATACTCACATCCTCCATCAAATCAACATACATATATACCCATTATAACCTTGAAAATAATTCACAAGGTTGGCTATGCACCTAAAATGCACAAATTCAAACTAGGTTAGCACTAAAAAATTCCTAGAATGGAGAGGAATGAAAGTGGACACCTTAAATCAAACCTAAATGCACTCATACATGCCACACCAAATTACCACAAATATCGAAGCATATTCGTAATTAGTGTAAACACCCAATGTTGGTCGAATGTGTGTTAACACCATTAAACAATTAAGTACATGCTTCCTCAAATCCAAAGATGAATCACATACCACACATAACACTTAAACATAATTTTGAATATTTCATCAACACGTTGAAATACAACAAATACTTCACAACATCATACACCTGAAGAATATACTCATTATACACAATCACTGAGCCTTCCACATACTATAACACATGAATCCAACCTTGTGGAGTACCAAAATCTGAATAGCTCAAACTGAAGATAGATATGAGAAATTTAAGCACACCCTCAAATCTACAAGACCAAAAACCACACTATAGAGAAATGTGAAGCAAAACCATTTCTCCAAACAACACTACTTTCATAGTTCACACACTAGTGAACACAACTTTCTCTACATAACAATCCAGAACCTAAAACTCTGGATATAACACCTTAGAACACCTTTTATCAACATATCTAAACCACATAAAAATATCTTTAATACATAAGAAATGTGGAGAAAAACACTGAACACTACTCTACTACATTGAACACTCTTTACCAAATTGTTTCCTCTTTTATTTAAATTTTCTCAAAACAACTTGGAACCTAAGCCCACAAACACATTCTCATCATCTTCAAAACTTCCCCATCACAACTACACCAATTATAATAGAAAAACTCAACCAAACACATGTTTTTCAAGGAAAAAATAGACATTGAAATCAGTGAGAGTACTAATGACATCATAGTGCAACAAGTTAAAGCACCTCCATAGGTTGACATCAATGTAACAAAAAAGATCTATTGACATCAATGACAACACAAATTGCACAGTCTTCCAACATGGTGTGGATAGTGGAAATTTGTTAGGATTTATAGTGTCACATAGAGGTATTGAGGTGGAAACAAATAATATTGATGCAATAATAAACATGCCGCCTTTTAAGAACATTTCACAATTCCCTAGCTTACTAGGAAAGATTCAAGCTATTCACCATTTTGTGGCATCCTTGGTGGATGAGACTCTTTCCTTCACTTAGCTCCTTAAGAAAGATTCAAAATTTAAATGGAATGAGGATTGTCACAAAGCATTTGAAGACTTCAAACAATATTTGGGAAATCCTCCTGTTTTACAACCAATCATTCAAGAAAAACCTTTTATCCTTTATATCTCTACTTCAAATCATGCCCTTGTGGCGCTATTAGTGTAACAAGATGAGAATGGTAAATAATATCATACATATTACATTATTCAAGAATTAATTGATTGTGAAACTCATTATACAACCACAAAAAAATGTTTGGCTCTTTTGTTTACAACTAATAAGTAGAAGCATTATTTTTTAAATGTTGAGGTGCAAGTTATCACAAAATTTTATCCTTTAAAACACATTTTTGCTAAGATGGATTTGTCAATATGCTTAGCTAAATGGGTTATGTTGCTAACTAAGTTTGACCTTAAGTTCATTTTTGAAAAAGAAATCAAAGGACAAGTGTTGATCGACCATTTAGTTGAGGCTCCTTCACCATTAGCATTACCAAATCAAGATTCCTTCCCTGCCAAAAGTGTGTTGAAAATTGATGATAATGAAACATGGGAATTATAATTTGATGGCTCTAAGTGGTGAAATATATTTGGTTTTGGAGTTATATTAATACCTCCTTCAGGGAAGCCAATTCCCCTATCATATCGCTTAAATTTCTTATGTACAAATAACATCGCCGATTATGAGGATCTTATCACAGGATTACTTGTAGCCTTGTCCTTAGGTGTTCAACACATTCATATATTTGGATACTCTCAATTAATCATAAAACAAATTAATAGGTCATATCAAGAAAAAATGATAAGTTATCTAAGTATAAAGACCTCACATTCACAATATTAGAGCGTTTCACAACATACACTATTGACAATGTTCTGCAAAAGGATAATCGACATGCAGATTTAATGACAAGTGTTGCTTCCCTTGTATATCTCAATGATACTTCCTTATACTTTACATTTTTTATTCATTCTCTCATAGAACCATTGATAAATGAAAATAAAAAAGAGACAATGGTTGCTAATATTGAAGTTTCCAATGAGTGGTATGAACCAATATTTAATTATTTAAAATATGACATCTTTTCTAAACCAGTCACTAAAAAAATTAAGGCTCATATACGAAAGCTGACAAATTGTTATAAAATTTTAGATGATGTGTTGTACAGATGATCATTCAATGGTCTCCTCCTTAGATGTCTGTAAAATCTAAAATTCATGTAGCCCTTAAGGAAGCTCATGCAGGTGCTTGTGGGGGGCATTTTTGGAGGACGGTCTTTGGCTCAAAGGTTAATTTGTATTGGTTATTATTGAAAAAAGATAGAACAATATTTCTTTGATCACATTAAGAAATGTCACAAGTGTCAAGAACATAACAATTTGATTCATGCTCTTGTGTCTGAACTTCATGCTCAAGTTGCTATTTGGCCATTTTCGGTTTGGGGTTTGGATTTGATTGGGAAGATATCTCCTCCCTCATCCTTAAGACATACATTTATAATAACTACTATAGATTATTTCACGAAGTGGGTAGAAGAAATTCCTCTTCATTCCACAACTACTGATGTAATCTTTCATTTTATCTTAAAAAACATTATGGATCGATTTGGTATTCCTTTAGCCTTAGTTATAGATAATGGAACACCATTTAAAAACAAGAAAGTTAATTTTTTTTTGGAAACATTTCACATTCAACATCGTTTTTTCTACACCATATTATCCACAATATAATGGTCAAGTAGAAGTAACAAATAAAATAATTGAACAAATATTGTGAAAAATAGTTAGTAAGCATATCAAAGATTGGAATACTCAACTCTCTTATGCGTTATGGGATTATCACACAATTGTTCGCACATATACAAGAAAGACACCCTATAATCTTGTTTATGGAGTTGACACAATATGCTATTAGAGTTAGAAATTCCTTCTTTGTGATTTTCTCTTAGTGGCCTTATTGATAATAATACTTATAGGGAACGATGTTTGCAATAAATTAAAATTCTTGATGGACAATGTATAAAATCTCTTGAGAATCTTCAAGCTTATTCCAAAAATATGCAAGGTAAATATAATGATAAGATCATTCTTCATGCATTCAACAAGGGGGATTTGGTGTTTTATGAAAATCAACACAATGTTAATGTTTTGTATTATCAAAAAATAGGTTTTGAAGGGGCCTCAAAACCCTTTACAAAAAAAGAAGGCAGCTTGAGAGATATTACAATAGGAAGCAGCCCCAAAGACAAAAAGAAAAGAAATATCTAACAAGACATTAGCAAACAAGTAGGAAGAAAGCAACAAATGTGAAGAAAACTAAAACATAACAACATCAACACCAGGTTCTTTAGGATCCTCCCTACATCTAGGTCTTTAGTGATAACCTTGTCATGCATATCCATAACCTCATTCAATTCCCATACTAGAATAGCACCATATTTCTTAGTTTTCCTTCTAGTCCTAACACAAGGGTTGACATTAGTACCTTTGTCCTTTTTTCCCATCAAGGTGACATCCTCCACCTGATGCACATATTTTCCAGAAATAAGAGGCTTACCAATCCATTTCCTATCCTTTTCATTTAACAACACGAACGCATCTGCACTATCCAAGAGCAAATCTTGGCTAACATTGACAAGAGTGGAGAGGTCCTCTTGAATTTTCATGATTTTTTATTCAAGAGTGACAATTTTGGATCATAATCTACTCTTAATTTAGCAGTATCCTCTAAAATTGTTTTAGGGTGATATTAATGGTTTTGATCTTGTTATGCATCATTCCCTCTGAATTGCTGCTATTCATGACACTTACATTAAACCTAGCTAGTGAATCAAAATTACCATGCAAATACTTGACTTCATGAAGGAGCCACATGAAGAGATTATAAAAATAATCTACTCTCTCCTTAGCCATGATAGCCACATTATTAAGATCCATCAACTCCCAATTCATGAGCACTTAGGCTGATCCTCAAAAACTTACCAATAAGAGGCTCCATCTTGTCTTTACCTTTACCCATAGACTCCATAACAATAGGGGGAATCTCCATCTTGTCTTTACCTTTACCCACAAACTTCATAATAGTAGGGGGCATCTCCAGATCAATCAAATTTTCAATAGTCCCCTTCCCCCCCATGACAACATCTTGAATAATATTCCAACTTGAGTATCACCAGGAATAACAACTTCCCTCTCTTTACTTGAGCCAATTTTTTCTTCCTGACAGAGGATTTATCCACCATCCTACTCTCATCTTCCCCAACTAAAATTTTCCTCTTCACACCAGATGTGGAGGGGGACAAATCCACTTTCTTGACACCCTAAATTCCCTTCCTTGTCTTCATAGAACCTCTAATATTTTCCCCAACCAAAGGGGCCTTCTCCAATTCTAGATTAGTATGCGAGCCATTAGACCAAGAAGGGGAAGCCTCCTTCATATCCCACTTCTTGGACTAATTCTTCAGAGGACCAGAGAATTCCTCAAATGAACCTGAATCACCTTCCCCTTTCTCAAAGTCATTAGAATCTCCACCCATACATAATCAAAAGGCACATCCTTAGATTTTTTAATGTTGCTCCTGATGAGCAAGAAAAGTTTAGCCTGAATTGGTTAGGAACCTATATCATTGATGAAGTTTATGGGTCTGGAGTGTAGAAACTAAAATAAATGGATGGTACACCTCTAAAAGAACCTATAATTTTTTCACATTTGTGTAGATGTTACACTTAGAAATATTTTGAATAGTATGTGTGTTAAAGCATGTTGTTAGATTAAGTAGATAGTTTTCTATTTTATCTCACATAACATTTCTATTTGTGTCTTGAATTATTATGATTAATTGTTCATTTTATTGAATTATTACTTTATTTTTCATGTTATTCAATCATGTGCGTGTTGAGTTAAATTAGATCATTACATGAATTTAAGTACAAATTAGATCATAATAGCATCTAGTTTAACATGGTTACACTTAATTAAAAACGTTGCATTTAAAATACATAAGACCACATTACAATTAGATCATGGAGACATTTATTAAATAATCTAATCAAGATTTTTTAATAGATCACATGGAAATATAATGCATAGAAATTAAAACATGCTTATATATATAGATCATAAGGTTCATATACATCATGATCACCACAATGTGGTGAGTAGTAACAAAATACATCTAAGTAAGTCTATGCCTACCAAACTCCTCAGGGCTTGGTTGTGGTTCCCATCATGAGATGGAGTATTGGGAATATCATCTAGAGCTGATCCACTCTTGTAGACCCTAGCTAGCCTACTCTTATAGCCTTGTGCATGAGTGCGGAGGTGCACTCCTACTTGGCCCAATCCCTCTCCTACGTGATCTAATCCCTCTTTGCTCAAACCCTGCTCAGTTACTCTTATAGAATTTCCTATGCATTTCTATCAATAGGAACTCAAGTGGATATAAGCTCCTCATGTGCAAACCTAATCTCCTTGTGTGTAGCTCGAAGCTCCATGTAGGCAGCTCTCACCTGCTCCTCTCTAGTTATAGCTCACTCCTCTTCAGCTTAGACCTCCTCATTTTCAGCTCTAACATCATCAATGGTACTCATCGCATCATCATAAGATGTTTTCAACCAAGATAGGGGATTGATCAAATCACCATGGATCCTTGCGCTCGGTGGTGGTTGTGCTTAGCCCATATTGGGTGGTGTGGGGGGCATCAGTGGAACTATGTCTGCAGTGACTCGACTGAAGAAGTTGAGTCAATATTATGTACCGACTATAGCAAAGAAAACATGACATAAATTAGAATGAGATATAATACACAAAAATAGCTAAAAGATAACCATAACTAAAAGATAAATAACATATCATCACCTGGAGCTCCAACTTGCCAATCGGGATCTTGATAGGACACTATGGGTGTCATATCGAGAATCATCTGATGGGTTGGTTGTGTGGTAGGAGTTACATGGATACTCCCTCCATGATTGGGGGACTGGATGGTCCCTGTATCTGCAAGATGTGGTTAGGTGATATAAGGATGAGATCTAGGTCTCTCCTCAAGGGAATTTGTTGGCTCTATAAGCTCCTTAGGATCCGCTTCTTTTAGTTGCAGATCATACTCCTCCTCCCCTACTCTAAATCCTCCTAATCACCATCACCTGAAGAATCCCCATCCACGTTCTCATCCTCTCTATTATCCTCTTGATGATGTGTCCAAGGCCCAAGATCAAGTTTAGGATGATTTTAAGGGAAGACGAAAGGAATTCGTACCATCCTCCACCACCTATCATATATAGTCATCGTGCTAACATCATTCTCATCAGATGTTGGACATGCATCTCACCCCTCATCCTTTGAGTCACTATAGGTGACATCTATGAGTGTGGGATGACAAATATCATGTGGTCTAGCACCACTACATGTAGATATTAGATATGTAGGCTGTGAACTGGGTGCTATCTAGAGCTGACCAAACTATCTCATCATGTGATCATAGTAAAATGGTATGATGATATAATCATGTTTCCCAACTAGTAACCTATCTCACTGCATCCTAGCTATCCATTGTTTAAGACTTGACCACTATTGTAGAGTCCTATATGGTCTCCATATGATGTGATCATCCTCCAGATGATCAAATATGACTCTCTAGTATAATAGATCTCCACGCTACCAAGGTTGGTTGAGGGTGTAACAAAAGACTCATGGATAACTATAAGGTGCAGGATCAAGAAATTAGGTAGGCTTGGTACATGTGATATGCTCAAATTCCCACACCTGAAGAAGAGTGAAAAGGAATATACTATGAACCTCCCAATAGATGAAGCATCCAAGATCATAATATAAATGAACCAACATGCTCTGTCCCCAAGCATAGACTGAATGATGCTCCTCCATCACTCTTATAGTATGAACTAGGCCACCATCAAGGTGTGTGCCTCATCCATTGAGCGGTAAGGGCTAAGGTGACAATAACACACATGATTCGACAAACCAATGGAACATTAGGATAAATGAGTCACTTAAGCTTGATGTCAACTCTAGGGTCAATAGGAGATATGTGATGGCCAACATAATGTTGTATATCATCCCTCATCTATTGAGGAGTCCAAAAATCATCAAAATAAATAGCCTCACCTCGAATGAGCAATCTAAAAATATGATGTCTATCCTCGAGCATAATTGTCATCTCCCTTTTGGGGAGATGAAAGGTTGAAGTATATACATTCTACCTCTCAATGAGTGCCATCAACATAACATCATGATATCTCATTGGTGGCATGAGATATACCCAAAACAATCTAGTAGTGCATAAAGTTTTCTCCTCCTCTAGTGATAGTCGGCTAACCTACTCTTTGAGTAGCAAAAATAAGTGTCTAAAATTTTGTCAAGTGCATGGCATGATGTGTAACAAACAAGAGGAATCACCAATCATATAGTAAAGTTAGTAATGAAGCAGTCAAAATTAAAGCATGTGTAATGCAGGACATAGGCACCATTATGGGATAGGGGTACCTTCCTAAGACAAGGGCGCCACTTTAGGACAGGGATTCCCAAAGTGGACATAATCACCCAGTTTAGATAGGATGCCATGCTTTCTGAGAAAACCTTGAAAAAAATGTAAAATAATGAAATTAAATATAGAGAAAAGGAATCGACAACTCATCGTTGGTGCCAGTGCTCCTCGTGCAACTTCCTCTTGCACGACCTCGAGCCTTGGGGACTGGAATGGTCATTGGCTCGACATCCTCTCTCCTCGGTGCAATGGTATCTCTCTCTAAACCTTTAAAGAATAAAAGTGAAAGTGATAGTCAAAAAGATGATTTTTCACTAACATATAGTAAAACTCTGTACTTATATATCTCATTCAATTAACCATATTGGGGCCTAGTGAACTTTGATTTTGATGTCATCTGTTGCATTAGATTTATAGTTTTATCCCCTATCATATCCAATATTTATCAATTGTTTATGTTGTGATCTCATGACCTTATTGCAAGTGTTTCCAACACCAAGCTTGGAAATTCAATGTTGTTATATTGCTACCCTTATTCCACCTCCATAAAGCAAGCAAAATCAAAGGGCATACATCTATGCTCAAATTTGGTTCTTCCTAGAAGTTGATATGTTTTGTTTAAGATGATTTTTGAATAACTAACAATTTTTTTGTTGCAGGATGTGGTACGTAACATTGTGGTCTTACAAATGACTAAATTGGGGACTTCATTCTCCCATTCATGAAAGATTCATCCATATGAGTATCCTTTTTATACAACATGATTTACTTTTTGTACTTTAGCTTGCATATGCATGTAGTGTCATATGACAGCTAAAGTGGGGGCTAAATTTAGCGTCAAAAATTATACTCCCTTGTAGGTGATAGTATATTTTCAAACTTAGTTTGGACCTACTTTAGTGACCCTTGCATTTATGCATTTTTAACACCTCCTAACTTGGCTCTAATCTCCTAAATAATACATTTTGAAGCCTATTTTATCATTTTTCAACAAATTGCAAGCATTGAAAAAATGCATCCAACTATTATTTTGCCGTCGACACTTAATGTCTTGAAGAATAGGGCCAAGACCTATTCTCCCTAGGGAAAATGGGTCCTGCTATTCTGCTGGGGACCAATTTTGGACATGTCGGAGTGGCCATCTTAATATTCAAAATTCAAATTTCAAATGTCAACTTTTGGGATCTAATTTTTGAGGAATTAGAGAAACACCTATAAATACCTAGTCTTTTCAGTATTTGAAACTAGAATGAAAAAAAAAAGTGATAGGAGAAGAAAAGAGAAGCAATAGATCATTTCATCACATTTGAATTTGTAGGTTTTCAATCTCATTTGCAGATTTTGATCAAGCCTTATGTCATGATTGAAGATTGATGCCAATAAAAGAGAATGATGGATTCTCGGTTTGGGAGATGTAATTGGCCATTTACTTCAACCTAATGACTTGTTTCCTAGTATTCTAATCTTCAAGATTCATCCTATTTGCAACCTAAAGCAAGGTATCATTATATTTCATATTTCCTAAGGGTTTTTTGACTTCCTCTTAGGTGGATCTTGCCATTTTCATATAGGAATCCTTCTCTAACACACTTGAGTAGGGTTTTATGAATTTTTAGATCATAACAACCTTAGATACACTTAAGGTTATGACACACACACTTTTATCAATCAATTTTACTGGTTGTTATGGAGGTAGAAATACTAAAATAAGGGTTTGAATGAGGCAAATTCCTATATAGCCACCCATTCAACCTAGGGCAACTTTTTCCTTCTACAACACTCAGATCCAAATTCCAGTGATAGGTACACAATCCTCTACATTTCCCAGATCTGCCTACAAGTTGTTTCAATATGCTAATCATTTGTTTATTATATTTTTCATATTAGGGCACATAGTTGAGTTTGGTTAATCATAGAAAATCACTTAATTCCATTTCTAAGGCTCAAAAGGATCATATCCAAGTCTGATTGAATCACCTTTATGGTTGAAAGTCAATCAAAATACCTTTTGGATTTTCATCCTAATGTACCTTCAAAAAATGAGAATAAACAATCCTAGGTTTAGACATTAAAATTAGGGTTCTATGATACACAATCACAAAGAACCAAAATAAACCAAGCCCATAGTAGATGAGTAACAAATATAAAAAACCCCAAAAACCATAGACCAAGTAATGTATGACAACCTTACCTTCAATTTACAACCATACAAAGGATTGAAGTGAAGAAATGCCTTTTCAAAAACTAAATTCAAAGATACAAAAGTCAAATAATGTTGATTCATTGCCTTATAAAGGTTTAATAATGTCAATTCCAAATGTAGAACCATTCCCTTGTGCTAGTGGCTAGAAATACCTTTGAATCTATGGGAAAAGGAGACTAAAAGTGAACAATTTTTATTGAAAAAATAAATGAAATTTCACAAAAAAGAGGGTCGATAATGAAGTGGCAATGGAGGATTAATGGTACAATATGTAACATTGAAGGCTGCATGGTTTCAAGACTTGGAGCCATATCAAAGATCTAAAGAAGCCAATCCTATAGTAGTTAAATAAAAAATACAAAATGCAAAACAACGAAGATGAAACAATGTATGACAACCTCGCCTTCTATTTACAACCATACAAAGGGTTGAAGTGATGAAATTTATGAATCATTAAACTAGACATTCTACAAATAGATAGGGCACCTTTGAAGATTATAATAATCATAAAAAATAAACAACCCAGCAAATATATAGAAAGAAATGTATGATGACCTTACATTCTATTTAAAGTCATACAAAGGATTGAGAGAAGAAACACATGAAGCATTGAGCTGGACATTCTACAAAAACATAGGGTGTTTGAAGATTATAATAATCACAAAAAATAAAGAACCCAAAAAAAAATATATGAAGCAATGTATGACAACCTCACATTCTATTTGCATCCATATAAAGGATTGAAGTTGATTAAATAATATATAAAACCCAAAAAAATAGAGAATATGCAATGTGTGATGACCTCACCTTCCATTTCAATCCATATAGAGGAGTGAAGTGAATAAATGCCTTTTCAAAAATAAAAACAAACATACAAAAGTGAAAAAATATATTTCATTTCCTTAGTGATGTTATTAACCTCACCTCCAAATATAAACCCATTCCACTCACATCGATGCTGAGAAATCACTTGGAAGCCATGGTCGAAGATGAGAAAAAGTGAACTCTTTCCAATGCCAAACTAGATTATCTTTCACAAAGAAGAGAATCGGCATTGAAGGCTCCATCATTTAAAGACATGCCACCATCCCAAACATTGAAATCTAGAGGAGTGCAAAGTAAATATGGTGGGAAACATATCTATTTTCTATCTAATCCTAAGACATGGCATACATGTAAGAGGTATATTGTATTTTTCTATTAAGGATCCACATGGTCCACCTTTGATTAACATTGAATTTGGTTAGAAATTATGGGGTCCCCTCTTCTCATCATCCTCCATATTGCATCTAACTCAAACACTGCTAACAAACAAGTTTTTTGAGTTTTCCACCTCATTGCACCCATGATGTGTACAAAAATTGGTATTCATCTCATGTGGCGCTCCACGTGGACCCCAAAAGATAACATGCTCCACTATCATCCCTTCTCCCCTAACATTTATGAGAGTATGCAATTTTTTTTTGACTTCTAATTATCTAGGTTAATCAATTAATTGAAATATAGTGATCAATATAAATTACAAAAAAATGAGTTTCAAACTATATGAAACTAGTAAAACACATAAAAGGTGGGATATATATAAAAATTTACAAGTATAGATATCTTAATAAATCTATCTAAAAATTTTCAAGCTATTTTATATATTAAAAGTTATTTTATTTTATTTTGGAACTATTTTATTTATTATATATATGGACACATAAATTTTATTGTATCTACATTTTTACTTTATTTTTTTGGTAATATATTGAAGAAGTGGATAGTATTGATTATTGAACACATTGAAATACTAAGAGAGGGGGTGAATTAGTATGCTTTAAAATTCAATCCCAATTAACTACTATTGAAGTTAAGTTATACCAATTAAGCATTCATCCACTTAATCAGAAAAAGAGAGAAGACAAGAAACCACACTGCTGGAAGAATGAAGAAGCACACATCTCTTAATACAAATTTTGTGTTTCCATTAATGTCACCATCATATATGAGTTGCAACTGCAAGTTCAAAGTCAATATTGATCTGGTATTCTGAACCGGTAATGCAGAAATGTCCTCTGGTATTTTGGTCCGCACTTTCGCTCTGGTGATCATCGTTGCTCATAGTTTTGGAAAGTAGTCTTTGGTTGATGGAAGAAAGCATGGTCATAATATCGTGTGTACAGGTGCTCGTGTATAATGTTGGCATCATTCTATTGTTTGCATTTTATTATTAGGTCCATCTCTGGATGACCTAATAAGTAGTTGAAGTTGTAATGAACTTAATTTTGTATATGTGATCCATGTCGACATGATGCAACATGCTAAATTCTTGAATTGTTTTTTAGAAGATTTTGTATTTTCTTGGAGCTGACCTAATTGGCCTTGCAGGAAACTTAGATATATATAGGATAGTTTGGAGATTGAAGAGTATGTTAAGTATTCGACTGTTGATGGATTGAGTGTGAACGCGAAAAGAGAAAATATTGGTTTACTGGCATGTGAATTATTTGAGCTTCAAAGGAACTGAATCTGCACTTGTGAGGTGTATCTTCATCAGTTCATTCTCTGGTGGTAAGCCATTCTGTTACTGTATCTTTTGTAGGTAGTGAGCCTCTCTTTTGGATAGTGAGTCATGGGAGTGAGCCACCCTTTATAATATCTTATAACCAGTTATACTACATTGTGAGTTAATCCTCATTGTGGTTTTTCCCATTCTGGGTTTTCCATGTAAAAATCTTGGTGTTCATGTGTTGTGTGTTTTCATGTTTTGTTAATGCTTCTTCTTATCTTAGCTATTATATGCATTGGAATAATTGGATGGTATTTTTTCAATAAGTTTAAGAAGATATTGATTCAACCCCCCTCTCAGTATCTTGGGTATTCAAAAATTGGTATTCGATTTCCGTTCCTCTGCAGAAGCCTAACAACTTGAGCGAGATCTTGAAGATTGAACAAATGGATGACAAAGAAGAACTCCAGACAACCCTTGATGACCTTGACAAAGCTGAAAATGAAAACAAAGATCTGAAAGAAAATATTGATGAAGCAAATGAATGCATCCAAAAATTGAAAAAGCAATTGAAGAAATTCAAAGAGAGACACAAAGTAGTTGGTGAGCAATTAAAACAAGAAAATTAAGAGGTTACCGAACTAAAGGTGCAAGTGGAGGAAAATAAGAGAATTGAAGAGTGTTTGAATAGAGCAACTTGCAAAGCAAGTTTGACGAGTGTTCTAGGCTTGAACAAGAAGTAGTGAATCTAAGAGAAGATCTGGAAAAGTAAAAAAGTCTGTGAAGATAGTTTCAAGACAAGCTCCACCAGGCTTGATGAATTGATTGCAAGACATAAACCATCTAAAGACAAAGGTGGATTGGGGTTAGAAGTAGTTGAAATCTCAAAAGTTGTGAAAAATCAAAAGACTCACTTGGTAAAGGAAAGAAGATAAGAAATCCAAGAAGAAGACCACCTATCAGACAACCAAATGCTGAAAGGTATCCATCTATCAATGGAATTTTTTTTCATGCAATAAATTTGGTCATAGGGAAATTGAGTGCATAAGTAGAATGTATCAGTTTTTTGGTTCCTTCTCTAGACAATGCTATGCATGTAATAAGATTGGACATAGAGCTAGTGAATACAAAACTCATATGATAAATTGGTTTAATAGAGGTAGAGTGAATCAATCCTTTGTTGGTTACTTCTATACTTGCAACAAGTTTGGACACAAAGCGAATCAGTGTAGGTCAAGGATTAATGGAAGTGAAAAAATCAGAGAAATGTTGTCTATTACAATTGCAACAAACTCATACATAGCTCAAGAGTATACAAAAGTAAAAGGGGAAAGCAGTCTACTCTGGTAGAGAAGAATGAACCTGTGAAGAAGATTGAAAAAGATGAGGTTAAGCAAGAAATGAACAAGATATGGAAAAAAAAAGAACCTGAGATGACAGATGTGTCTGTGCCCTCATCCAGTACAGAGAATTCCTCTAGGAATTAGACCTAGCATGGTCTTAGGGGGAGCTTTACCCAAAAATCATTTGAACCCTTTGATTTTGGGCATGTCAGTCTTTGGAATGAGGATATGTTGTAAGGATTGAAGAGGCAGAGGTTATGAAAAAGAAACTGGAAGAAAAAGTGAAAGCATGTTCGTTTGTGGAGCATATTAGGGTTTTTTAGTGCAACTGAGGGGTTTTTGCCAACTTTTTGAATTCCATCGCATTTAATGCAAATTAGGGCATCACATTGATCTATAATAAAAAATTGGAAAGGAATTTTAATCACTTATGCATTTGAAGAAAGTGGAGAGAGATTTGGAGCATTCTTGAGGTGATTTAAAGTGCAAGCTATGCAAACCCTAGCTTCGGTTTTTCCCAATGAAAAAAAGGTATTTTATGCTTCTGTGTTGTTGTGAGCTTGCACAAATCCTCTTTTTGAATCTATTAGAGCCCCGTGTGTTGAAAATGGTGACTCCTGTAGTAGTGAAAGCATAAGAAATACCTAGACCCTCCTATAGGAAATATTCTATGAAGGTTTTCGAAGATGACCCTATGGACACCTTCTTGATGTTTCCTCATGGTGTCATGGCTACTGAGGACACCAAGATGTACATTAGGGTTAAGACTAAGGAATTTAATCACAAAAATTGATAGACATGTGGCTGAATTATCTCTCTGGGGATAACTTCTCGGTAAAACCCAAGAATTCAAACATTGTGGTGAAGAAGCTTGTACATAAGTTAAAGAAGATACTCCTTCCAGTACTGGTGATGAAAATGTACCTCTAGAAAAGAATGACAGATATTCCTCCAGAATTAGGTGGTATAGATGTTCTTCCAAAAATTAATGTTGTTGATGAGCCTCCAGAGATTGAGAAGTAGAGTGAAGAAAATGTCGAAGCAGAAGTGCATGATGCTGCTCTTCGGTACATACTGCAGAGGAAAAAGACAAAGCTAAAGAAGAAAAGGACAAGGATGAAAATGAAAAAGAAGAAGAGACGATAGAAGAAGAAGGAAAGGAAGAAGAAAAGAAGGCGGAAAAATAAAAAGTTGAAGAAGAGGAAAGAAATGAGGAATCAGGTGGAGATGCTAGAAAGGATGAGGAAGGAACAAAATAGGTAGCTGAATCATAGAGGTCCTCTAGAGAATCCTTTTCTGGTGATGATTTTTTGAAAGGCCTATTATCTAAACAAATCAGAATCCAACTGGTGATTCCTATGGAGCTGCTACAACTTCCCATGACTCAAGGCTATGCGGATTTGGATAATATTTCTCTAGTACATAAAATGGTGTTAGGTGATGCATTGCACACATCCGATAGAAGAGAAATCCTAGAAATGCATCAGAAGGGAACTGAGCTTATAGATGAAGCCATCAAGGCTTTGCAGGAAGTCACACCTAGTACATCAATGGAAACATGTCTCAATCTAGTAGAAAACTTGAAACTTCTGTTGGACTCCTTCAAGGAGTATGCCACCAGACTTGGTGAGAAAACAAGACAAGAAGTTGAAGAGAAATTGGCTGAGAAAAGGCTATTATTTCTTCATGACAAGTGTGCTCTAGCACACACCAATGTAGAAAAGAGCCTAGAATCTATAAAGCCTTGTGAGTATGAAGAAAACACTATGTTTTCTTATTGCATAAGGTGGCCAGATGCCACAAAGACCATTAACGATCTCATGGACTCCATTGAGTCCCAGTTGACAGTTGTTTCCAGCACATAGAATGCATCTAAGGATAGAGACAGGTCAACTTGGAATGCCATCTTTGCTCATAGAGATAATTTTTTCATGTTACAGAAGAAAAAATAAGAATTTATCAAAAAAATTGATCTACTTGGTGACAGTGTAAGAATGGAGTACACTTTGATAGCCAATGCCTTGGCTGATGCAAAAAAAATGGATAAGATCAAGTTGACCCCGGATACTCCGAATGAGGCTGAAGAGAGCCTAATTGCATTGGAATCCTTGAATAAAATGATGATATCTACTAAATATAGTTGGGAGAATGGTAAAACAGCCTGGCAAGGCATTCTCTAGGAGCTTCAAAGTACACCCTCCTCCGAGTAAAGTTTTTTTAAAGTTTACACATTGATTGGGTCAAACTCCTAAGGGAGAGTTCAAAATTTTGATTCTTTTTGATGTACATTATTCTGGACCATGTGTACATATGTATTTTCATATTTTCGGGTTGCCCTTTTTCCTTGATGTCAAAGGGGGAGAGAGAAAAGGAGAGAAAAAGAGAATATTGAAAAAGGGGGAGAGAGAAATGGAGAGAAAAGGGGAGAGTACTATATATAGGAAGCTTGTAAATTCTTTTGGCACATGTTGCCATCAATAAAAAAGGGGGAGATTTTTGGAAGAATGAAGAAGCACACATCTCTTAATAGAAATTTTGTGTTGTCATTGATGTCACCATGATATATGAGTTTCAACTGCAAGTTCAAAGTCAATATTGATCCAGTATTGTGAACCGGTAATGCAGAAATATCCTCTGGTATTTTGGTCCGCACTTCCCCTCAGGTGATCATCATTGCTTGCAGTTTTGTAAAGCAGTCTTTGGTTGATGGAAGCAAGCATGGTCAGAATCTCGTGTGTATAGGTTCTTGTGTATGATGTTGGCATCATTTTGTTGTTTGCATTTTTTTATTAGGTCTATCTCTGGCTGACCTAATAAGTAGTTGAAGTTGTATTGAACTAAATTTTGTATATGCAATCCATACTGATATGATATAGTGTGCTACATGATTGAATTTTTTTTGAGAAGATTTTTTATTTTCTTGGAGCCGACTTAATTGGCCTTGTGGGCAAGTCAGATATATACATAATAGTTTAGAGATTAAAGAGTATGCATAGTATGCAAGTGTCGATGGATTGAGTGTGAATGTGAAAAGAGAAAATATTGGTTTGTTGGCATGCAAATTATTTGAGCTCAAAAGGAACTGAATCTGGACTTGTGAGGTGTATCTTCATTAGTTCATTCTCTGGATGTAAGCCATTCTATTACTGTATCTTTTGTAGGTAGTGAGCCTCTCATTTGGATAGTGAGTCTTGACAGTGAGCCACCCTTTTTAATATCTTATAACCAGTTATACTATATTGTGAGTTAACCCTCACTGTGGTTTTTCCCATTCTGGGTTTTCCATGTAAAAATCTTGGTGTTCATGTGTTGTGTGTTTTCATGTTCTGTTAATGATTTTTCTTATCTTAACTATTATATGCATTGGAATTGTTGGATGGTATTTTTTCAATAAGTTTAAGAAGATACCGATTCACCCCCCTCTCAGTATGTTGGGTATTAAACACACACAAGAACAAAAATAACACTAGATTTACGTGGAAAACCCCACAAGGGAAAACCACAATGATAAATGTTTCTAGGAGCTACTATCCTAATCTAGCCTCAAAAGTAAATAAAAATTTACAATTTGATTTTGGGATACAATCCAAGGAAGTAGCTACTCCCTGAATTTTTTTTAGGGGTTGAAACCCATGGAAGCTACTACTCCCTAATTGAAAGAAAGAAAAATTGAAATATGACTGATATTATGGCTTCACCCATTGATAGTCGTCAATTCTACTCATTAGGTTTGTAGTAGATCTTGTCACACTCTGCTCATGCAATCATACATATTCTCACACTTCCATGCTTCTCTTCACATCTTTGATCTTCTATATATATCATCCACATGCTTGCAAAATACAAATTCAGTCGACCACAAACAAGGAATTATGAAACTTGTAACATGTCAACCTACATTTTTTTGGTGGTATACAAAAATGATGAAATTATTTATAATTCTTCCAAATGAGTCGGCACGACTCATACAATATCTACAAACACTTCTTAGACTTTGCTGAAACATAAACTTGTGGGACACATCACCAACATACCCAAGTCAACAACAACAAAAGAATATCTTCACAAACCGACTTGAAAAGTTTGTGTGGTATTGGAAACAAGATAGATCTTCATGTGCTTAAAACCACAAACACTATGAGACATGTGGAGTGTCCACACAAAATCATCCCACTAATTTTTACAATAATTTGCTGGTGCAAGAAAAAAAAATATTCAAATGAAGGATAGGCTTCTAGAACCAATTGTAACACTCTATCATTGAATAACTAAACTTGTAGAGCACCAAACCACTTGAGTCTCCAATATATCATACATTATAAATCACCAAAAATTAACAAAAAACCACATGGCTAAAACATCACACCTAGAGGAATGCAGAGCATTCCAACAAGCCTTCATCACATCTTTGCACTGCCAGAGCACAAACTTAAACTTTGTCACTTCTAAATTTCACTACAAAAGGTGTAATGAATTGAAACCTTGGATATAATACCTTCACATATCCATCAAATTTTATTTAGAACTGCAAGATTGAATCTTTCTCTACAGAAGGACGCAAACCAAAACATTATGTCTCTGCCTTAGAGAATATACTATGAATGCCTTAGACACAACTTTTACAACTCTCAACTAAATGTAGTACACCAGACTAGCAAGCTATTATTATAGGAAAAATTAAAACATATTAGAACATGTTTACCCACCTCTACATCATGCTTAGACAACAAACTGATCCACACATTATAATGCTGACTTGCACCAACTACTATCTCTGTATATTAGCTATCTCTGGAGCATAAACAATCTTCAACACACTTTTGACATCAATGACAACCAATATTATCAAGATGCAACAATCTCCCCCTTTTTCATTGATGGAAAAAATAAAATGATGTGCATAAACACTCCCCCTTAGATGCACATTTCTCTCTCCCCCTTTGACATCAAGGGAAAAGGGTAACAAAATTTCCTCTGTACAAGTAAAACTATATAAGCTCCCCCTTAATCTATACAACTTTTACTCCCTCTAGGATGAAGTCTAATTACTTAATTAACAAAATTATCCTTATATCTTCTCCGCATATATACACAACAACAAAAAGAAAGATATATTACATAAAAAATCAGCCACAACTCACTTTGATGGTAGAATACCCTTGTAAATGGACTTGAGATGAACTAGGCTACTATCCCATTGCTTCTTAGCTACAATCAGGGTCTAGACTTGATAGGTCAACTGAAAAAATGTACCTTCCACATCTTCCAAAGAAGATGGTGCCTTGTATTTCTGAACTACACCATTGGCTTCAGTCAAGAGTCTAGTGAGTGAGGCCAACCTGAGGCTCACTACTTGTCTCAACTATTTCACCTGACCTTTGAATTGCTCCCTTTGACCTTGCAATTATTTTACCTGGGAGTTTAAGCTTTCCACTTGTTCTCTAATGGTACCATCACTATCTTGTACCAGATCATATGTTGCAGCCACATTAGTGATATGAATTTCAATTGCACTAATATCATCTTTAATGCTCTTAGTTGTTGCTGTCCATTTGAGATAGAAATTATATAAAACATTAGATTCCTCCAAGTTTTTCTAAATGACCTTTATACATGATTGCAACTTTATCAATGCATTTCCACACTTCCCGGAGGCATCATTCAATCTCTTTTCATTCAATTTTTTCTTTTCCTTCTCCATATGAGATGAATAAGTCTCAAAATACTCTATTAATTACTTCATCTATTGTGTGGGGGGAAATGAAGAATCGCTTTTAGCTTTTGATAAATTCTCTTCCAACACTCCAACACTCTCCACCTATTGTTTTAACAACTCTTGTCTTGTTGTGGAGTAAAGTACATCACCAAGTTTCAACTTATGCAAGGGAAACATACCAGACAAGTTAACTTGTCCATCAAAAGTGGGAACATGCAGTGATTGAGGAGACACCACTGGTTATATCTGTATTTTCTAAGCCAAAAACTCTTTGATGGAGTCAACCAGAGAGGAATATGACTTCTTTGAGCTTCCTTCTTCAACATCCTTCTCCTTTTCTTTCTCCTTCTCCTTTTCTTCTTTCTCCTTCTCCTTTTCTTCTTTCTCTTTCTCCTTTTTCTTTCTCCTTATCAGAGAAATATTTCTCCTCTTGTTGACCGAAGAGACCTTATTCTTCTTGTTGATCAGACATATCTTGCTCACTTTTATTATCTGGAGGGGGCTCATTAATAGTATTATGCTCTTCTAGAGGCTCCTATTTATTCACTTCAAAATCACTTTGTATTTCTTCAATGATTTTCTTTTTGATTTCTTTTGTTTCGCTCTAAATCTTCTTTTTAATATCATCATCCATGCTCATCAAAAGATCTATCCTTTGGTTGGTGTGAAGCTCTTTTGCTTGTCTCCAAATTATCTTCTCCTTTTCCTCATGAGAGATAGAGGACCCAACCTTGTCTATTGTCTAATGTTTCAGCTTCTCATCTACCTTGAATAAATTATCTCTTCTCTATCTCAAAGCTTATTGTAGGCTTTCAAAAGCTTTATCAACAATATCACTGAAGGATATGTTCTGCTTGAGCATATATTCAATGAAATATTTTTCAATTGTTTTCTGATCTTTCAGAGGGACATCCAAATGGAGCTCCATTGTGTCATTCAACAAACCAAACTAACAATTCCATTCAATATAGCATTGAAATCAAGAGGATCTTGTGTAACTGGAGGAGTCTAATTTGTTCCCCCTTTTTCTATCTTCTTTCCTTTCATTTTTCTATAAGGATATTCCTTCATATCCAACTTCTTCCTCCTCTTCAGGTTCTTCTTCATCCGACTTATTTCTCTTAGCCTTTTGCTTAGGCCTTTTATGCACAGTTTTTGTGGCCTTCTTTTATGGAGGAGTTTCAGATGTAGCTTTTATTCTTTGACCAGTAGTTTGTATAGATCCAAAGGGCTACAATGTAGATGCAACAAAAAAATAGGATATTTCGAATCTCCTTAGCAACGTTTTTGCAACATGTTCTTTAGCATCAAAGGGGATATTCAGTGGAGTTTCATGAGAGGATGGTGGCATAATTTTAGAGTATTGTGGAATATCCCAATTTTTGAAAATATTTTGTACTCTCTTCTCACTTGTTTCCTTAGTTTTCTTCTGGATCATCTTATCCATGATTTCATTATATGTACCAAATATTTTTTCTTTAGGATCCCTTGGCTTTGATAGCAGAATATCAACATAAACTTACACATATAGGGAAACTTGGGAATCCATGAGGTCTGGGACTCTATAGCCTCCATATAGTAATGATCCTTGTTAAACATGAATGTAACCTATTTCTTATACTTCTGGACCAAATCTGATGGTATTCTTCCTCTACTCTGCATCTCTTCTTTTAGATTTTTTGAAGAATCACCAATAGAAGGTAGTATATGCTTGGTTGTTCTGGAAACCTTTTATGTATTTCTTGATTTGTGTAACTACTAGCACGAAATTATCACATATCTTCCCCTTAAATCTAGGAAATTCATTTAGGAAGAAGAATGCAAGACAAATGATTAATGAACCAAACCTAAAATCATATCCATTTTCTTTTTTCAAATTCAAATTCTCTATGAACTTATCCCTCAATAACTCACATAGGTCAAAATTGGCACCTTATTTCACCATTTGATAATCAATATGCATTGTGATGGAGGTGGTAGATCCTTCTCCATTTGTGAAAAAAATATTATATGAAATTCCCATTGAATCATAGTGGACACCGAGATCAAGAATATCTTTCACTGTTAGGGTTCTCTTATCAAATTTAGCTCTAGTAAGCTTCATAACCCTTTCATTCTTTATTGATTTCAATATCGGGACTGGTCTGGAGACACGATGACCAATAACTACCCTAATTGCTTCTTTTGTGATTATATAAGGTTCATCTACCTGTAATGTCACAAAATTGCACCTAGGGGAATTTTCACATTTTAGCACTTTGCCTAGCATTTATGACACCTAAAAATATTTATGGCAAGAGCCTCATGGGTTAGAAATTTGTGATTCCATCTCCATGTGGTCTAATGGCGAAGCAAAAATAGTCTATCAACCTTTTCCCCAAAAAATATCATTTAGGATGCTTGCACGGTGCACAAATGTCTATGTGGTGCACTAGCATCCTGACAGTTTTCTGAGTTTGAAATGGAGAATCTCAAATCCTCGCTCTTGAAACATGTCTTTGTAGTTAGGCTCTCAGGTGTAATGGCTCTTTTTTCCTTTGCATGCAACAAAACCTCTTTTTTATCTGATTTTTGGGGGTTCTCTCTAATTCAATTAACTCTCTTCTCAATCTCACTTCACTTCTCAACTCCTTCCACTCTTAGCAACAACACTTCTACAAGCAAAGCTCTGTTGGACTGAGGTCCCTCCAACATCCAAATCTCTCTAGAATGATTTCAATGGTGCGTCTGTGTGTTCAAGAGGGGGTCAAGGCCTATTGGTAACACTCTCTTGCTCTTATCTATTTGTAAATAGATTAGATCTCTTTGTTCATTTACTACTGAGTGGTGCAGGTTCTCCTCTTGAAGTGGGGATTGTTTTCACCACTTCCTTTGGTTCATTTCAATTACTCTCTCTATCTATTTGGCTGTCTATGGAGGTGGGAACACCAAAGAAAGGGTTTGACTTTGGCTAGCCCTGAAACAGCCCCAAAATTTTTCCCAATCTGTCTTGTGTGCAAGTTGCTAAAACGAAGCTCAGAGGGAAGACTCAAGAAAGTGACTATTTGTAAGTCCTCTTTTGGTTCTCCTTGTGTTTTCTATCAGTTTTTGTTTTTTATTTTGTCATTCTATTGAATAAACCTCAGATCTGTGTTAGATAGTGAAGTTTTAGTCTTTCTTCTTGGGTTTTGAGTTCTCTATTGCTGAGGATACCATCACATCCTTTGGACTCCATTTTTTTGTGCTAGAATCCTAATTCCACACTATAGTCCTTAAGACAAGAGCTCTTCCTCTTGAGTAAAAAATCTAGAAACTTTGCTCTCTTAGGTTCTGAAGTAGTATTTTGTGATACTTAGTTTGTGTATAGTTTCTTTGCAATTTATTCATTTAGCTAGTATTGAGGTGGTTAAGGGTAGTTCGCTCCCTGGGATTCTCTTGAGAATGAAGAGACTCATGAGCAATGAATCCCCCTTATCTCACATTTTGGTGAACCTGACGTGAACATGTCAGATATGTTTTTGCAATGTTTTAGTGTTTATGATAATGCTTTCTCTAAGGAAGATTTTGATATGTTGGATGATGCTCTAGATGATTTCTTAGAAGCATCTTCCTCTACCTGTAGTTCTTCTGAGCAAACTTCTTCTTCACAGGCTAAAGAGTTGGTGAACATTGTTGTAGTCTTTGTTGCTTCTCGAAGTCCTAAGAGACTCATTGTTTACCTAACTCCATATAGCCCCTCTCCTAAGAGGATTTATTCTATTTGTGGAATTCCATATCATAATGATTCACTAGACTTATACTCAAGGTTCGTAAAAGATACATACTCTACTTATAATTTTGTTGGGCACACATATAATATAAGAAGAAATAAGTAGAATTTGGATCAACAACCTTCTGTTCTTGCACCTCAACCTACTCAAGTTCCTACTTCTCTACCACCTTCCCAACCAAGTCTTACTTGAGCACCTAAACCCATGACTAAAGCACTTGGAGATTATGATCTTATCGAGCAACTTCGTGTTACTCTGGCTAATATCTCGCTTTGGGATTTTCTTCAGATTGCTCTGGTTTACCAAGGTATGCTTCAGGAAGCCTTGCAGAAGATTATCTTGTTTGCCTCCATAAGGCTGACATATGTTAATGTGTTGATGGCTCATATTTATGTAGATTCACAAAATATCAAATTCTACCTACAAGAACTTCCACCCCAAGATGTGTAGAAGCAAGCAAATCCTTTAGTGATTATAGTTAATATTAATAATATTAGTATTAGATGTACCCTCATTGACACTGGTTCAGATCTCAATGTCTATGGTATAGATCTACTACCTAAGATTAAAGTTGATTCTTTTTCTTTAGCTGCTTCTTCTTTGTACATTCGTGGGTTTGATAATGTTGGATGACAAGCTCTAGGAACAATACTCTTTCCTTTGCGGTTATGCCTCGTTACCTTACCCACCTTGGTCTATGTGATGCCTGGCCCTTTACCTTATAATATTATTTTGGGGAGACCCTAGATTCATGCTATGGGTTTTGTAACTTCCACCCTACATCATTCTCTAAAGTTTTTTGTGAACAATCGAGTGGTTACGGTCAAAGCTAACTTGTAAGTTGTTCACCTTTGTGAACTGGCGACTACCGATTGGGCCTCGATTGTTTCTCAATATGGCTATGGGAGTAAAGGCATTGGATGTGTTGAGAAAGGAATTCAGGTCCCTATCCAATTTAAGCCTCGCAAGCGCTATTTCGGTTTGGTATGCTTTGTTGAATGGTCTAAGCAAAAACCTTGGTGGAGTGTTAACACGATTTTGGTTGAACCTCTCAATTTGATCCATCTTGAATTGATAGAGGATGGGGTAGAGGCTAAAGAATTACACTTAAGATTTTTTCTCTTCGGATGAAGCACTAGAGGAATTCTTAAGAGCCTACTCCTCTTTTCCTTCATTTCACCATAAGAGATGATTCCCAAATCGCTTGAGAAAATGGGCGTATTTTGGAGAATCTATCTTGAATGTTGATGAGGAGGACCCTCTAGCTAATGTTGAAAATAGTGTTCCAATACCACATCCTAAAGAACATAGTCCCCTCCTCAAGGGGGATACTACTGAAGTCTTTATGGATCCAAAATATTTCGAAAAGGTGATTAAAATAAAGAAGTGCCTTTCTTTAGAAGAAGCTAACGAGAACTCTGAACTTTTACATTCTCATCCAGATATCTTTGCTTGGTCATATGAGGACATGCCCGGTATTGATGACTCTATAACGGTTCACAATATTGTATTATGTCTCGATGCCAAGCCTGTTAAGAAAAAAATCCAAAAGATCAATCCCAAGGTCGCATTGTTGGTTACGAATGAGATAGAGAAGTTGTTAAAAGTAGGCTTCATCCATCCAATTGACTACTCACCTTGGATCTCGAATATTTTTTCCATTAGTAAAACTGATGGCCATATCCATATATGCATTGAATTTGGAGATCTTAATAAGGCTTCTCTTAAGGATGATTTTTCATTGCCTAATATTGATATGATTGTGGACTCGATTGCAGGCCATGCCTTGTATTTTATGGATGGCTTGTTGGGCTATAATCAGATTCATATTAATCCAGAAGATTAGTATAAGACAACCTTCACTACACCTTGAGGTACCTTTTATTATGTGGTCATGTCATTTGGGTTAAAGAATGCAAGAGTGACCTACCAATAGGAAATGACCTTAATCCTTCATCTATTCATTCATAAAATCTTAGAAGAATACATTGATGATATCTTGGCAAAGTCCATAACCCGTCAAGATCACATAGGGAATCTTCATCTTATTTTTGAAAGGCTTCAAATCTATAAGATGAGGCTTAATCCTCTTAAGTGTGTCTTTGGTGTAGACATAGGAAATTTTTTGGGATTCATAGTTTCTCATCATAGAATTGAAGTCGACACGAATAATATTGGTGCAATTGTCACCTAGGAACATTAATGAGTTGTAGAGTTTACAAGGGAAAATTTAGGCAATTCGTAGATTCATGTCTCAATTTCCTGATCGTACCCTTCCTTTCACTCATTTGTTAAAAAAGGAAGTTCACTTCATATGGGATGTGGTGTGCCAGAAAGCTTTCAAATAAAAAAAAAATTATTTGGCCAATCCTCCCATATTAATGTCGCTTATGCAAGATAGACCCTTTCAGCTTTACCTTGCCACATCACAATACACTTTGGCAACCTTTCTCACTTAGTATGATGATGTCGGGAAAGAAAGAGCGGTCTACTACATTAGTCACATCCTGGTTGATTTTGAAACTCGTTAATCTTCCATAGAGAAACAATGTACTGCTTATATCTTGGAAACACAAAAGTTAAGACACTATCTTCTTCACGCTGAGACAAATTTTATTGTGAAAATTGATCTTCTGAAGCATTTGTTCTCTAGTGCTGACCTTGTTGGAAGGCTAGCGGAGTGGGTAATGTTTCTTTTTGAGTTTGACATAAATTTTGTTACTCAAAAATCGATAAAAGGTCAAGCGGTTGTAGATCAATTGGCAGATGCTCCCTCATCTCGCCCCTTCTCGGGTTTGGAATTCTTCCTCGATGAAAATATTTTTATAATTAACCAAGACCTTGTGTGGAATATTTATTTCAATGGGTCAAGATGTCAGACTGGCTCTGGAGCAGGCATAGTTCTAATCTCACCTAAGGCTAAGCTAGTCCCCCTCTCCTTTCGATTGGACTTCCCTTGCACCAACAACATCACTGAATATGAAGCCCTTATTGTTGGCTTGTGTTCCATGATCGCATTAAAAATAAAACATCTCTATATACATGGTGACTCTGAGCTTATTATGAATCAGATTATGAGAACTTATCAAGCTAAGAAAAGTAAGTTGTCTCAATATCGAGACCTTGCTTTATCTTTGCTTAATTGGTTCTCTTTCATGATAGACAATGTCCCTAGGAGAGAAAACCGACAATGTAAATGCCATGGCGAGTGTTTCCTCCTTGGTACCTTCAAATAAGGAAATTAAATAATATCACTTCGTGATTCATGTTCTTCAATCTCCCACTATTTCTAATCAACCTCAATTTGATGCTCTTGTGTGTTATCATGTGGACTCAGGAGAATGGTGTTCTAACATCTACAAATATCTGAAGACTGGAAATTTTCTTGATGATGTGACAAAAAATGATCGCACTCGTATATGAAAGACTTCAGTTTGTTACGTTGTCTTATCAGATGTTCTTTATCAAAAATATTTTAATGACTTTATTCTTTGATGTCTCACTAAATTGGAAATACCCCTTGCCCTTAAGGAAGCCCATTTGTTTTTTGGGGGTGGACACTTTGGTGGTAAATCCTTGGTGTGAAGATTGATCCACATGGGGTACTTTTGGAAGATGATGGAACAAGATTCCTTTGATTTTGTTAAAAAGTTCCTTCAATGCCAACAACATAGTCATCTTATTCACGCTCCTGCACAAGAGTTACAAAATTAGACCTCTCTTTGTCCTTTTGAAAAATGGGGGTTGAATATTATTAGAAAGATATCACCTCCTTCTTCTAAAGGAAACACCTTTATCATCACTGCCATAGATTACTTCACAAAGTGGGTTGAAGCTATCTTGCTTCAATCTATGAATGCTAAAGCTATATGTAGTTACCTTTTGAATAAAATCATTGCTCACTTTGGATCGCTTTCTACACTTTTCTTCGATAATGGAACACCATTCAAGAACAAGGAAGTTAAAAAATTCTTGGAGAAGTTCTGTATTCAACATATATTTTCTACACCATATTATCCACAATCTAATGGCCAAGAAAAAGTGTCTAATAAGACTCTTGAGATCATTCTTCGTAAAACAGTAAAAAAACATGGTAAGGATTGGCATATTCAATTAACATATGCTTTGTGGGCCTATCAAACAAGTGTTTGTATGATGACGAGAACAACTCCCTATAACCTCGTGTATGGTTCTGAAGCTATCATGCCTTTAGATTTGGAAATTCCATCATTTTGAGTTTCCCTTAAAGGATTAATTGATGATGAGACTTACCGATCTAATTATTTGCATCAGCTTGAGATTCTCAATGAGCACTTCTTGTAGGGCCTCAACCATCTTAAATATTATCAATGATGATTGTCTAAGCAATATAATTAAAATATACTCCCGAGAACTTTCAAGGTAGGCGAATTGGTTCTCTATGAGAATCAAAGGAATGTAAATGTGTCACTTGATCAAAGGGGAAATTTTAGTCCTAATTGGTTAGGCCCTTACATTGTCATCTCCGTGTATGGTTCTGGTGCATATGGATTATCATCTATGGATGGAACGCCTCTAAAAGAACCTGTTAATGCAATGCATCTTCTCTGAGACTATGTGTAGTATTTATGTGTCATGTGTTCAATGTCTACTCTACAGGGGCTATGGCATTGCATGTGTTGACATTCATTAATTAACACATTGTAAAAAAATTATGTGTTATGATGCAACCATGAGTGTGTGTGAGAGACATACATACACATGTTTTACTATGTTATGTATCCTTGCATTAAATTACATATTTTAGTTAGGTAATTAAATCATCATTGTATTTAATTAACATACATCCATGTGTGTTTATTAAACCATGATAGCATCTAATCTAAACATACATCAATATACATATAAAATCAATACCATCAACACACATGAAAGTAAGGGACATACACATCACATAAAGAATACCATAATGTCAGAATAAGTATCTCATGTATATATATAAATATCAGTGTCATGTACATGTATCATGCCATTGTCATCAAAAGTGAGTAGCTTTTATATGTGTATCAGTGTCTATACATAAAATATCATCTACAAAATATATGTCATGGATACAAAAGTGATGTAAAAAAGAGGCTCTCTAAGCCTTGGGAATATAGCTCCCGGAGCCCTTTGGCTCTGGTTGTGGTTGTGGCTGGGGTTGAGGCTACAAGGTGGTGACCGATTAGGTGTGGTGTGAGTGTGAGACAGACTTGGCCATGTGCATCCCTCCGATCTCTTCATGAAGGGAGGCTATCTGCATACGGGTCTGGATGAGCTCCTACTGCAACTACTAGTCACCTATCGAGATCACTATTGTTGGCTACCCCGTGAGGTCATTGAGTTGACTCTATAGGGTGTCACATGCCTGCTCGAAACCATTAGCCCTTGTCATAGCTATATCTCACTCTTCTAGGGCCATCAAAAACTCCCTCGATAGTTGATCCCACTATCCCCATAGAGTAGTAACATCCACAGTCCTCTACAAAATCTCCACCTGCCCCTCCTCATAGGAAGTCCTCAAGTGGGCTATCAGCTCAAAAATATGGGCATGACGCCTCATTGAAACTAGTCGGTAGGAGTCTAAGACCGCTCTCTAGATAGGCATGGTAGGGATCACCTTTGATATGCATTGAGTGACAAACCTAGTCCATCCCTATCTATCCACTATAACCACAGAGGAAAGACATATATCAGTATCACGAAATATATAGATACAAAGGTAAAAAGTAAAGCATACATATACATGAGATAAAACTAAAATTACTAAAATGAAATGGTGTAATGTGACTGCTATACTTGGATCCCCTTGTTGCCAGTATGGGTAAGGGAGAGGAGGGGCATTGAGCCCCAAACCACCAACATCATGAGCTATCCCAGGTGCTATCAGGGTTGCTACTTGGATGGTAGGTCGTACGGGTGTCGTCGATGAGAAAAGAGTGGGTGGTGGAGGAGAGGATATCCTCCACCACTGCCTTGGCCTTGGTGACACTAATCTAACTTCCTCAACCTGCTCCTGCTGCTCTTGATGTTTCTGCTCCTTCCCTCCATCACCCCCTTGACCCCTCCATCTCTACCTAGGTGGCTATGGTAGAGCATCCCATGTAGGCTAGTATCCCCTATGGAAGCATCCATTGGAAACACTAGTGCTAGACGATATGATGCCCACCATGCTAGAAAGTCTCTTGCCACCTTGACATTATCTACCTTGCCCATCACTGGTAGATCTTGATCATCAGCCTCATCAACTAAAAGGATGACATCTACAATGGTGGGAAATAGGCGGTCCCCCGGTCATGCAACACTCTAAATAGCTTGGGTGTATAATGCGATTGTGGGGGGAATGGTTTGAATCTAACCATGCTACCGCATAACCTGACTTCGGTAGTATGGAATAATCACAAAATCTCTGCAACCTAAAATAAAATGGTTGTGTTGTAGGTTCTAAAGGAACCTCCCATAACTAACCCATGAAAACAACTAGTGTGGCCTCCATCTAACATGATCTGATGTTAATGTGTCAAACTACAATCACAGAAAACTACATATCTCCATGGTGCTACTACCACACAAGCTCATACTAGTGAGCCATGGGCATTGTATAATCCCACACTCTGGGATAGCCCTTTGGCCTTGCGCATGTGATGTGTGTGAAAGTCCACTTCTCCAATAGTGTGCATTTGGTGAGGCTCTGGTACTTGTAATGGATGTACCTCCTAATCTCCTAGTATAAATGTGCAAGCATGTTGCGCCCCCATGTGAACACCATCTGATACTCCACCATCTCATGAATAGTATGGAAAAGGCCCCCATGTAGGTGAGAGCCTCACCCTCTATAGTGACTCGTGTGGCCATGATGGCCACCATGACACAACACAGTATGGGTGTAGTGGTCTAGGCCTACTCGAACGATCGGATGTAAATGTGCTTGGTCTCATCCCCACCATCCATCCAACCATAGAAATAGTGGACACCCTCCAATTGATCTCATACCGAGCACATTCCATCTAGCTCCACTCGCCGACCACAGATGGGAAGGTCAAGGATGTGGTAGACATCCTCTAGTGTCACACTCATCTCCCCAGTCGGTAACTGGAAGATCGATGTGGTGGCATCCCACGTCTCTATAAGGGCCATTAGCATCCTATCATGGTATAACATCTCTAGCATAGTATATGTGTACCAGAGACCAACATGCTCTAGGTGTGTGACCTTGTCATTTGATAGATAGTCCCTTTGACCTTTGAGTGGGTGAAGAACTGACCCACTGAGATGCTCCCCAATATTGAGGTAGTGCTGCAAAAAAGAAAAAAGTTAAAGTTAGAACATAGCCTCATGAGAGCACTTTCAAAAAAGATCAAGTCAAAAATAACAAGGGATACATGCACACTGCATAAAATGTCTCGATCCACCATTGATGGTGCCCAGACACTAGCGTGTCTAGCGGAAGACACATGCATGCATCCAGGACACTTGCGCTGCTTTGATTCTAAAAAATAGCTAAAAATTACCAAAAAGGCATAACGAAGAGGTTTTGAGGCCTACCTGCTCCACCTCGAGCCCCTCTACTATATAGAAACGTTGTTGATCAAATATGGGTACCTCATACTCTCATTTGCTCGATATTTTTCTTACTTTTCTCTCACAAAACTCAACAAAATCCTCATAATGAATAGTGGGAATGACCCTTCTAGGGGCCCACCAAGGTATATATAGGCCCCTCGAGGCCTATTTTTCTTGGAGTTTGTGGTTCCCTGGTTTCTCTCAATTTTATCCCGAATAGTTGGGGGCACACTCAAGAGGGGGCAGATAGTCACCCCTTTAACATATTTTTCTTTTGAACCATCCAAATTTCTCTTGATCATTCTTCTCAACGTTGTAGGTTCTTTGATTTTTGGGACTGACCTAAAATTGAGTTTTGTAGAACAAAAATTTTATGTGATTTTTTATAACAAACATTGTATTTCTCATTGAGTTCGATCGTTGGGGGCATCTTCAGTACTGGCCGACTCGACCTTTTCGACCTCTGCAGTACCTCTTTTAACATGCAAATCGGTAAAACTTCAAATTTTGGGTTGAATTTTTTGTTTCTACTTTAGTGTGGTTGATTTTTCCAAAATCGAGCCCACTAAAGTGGGGGCAAAATGTAATGTCACAAAATTGCACCTAGGGGCAATTTCACATTTTAGCACTTTGCCTAGCATTTATGAAACTTCAACATATTTATGGCAAGAGCCTCATGGGTTGGAATTTTGTTATTCCAACTTTATGTGGTCTAATGGTAAAGCGACAACAGTCCAATGACTTGTTTCCCTAAAACTAGTGTTTAGGACTCTTGTGCGGTGCACGAACGTCTATGTGGTGCACTAGCATCCTGGTGGGTTTTCAAGTATGAAATGGGGAATATCAAATCATAGCTCTTGAAACATGTATTTGCAGTCAGACACTCAAGTGTAATGGATATTTCCGCCTTTGCATGCAACAAAACCCCCTTTGCTCTCATTTTTAAGGAGATTCAATTAGTTCTCTTCTCAATCTCACTTCACTTCACAACAACACTTCTACAAGTGAAGCTCTGTTGGACTAAGGTCCCTCCAACAACCAACACTCTCTAGCAAGAATTCAATTGTGCATTTGTTTTCTCAAGAGGGGGATGAGGCCTATTAGTAATGCTCTCTTGCTCTTATCTATTCATGAATAGATTATATCTCTTTGTTCATTTACTACTTAGTGGTGCGGGTTCTCCTCCGAAAGCAGGGATTGTTTTCACCACTTCCTTTTGTTCATTTCAATTACTCTCTCTATCTATTTGGTTGTCCATGGGGGTTTAATTGTGGAAAGCCCCAAAACAACCCCAACATTTTTCCCTGTTCGTCTTGTGTGCAGGTTTCTAAAATGGAGCTCAGAGAGAAGATTCAAGCAAGAGACTATTTTTAAGTCCTCTTTTGGCACTCCTTGTGTTCTCTATTAGTTTCTATTTTTTATTTTGTTGAACAAACCTCAGATTTGTGTTAGATAGTGAAGTTTTAGTCTTTCTTCCTAGGTTTTGAGTTCTCTATTGCTGAGGATGCCAGCATGTCCTTCAGACTTTAGTGCACCATGTTGGCATCCTAATTTTGCATTGTAGTCCTTAGGCTAAGAGATCTTCCTCTTAAGGCAAAAATATAGAAAATTTTCTCTCTCAGATTTTGAAGAAGTCTTTTGTGATAATTAGTCTATGTTTAGTTTCTTTGCAATTTTTCCATTCAACTAGTATTGAGGTGGTTAAGGGAAGTTCACTCCCTAGGATTATCCCGACAACGAAAAGAATCATGAGAAACGAATCCCCCTTATCTGACACTACCAAATAAATTCTTCATGAATGCATCTTAAGATGATTCTTACCCATTCTTTGTAGTTGCATAAGTCTAAAAAATATTTCTAGATGTCTAACCCTTTCGTAACCACATTTACATACTTTGGCTCGTACACACCATTCTCATTCACCAATTCATGTCAGACCACTTCAAAGGAAGTATGATCAATTTCATTCAATGGGGCATGAATGTAAATCCTTACATCTTCAAAATATACAACATCCATATGAACCTTAAAAAATGCACCATATTTTTCAACCTCCATTGCCTTGAATGGGAAATTTTTATATTTGTGCCTAGGTTTCTCCACAACATCAATCACCTTCGGGGTCGCCATTGATATTCTTTCTAAAATCTTCAAACTCAGCTACTAGGGTTTGGTAAAAACTCACACAAATAGCTTTGAAAACCCTTATCTCTTCTTCGCTCCCAAACATAAAATATTTTGGATGCAAATGAGATCAAATCATTCAAATGAAACATACGAAGCCTTCCATTTTCCCTAACTTTCCTCCATAAATGCATTCATACTTATTAGGTGATTTTTTTTCCAGAATTCTTTGTTTCATCACGAGGATACAAGGATTCTCAACACACCTTCACAAATCATTCACTTGTTCCAAAACCTTCATCAAAAGTTTCAATATTTCTCTACCGATCTGCACACCAGAGGAATTGGCCTAATTCATCTTCTAAGCTAAAATATTCAACACTTTATCCTTTTCAAGGGGCTAAAGGATTTGCAAATGACATATCCCCCTGATGTAATGCTCTATCTCAAATTTTCATAGGATCTTATGTATAATACACAAGCATAGTATCATCCTTTTTCTCATTTTCTTAACCTTTCTTCTCTTTCCCAAACTTTTGTGTCTCCCTTATTTTTCTGACTTGGGGTTTCTTCCTTCTTCTAGTTCCGAATAGGTGGCTTCACAAAACCACTCTTGCAATTTTTTTATTTATGCCCAACCTTATTACAATTGTAGCACACAATGTTGTGCTCCGAAACAAAGTTATGCCTCCTAACTTTAGTTTTTCACTTTGCAACCTTATGAATAATTTTTTTTCAAGCATAGCAATATCCATGAAATGAAACAACATAATATATTTGAGGCACTAATGGTTTTCTACCCATGTAATCATTTCCTATTTTCCTATATCTACAACCAATAGTCTTCTACCCAAATTTATTGCAAGAATAACAATAGCCTTGAAAATATTGAGTGAACCTCGTAGGGGCATGTTGTCTAGCAGGTGGAGGACCTCTGAATATTTTTTGTCTCTAGTCTGGAATGAATCAACCTTATTTATTGCTATCTTGTTTTGAATTTTTATATCTGGAGGTTGTCTTCTTAGGTTCTTCAGTACAAGATTTATCCTCCTTTATTTCAAAGTTTGCAAATGCACAAGTTAGAAGACTTTTGCCTTTCTCAAAAACAAGGCCAAATTTTTCTTTTGATGGATTTTGAGAGTTGATCAACTCATCAAGAATGTTAGAACCTCCTTTTATCTTTAGACCTTTGTCAATTTTTTCTTTTTCTTTTTCCTGTTCTTTCCCTAGGGAGACAATATTTTCTTCAAGCTTTGAACATTCAACGGTTTTATCAATGAGCTTGATATTCATACACTCATCAATTCTTGTACCTTATTCAACTTGAAATTTCAAATTTCCAATTTTCTTTTGTGACTTTTCAAGTTGGAGCTGAAGCTCTTCATTCTTTTCTCTTTCTTCATCCACATCATTTAGAGAAAAAATGAGCTCTCCTTCATAGTTCATTGGACAATCTTCTTTATTGAATTCAAATTAATATTCATCATCTCCTTCTAGAGTATGACCTCTTTTTCTTGAGAGAAATTACTCTTGGATACTTCTTTATTCTCCATGTTTTCCAAATATGGGATCTACCTCGGCTATTAGACAATATCAAGGAACCTTTCTCTGATACCAATTGTTGAACACACTAGAATTCTGAGAGGGGGGCGAACCAATATGCTTTAAAATTCAATCCTAATTAAATACTATTGAAGTTAAGTTATACCAATTAAGCATTTATCAACTTGATCAAAAAAAGAGAGAAGAAAAACAACCACACAAGAACATAGATAACACCCGATTTACGTGAAAACCCCACAAGGGAAAAACCATAGTGAGAAATGTTGTGAAGAGCTAATATCCTAATCAAGCATCACAAGTAAATAATAGTTTACGATTTATTTTGAGCTACAACCCAAGGAAGAAACTAATCACTAACGTTTTTTAGGGGTTGAAACCTAAGGAAGCTACTACTCCCTAATTAAAAGAAAGAACAATTGAAATATGACTGATATTATGGCTTAAACCATTGATAGGAATCAATTCTACTCATTAGGTCTATAGATTATCTTTTCACACTCATCTCATGAACTCATACATCTTCACACACTTCCATCCTTCTCTTCACATCTTTGATATTCTATATATATCATTTGCACGCTTGTAAAATACAAATTTAGTTGGCCACAAACAAGGAATTATGAAACTTGTAACATGTCAACCTACATCTTTATTAGCGATATAAAAAATGATAAGATATTATTTAAAATTATTCCAGATGATTTTGAATGACTCATACAACATCTAAAAACAATTCTTAGACTCCACTCAAACATAAAATTGTGGTGCACATCACAAAAATACCCAAGTCGGTCACAACAAAACCATGTCTTCACAAATTAAGTTGAAAAATTTGTGGTATTGGAAACAAGATAGATCTTCATTCACTTCAAACCAAAAAAACTATGAGACATGTGGAGTGTCCACACAAAATCATACCACTGATCTGTACAATATTTTGCTAGCACAAACATAAAAACATATGTTATAATGAAGGATATACATCTGAAACCAACTATAACACTCTATCAATGAATAACTAAACTTGTAGAGAACAAAAAAAATTGAGTTTCCAATATAGCATGCATTGGAAATCATTGAACATGTCCACAAAAATTCATGGCCAAAACATCACATCTGGAGGAATGCAAAGCATTCCAACAATCCTTCATCACAACTTTGCACTGCCAGAGCATCAACTAGAACTCTGTCACTTCTAAATTTCATTGCAGAAGGTGTAATGACTTGAAACCTTGAATATAACACCTTCACATCTCCATCAACTTTTCTTTAGAACCACAAGACTAAATCTTTCTCTGCAAAAGGATGTAGACCAAAATATAGTGTCTCTACCTTAGAGAATATATTGTGACTACCTTAGACACAACTTTTTCGACTCTCAACTAAATGCGGTACAATAGATTGGAAAGATATTATTATAATAAAAATGAAAACATATTATAACATTTGCACCCACCTCCACATCATGCTTAGACAAAAAGTTGATCCACACACTTAATGCTGACTTGCACCAACTGATATCTATGCATATTAGCTATCTCTGGAGCATATACAATATTCAACACACTTTTGACATCAATGACAACCAATCTTATCAAGATGAAACATCGATGAGTTCATATATTTTTTCTTATGTGTTGTTTATTTTGAAAATATTATGTCAATTATTAAATATTAATATTTTGACATGTAAATGGATATCAAATTTAATGTAAAAGGTAAGATTTTTTTTATCACACTCATGTCATTACACTCCACCCCTTATTATCATTATAGAGTGTCTCATGATAATAAAAAGTGTTACATAATAGTGAATACTTTACATTGGATAGTTTGTGTGTTGAGTGAAAAAGAAGAGCATGAAATTGAAATAGTTTGTGTTGTGTGGTATAATGGATTTGTTCAAATATAACATTGAGAACTTAATAAGATCTAATTAAAGTCATATAAAAATGATTTTTTGGATCCAAATTGTGATTGAACACATTGTATCTAATTCCTTCTAGTGATTTGATTGTTGGAATTATATTTGAACCAAAGGTTAAAGGTTATTGGATTCAATAAGTAGTGCACTAGATTATAGTAATTATGTGTCATAATCATAGATAACTCAAATATTGTTGGTCACTTTATCACAAAAGTGATGGAGTGAAATCAAATAATAACACTAATGAGTCCAATTTATGGCTCAATTTATATAGCATTTATCATATATTTTTTGTTGATACTATAGAATTTGGCACCTGGTTATTGGCACCCTTTATGTTATTTCCCTAGATTTGAGAACCTTTGACATAAGCTTATCCTTGTGAATTTTGATAATATTAATGTGCTATGTGGACTAATCTATGTTAATTTTACATGTGGTTGAATGGATGTTACTTTAAGGTAATTATGGATATGAAATTATTTGTGCATGCTAATGTTATTATGCAGGTTCACATTAAGATGTTGATATAAATGAAGCCTACAAAGAAGAGTAAGTTCCTGCTAGCTGGTCAATTGCCAAGGAAGTAAAAAAGGTGATCATTAAGAGGTCAATGGAGGGAAAGTCCTAACTTGAATGAATATTGTAACTACCTTTTAAATAATCATACTTGTTAGTTGAGCGAATATAGGAGGTTTTGTTATGCTAAATCTATGTTCAAGCAAGACTGGCTTGACCAAATCCTGTGCATGCATAACCTCCTTTCCTCCTTCTATGCTTTCAATAAGTGGCATCCTCCTAAATTGTTGGAGTTGATTGCATAGTTTGTTAGTTAGATAGTAGTTTTTTTCCTATAAATAATAATTAGATGCTCCTTCTCAGAAGGTTGAATGTTCTGATGTTGTACTTGCATTCCTACTTTTCAAGAAATACAAATATATTGTTGTTCCACTGTAATCATGCTTTCAATGAATACAATGATATTAGAAGTTTGTTGTATCTGAGTTAGTTTCAAGGGAAACTAACCCAAGGGGCCCACTTGGTGAGAATTCCATCCTTTTAGCTCGATCATTACTTTTATGTTCAACAATAGTTACAATTCCGACAACTGTTTGTTCTTGCAACCACTAGAATTCCATTTTGTGACTGTTCCTGCAGCCAAAGAAGATAGAGTGGTTTCCTATCTATTTGCTAAGATTTCTATTTATGTCATGCATTTCAGTTTAGTAAAGTTGTTGGTTTATGCTTAGTGTTTATTTTACTTCCTTTCAAGCAATTTAATTTTAGCATCATGTCTTTTCTAGTTATAGAATGAATATGGCTACAATAGAAACCTAGTGCACATATAGTGCTGGCCCATTTCAAGTTTATGTCCATGGGTTGACAATTAAATGAACCTTCATGATGAGTAAGATAGTTATTCAATATAAATGTCCAATCTTTGAGTTACAACTTTAAGGGATTAGTTGTTGAATCATTAGAGGAGGCCAACAAACACATTTTTATAATAGATTTGATTCATTAATCTTAGACAACTTGAATTATTTCTAGTATTAGTGAGTCATTAATCATAGAAAAGTTGAATTATTTCTAGTCATTTTTGCACACAAGCGATGAAATAAGATTAGATAACAAAATACTATTATAATAACTGAAAAAATAGACAATAACTTAAAATTTTGTTAGTCATTTTTATGTAAAAAGTGATAAAATAAGAACATGACAATTTTTTTAATTAAACTAAAAATATATATAAAATTAAGATTCATCATTGTTATATTATATAGCTATTGATAATGGGAAATATTGGTAGTGGATAAGACATTTGTCTTGTATTTAGGGAGGTGAAGTTATGACTGAGAGTAATTGCTTTATTCCCAACTGTTCAAATAATTATTGTGGTGGCTTTCCTTGCTCACCCATGTATACATTTTTGTATGTTGGAAAGAATCTTTTATTCATATCATTTTCATCATTCTAGCTCTCTATATGGTGGTTCAGAGTTTTGGTCATGGCACCTAATTTTAAGCACTCCCAAAATGGAAATTTGAATGATTTTATTTAGGGGAAGGGGAAGAAGGTGGTGGATCCTCTAGGGAAGAGGAAAAGAAGTGTGTTAGGTGAGAAGGTAGTGGTTGCGCTTATGGGGTTTATGGATAATGAGTTCAATAATCCAATGCTTAGGGCTTGAATGACCCACAAAAGAGAACTAGATAAGGAGTTAGATGGGTCATTGGGGGTGTGCATCTGAGAGGCCATGGGGAAGTTGCTTCTGGAACTGGGCTACTCTAGTAGTTTCTAGAATACTTTTGATGTTTCTTAGTCATTATATTGTGAATTCTTTCTATAGTAACATGTTCCTATATTTTGCATGAAGATACTGTTGATGTGGTTCATCAAGCTAAAGGTCATCTTGATTATGTTTTAGAGCATATTCACTTCAAAAAGCATCAAATATATTTTTAGGTGGTAATGAAATCAATTGTGAAGCAATTTATGGTTTTCCTTCTAGTTGAAGTGGTGTTTAAATTCTTAGACTACTACAACTCAAAGAAGGTGGAGATCATTGGAGTGGGTAATCAGTCCCCAAGGCAAGAAAATGGTATGTGAAAAATATAATTGTGTTTATTAGGGGGTTCTTGGTATGTGTCATTTTTTGAGTTCCCTAGTTAGGTTCCTCTGACATATAATATTCCTATAATAATTGTGTTTGAGTATGGATTCGGTGTTGGCATTTACCATTTTGAATGTTAGTAAAGTTAGGTTCTAGACTTTTAAGTTTGATATCTCATGAACAATATGGTTTGCTAGCTAGTAGTTGTGGCCTAAACTCTAGGGTAGGTCCCATTTTTGTTGGTTGTTGGATCTAAACCAAGTTTTTAAATTATAAAAAATATTATATAAAAGAAATTATAATATTATATAATATTAAATAAATATTTAAATAATTTATATAATATAATAAATAATAAATTACACATATAATACATAGTTAATCTATATAATAATTTCTTTAATATAAATATAATAATATAATAATATTTAATATGATTAGTCTTTGTCATTACAATGATGATTGAAAGTATAATTGATAGTAAGCAATCAAAATTATAATTATCTTATCATAATGGAGAAGTTGTAAAATGATTAAAAAATTTATAATTGACAGTAATAGTTAAAATATTAGCAAAAATATTAATCGTTATAGTTATTTTACAATGATAAAAATTTTTATATTAATTAAAACAAAATGTTAATTAATTTATTTGGTTGTGTCAAAATGAATGTTTTTAAAAGACTATTTTTATCACATTAAGTTGTGATTGTTTGATAATTTGAGCTCACCTTCTAATGTGTTACTTTTTTCATTGCTTGCCATTTCTCTCTAGGTCATGTGTTTGACCTTATGATATTAGAATATAGTGAAACTATTTGGTTATTCCTCCCATGACATATTAAGGTTTTTGATGTATCATTATGTGAAAATAGTAGCTTACGTTAAATTTTACATAGTGAAAAAGAAAAGAATTTATTATTAGTAAAAATAAAACATGATATGAATTTTTATTAGTAAGAATGAAAGTGCATGCACATCATAAGTAGGAATTATTTTTATTAATAATGATAATTTTTATATTTATAATATTTAATAATTTAGATAATTTTTTAATATTAAATTTTAGTAAAGTTGAGAAGAAAAATAATATTAAATATTTTTTAATTTATATATTGATAATACATTGCTAACACATTGCTAACTTAGAAACACAAATTAGAAACTAAAAAAATCAATAGATTTCATGTCCCTCTTAAATGTCATGAATATAATCTATATGTCAAAGATGCATGGTTAGAGATAACTAATGTTATAACCAAATATTGCACTAAACCAAGTATTCCACTACTTTCTAAAATAGTAGAATATTTGGTTATAATGCTAATCATCTAATGAAATATTTGACTTTTAAATCTAATAATTTCTATAGTATGGGATAGGAACTTATAAAAAAACAAGGAATTAAAAAATCATTTACACTAAAAAACATCATAAAAATGTAATAACTATTTAATAGCAAGTTGTTGTAGTAAATATAATGAATGCTTATAGCATGGGTTGATGCAAGAAGTTGGGTCCATAAAAAGTTCAGAAAGTGGAAGTGTTTTTCTAAAATTTTAGAATTTGTCACAGCTAGATTGAGAATTTGAAGTACTTACACATTGAATCTTAAACAAAGTGAGTGATATAAAAAATTAGTATTTTAAGTCTAGTTTCTAAATATGTAATTTATTCTAATACCCAGATGATACAAATTAATTTTTAATAGGCATGTATAAAAACCACTTTTTCAAAGTCACTTTTTTAGGATCATACCATGCATTTGTACGAACACCATAATTTGGCCTAAATAAAATTATTTTTCTAATTCCTTTTAGAGAAAGATGTGTAACAAACTAAAGGTTGATGAGGATATTTTTTAATAATTTTTTGGAATATATTTTTTAATTATTTTTTATTGCCCCTAATTGTTGTTTTTAAAAACCAACATGTACATACACCATAATTTGACCTAAATTAATCATTTTTTATTTATTTTAATTGTGTAGATAGTTTTTTGTAGATTAATGTCATATAATGTTTTTACAGAAAAAAATAACATATTAAAAGTTATTAAAAGAATAAATAAAAATTTGATATTTCAAGTTTATGGACTAGTTTTCTTAGAAATTAACTAAAAAATAGAAAACATAATCTAATCATAAAAAATTCATATTTGAAAGCTAGACATCATGATCTATAATGGGTTTTAATTTCATAAATTAATTTTGAAAAAAAACCATCAATTATATTGCTAAAGTTGGACATTTCTCTTAACAATGCCTTAGTTTTTAGTTGTAGGTCAAAGGCTAAGGGTTGGGTTACCAAACCTTTCATCAGCCTAAAGCCCAAGAAAAATGTAGTTTGGTGATTCCAATTTTAAAGAAGAGGTACCCATTTTCTTTGATGCATAGAAAACTATCTATATTAAATTATAAAGATAAAGTTACATATTCACAAAAAAAAGGTGGGAGGTAAAAAGGTACACCCCGAGAGTCACATGGGAAGAGCCCAAAAAACCAAAAATCAAGTCACTTGGGCCTAGCCTAGAAATCCATAAACATAACAAAAAACATGAAATGGCCATCAAGTGGCCAGAGCTGTGCCAGGAGGGTCTCTGTCAGCCATCTTTCTTCCCCATACATCAACGAGGTCAGGAGTGACATATGGAGGAGGACCCCATCCATCATCAACTTATTTTTCTTTCTCTTTATCTTCCTCGCATTGGGGTGAGATTCCAAGCACCAAACGTGAGAAAATTTTACCAGAATCTGATCAACCAGAGCTGCTTCTAGGAGTAGTATCAGAGGGCCACCCAGAACCGTTGCTCCCTGTAGCTCCTCTAGAGGGCCACCCATGGCCAACTCGTGAAGGAGGAGAACGAGACCATCGAGGAAGAGGCTAAGAGTGGGGGTGAGCATAGCCACTCTGTTGTCAGCCACAAGAGGGTGACCAACTGTGAGAGGAGGAGGGTGAGGTGGGCACCCAAGCCATAGTACATGGGGCATTGCCCCAATGATCCAGAAGCACCTGAAGGTGAGCCACCTCAAGCACAACTTTGTTCACTTGCACTTGAATTTGTAGAAGCACATTAGAGAAAATAATAGATTTAGAATACAAAGAGACATGTTTATCCATTTGAGTGAGAAAATATGCTGGCATTTCTATCTTTCCAGATATTAAAGAGGATTTCCACTCTGAAAGAGTGCCAAATATGGATATATTTAGTCAGATGCCTAGGTGAATCACCTAGTAGAACCATGTGTCAGGAGAAGGGTTCTAGCCTGAAAGGCCGAAAGAATTCATGAATCCAAGTCCAATACTACTGAGCTCTGGTGCAAAACCAGAATAGATGCTTAAAAGACAACTTGCCCACAAAAAAGATACCGAGGGTCCTGAACCCCCAAGTGAACAAGCCAAGACCCCATAGGCAAGCCTTGGAAAAGAATACACCAAGAAAAGTGGGTGAGTCTCAACTCATCACTTGCAGACCAAATGGCAGAGAATATTTTTTGCCAGACATGAGCAGAGGATTAGAGAAGCCATCTTTGGTTAAGACTATCAATCATTGGAAAATGTGGTGATAGCTACATCTAGCCAAGCCTAGGCTTGTAATTCTTGAAAGGGGTGTCTGGGTACCACTTCCAATCCTTCCACCAAGGCTTGGACCCATGAATTACCACCTTATGAAGATAATTTGCAGAAATAGAATTCATCAGAGCATCATAAGTATCACGGTCTTGGTTTTCAAGTCTATAAATCACACAAAAATATTCCAATGACATAATGTACATTGTGGGTCTATGAAACACATACTGTAGGGTTTGAATGCCTTTCTTGTGGAACCTTAGTGCCTTAAGCTAGGTGACTTGGCTAAAGGTTGACCATTACTAGCAAAGAGAGGTGACCACCAAACATTCTATTGATTGAGCGAAAGCCCATCACAGAAACTAGATCCGGCCTAGTGGAGCCAAGGCTTAACCGCCTCCTAGGTTTTCCAAATTCTCTTGGCCACCAAAGTACACATGATTTGAACTGGTTCTTTCATGACCAGAAGGGTTTGAAATCCAATCCCCTTCTAGGCAGGTCTATGAACAAGAAATATGGATTGAATGCAATGCTTGGGGAGAATTTTCCAGGCTTCATCTCCAATAAGGGCTCTAATTATCCATTTCATGCACAAGGCAGTCCCTTATAATTGAGCGGAGAGTAGACCAAGCCCTCCAGAGTCTCTGAGAAGGTAGCAGAACTCCCAGGAAACACGGTGAAACCCTCTATGAGACTCTATAGAGGCCCACAAAAAGTCTTGAAGAAAATTCTCGCCTGGGATAAGCAACTTTTGAAGGGGCCCAAGAAGAGGAGTAACAAACATAAGTAGCCGCTATAATCTTTGAGCATAATTGGAATTTTTCTACCAGAGAGAGAGGCTTGGTTATCCAATAGGCCAATTTTTTCTCAATCCTGGAGAGAACAACTTGCCACAGCTCAGCTGGAGAAGGCTGGAAGGCGAAGGGAATGCCTATAAACTAAAATATTTCCCTTGGACCAATCCATTTCCAACCATATTGCTAGAACTAGTGAGGATTGGACATAATAGACTGCCTATAGCATAGAGTTTTATGCCACTAGATAGCGGAGCCAAACGCAAGAAAAAAATGTTGAGGCAATCAAGAGCCACCTTGATATTGCTTTCTTGCTCTAGAAGGGTGAGGAAGGAGTCATCAACAAAATGACCATTCACAAGTTGAGCTTGGGAGTTAGGCACAAAAATGTCTCTAACCCATTGCTGAGAAACCATATTGGCCAAAAGTTAACCAAAACCTTCAACAACAAGCACATAAAGAGAAGGAGGAAGAAAACATCCTTTTTGAATAGAATGAAATAGGCCAAAAGGTGAAGATTGATGACCATTGATGGTAATACAAGTAGATGCATCTAAAAACAACATTTAGATGACCTGAATAAATTTGTTGCCAAACCCCAAGGATTTCAACATGGTCAGAATGAAAGGAAATTCAATGAGGTCACAGGCTTTAGCAAAATCAATTTTGAGAAAAATGGATCTATGGCCCAAAGCTTGGCCCACTCCATACCTTCCCACATGACAATAATGTTGTCAAGAATAAATCTGGATTTAATAAATCTGGTTTGCTTTGGGCGCAAAACGTGAGGCAAAAGATGGTGAATCTTCAGAGCCAAAGCCTTAGAAATGATTTTGTAAGAGACATTAAGGAGCATGATGGGCCGCCAGTTCTAGATGTCCTTGGGATCTCTAGGTTTAGGTATGAATTTGATGTTTCCCTTATTGATTATACTGCCCAAATTTTTTTAATGAAAAGCATCAAGATAAACTTTATGTAAATCGTGGCCAACATAGTCCCAAAGGGCATTGTAAAAATCAAAAGAGAATCCATCAACACCCAAGGCCTTATCATCCACCATGGTAAAAACGATGTCCTTCAAGTCTTCAACATTGAGCAACTGCTCACAAAAATATTTTTGGGTTGAAGAAAGCCTATTTGGCACAACCACAAGGCAATTATGAAGGGTTTGCTGGCATTCCAGAGTGTAATCTTGGGCAGTGAAAACTTTCTCATAGTGCCTAACAAAGGCTTGGAGAATATCAGGTAGCTCAAAAAGCACCTAAATTCCATCCTTAATATTTTTTACACCTGGAGAAGAGTTCCTGGTATGTAGGGCCAGGAAAAACTCCTTTGAGTAATGGTCGCTAAATTTTAACTAGTGTAATATTTCTTTAATTTGTGCACCTCTAGCGGCATAATTATCTGCAACTTAATTTTTGTGCCTTAACTCCGCCACCTTGATTTGCAATGATGAGGATAAAGGGTTGGCCATAAGAGCCTTAGTAGCTGAGCTCAATTCAGCAATGGTAGCCTCATAAGACCGTTGATGGAAAATGGCCAACTGACACCCATAAATGTGGATAAACCTAGCCGTGCAAGTGATAGAATCATTCCACCAATTAATCCAACTGTTATTATGATCTAGTCTACACTCCAAATTCAAGACTCTATGAATGTGGGCCAACGTGGGATGATGACAAAGAAGAGACATGTTAAAAAAGAACTACGTTTTGCAAGCCCGAGGTTGTCTTGTATCCCATTCAATGCGAAAAGAAATTGGGAAATGATCTGACAGAGTAACATCCACTAATGGCTTAACTGGGAGTGACGAGCTCTCAAAAGAGAAGAAAGATTGAGTCGAGGTCATGGCACAATCAAGGCACTTAAATATCCTGTCAGAGCCAACCTTTAATTACACCAAGTGTGCCAAAGGGAATGAGAATGGCAATGAGCAATATTGGGATAAAAAAGTACCAATTTATTATGCATGTAAAACCTCGCCTCTCATTTGCTAGATGCCCATCTGAATGGAAGAGTGTGATCCTTATCATACACCATCTCAACCATATTGAAATCCTCACACAATAACCAAGTAGCAACTAGAAATGAATCCACAATCCAATGCCAAAGAAAGGATCATTCCACAATATCATTAAAGGCATAAACATTAATAATCCCAAAAAGAGGGATTATCAATATTGAGAAGGATCCAAACGAGTTGATGTGTGGGGTTAAACCCATGATCAAAAATAAAAGAGTGCCACCATGGAGAAAAAAGAGTGACAACTCCACCATGTCTAGCATCATGAGCAGTACAATACATTTGGCTAGCTAGCTAGATAGAATGACACACCGAAGCAAGCAAAAAACCAAAAAAAATAAAAAATCTTGGAGACAAAGCACTTCAATACCAACATATTTTTGCAAAGTATCTCGAACAAAATACTTCCTGGAGAGGTATGTTAGACCTTGAATTTTCCATGAGAGGAAATTCATGAATGAAACTCCTCCATATTGTCAGAGTTTGACTCCTCCTCATTCAGAGTGGAGAAGCGATTCTGCAAAAATTCAGGCGAGACTGACCTAATTTGAATAGACAGGGAATAAAATCTCCATTTCTCCTAAACATTCTCCTTCTTCTAATGGAAGTGAAGGACTACGAGACCACCATTGAGCTCTTGACATAGGAGAAGAAAATTTCAGTTGTGCCATTATAATGACAATAGATTGAGGCGTAGCCTTTGACCTAGGCCACACAAAGTGTTATCAGCCCCTACTGGGGCCTCTTTCTCCTTCACCAAAGGGTTTGAAATAGCTTTAGCTAGCTCAGGGCCTTTGGAAAATTACCTAGAGCCACTAGGCTTGTCCTTACAGTTCGTAACCATGACCCATTTTTCATCAAGTTTGGTAGCAAAAGTATCTGCTTGATGAGACTTATCAGATTCCCGCGGTGGAGGAGTACAAGGCACTGCCAAAGGGCAATCCTTGATCTTGTGGTCTATGGAATGACATCTATAACACATGTTCGCCAAATTAAAATAGGTAACTTTCGAGGTATGCTAGAAATTTCTAATTTGAATATCAATGGATTCTTTCAAATCTTGAGAAAGATCAACTTCAACATAGACCCATTTTTGGGGTCGGGCCGGGAAAAACCTATTTGGCTCAATACAAATGAACTTCCCTAGGGAGGAAGCAATATGGCTCATAAAAGGTGCACATGGAAAGGGTGATCCTGGAAAATCAATCAAGATCGGGACCCACAACTTAGTGTTATCTGAGACAACAAAGTCTCAAGTCCACGAATGGAAAACCAACAGAGAAGACCTGACATACCAGAGACCATGTTCTAGGATTGCCTAGACATGACTGACCTTCGCAAAAAAAAATAGAAAAAAAACCTTGGTTAAATTTTGGACCATATCAAGGTGGAACCCATGAGAGACCCATGCCTTGTTGACCCATTCTTTAAGCACACTTTTAGGGGGAGTCCTACCAACAAAATATCCAGCAAGGGTGTGTTGTTCAAGCCATTGACAAGTGAAATTAAATTCAGGAAAAGGTAAAACCACATAAGTTGGGGAGTCAAAAGACTTACCTCGTGAAACAATTACGAAACAAATTTTTGAGGCCATTTGTTCGATGGAGCATCCATTGAGCAGAGCCGTCGAACCACCAACACTAGCATGAACATTTGGGTTAGAGCTGGTTGAAGGCATATTAAAACAAAAAAACATCATAGTAAATGTTGTCGTACACACAAGAAAAGAGGAAATTCATGTGCAAAGAGTGTAGTATGACACAAGAGGGGCCAAGAATGACCACAAACACAAGGAAACCCTACCAAATCTCATACACCATCAATCCCCTCTCAAGTGCCAATAGTTCACAATTTCAAGTACCCATTTTTAAAAATAGGTACCTTTTCATATTTTAGAATGGGTACCCGTTCTTAATTTTCCCGTTTGAAATTAGGAACAGGTACCCATTTTAAAACGAGTATTCATTCTATTTAGAACAAGATATAATTTAGAATATGATCTCATTCTAAAATAGAATAGGTACCCATTTCAAAACGGGTACATGTTTCTATTAATACCCATTTTTCCAAATTTGGCAAAAAATGACTTACCACTTTTTTTTGTAACATTCTCTTTTTGTACTATGGACCAACAACGCCATTTTTTATGATTTTTTATTCAATTTTGTCTTGTGCACTCTCTTAACAAGTCATATTCTATTCAATTTTTTAAAAGAGATAATCACAAGTTGATTATTCTTAAGTGGAATCAAGTACAAGGACTTTTCTCAAGAGGAATTAAAAAAGAGGGTTTTTGATATTCATATTTATTTGTACTTCAGAGTTTATAGAACAAAGGATTTGCATATATAATTTTATTTCAAAATTTCAAGGAGGTAGAAATTTGAAAATATATAAAAAATCATTTGTTTTCTTATCAAGAGGGTTTGGTAATCATCATATCAAAATAAAGGTAATGAAAAAATTGTAGGAAGTGTTGGCAGATGGTCAACGCTCCCATCGAGATTCGTGACATGGATTAATCACCTCCCATGGATCTATTAACTCTAGCAGTTGTATAAGGCATTAACAGTTCGATCTTTTGGTGCAATGAAAAATGTGGGGCCAGCAATTGGTATCAAATCCAAAGGTGTCAGGTTCGAATCCCCTCGGGTAACACTGAGGGGGAGATTTTTGGTAGATGGTCAACACTCCCCTCAAGATTTGTGACATGGACTAACTACCTCCCATGGATCCATTAAATCTAGCGGTTGTATTAGACATTAACAGGCTGACCTTTTGGTGCAATGACAACCGTGGGGCCAACAAGAATTTAATGACACATGAATAAATTGAAACAAATAGAGAGATGGAGGAAAAAACAAAGAGATAGAAGAACAAGGATTCGTCAAATGAAAAATATTGAAGCATCTAGTTCCATGAATCTTGAAGAGGAAACCATGAAGGATGGGATGAATGTAGATGATGCAAATGTGGAAATGGTGAATATGGAAGAAAATGTGATTATAGAGACAAACCCAACTATATCTTGAAATTCAACTTTGAATAATATGGAAATAGTGACTATGCAAACAATTTTGGGTATGTCTTCAAATCCACCTTTCAATGATATGGAAAATGAAACTATTCAAAAAAATCGAGGTATGTAGATTCAAACCTACATTTTGATGATATTCATATTAATTATTTAAATAAAGTTGGAAGTACCAATAATGATATCAATTATACTAGTGAAATAATGGAAAAATGAAATAAGAATGAAATATCTTGTATAAATGAAAATGAGAATGAAATCCCTTATATTGATGAAAATGATAATGAAATCCCTTGTATGGTTGAAAATGAAAATGAAATCCCTTGTATGAATGAAAATGATTTTTTTTAAAAAATTGAAAGAGATGTCTTAAATAACCTTCTTGTTAAAATTTCTTGGACATAAATGAGAAATCATGGAAATAGATTATATAATTTTATTTTTTTATGAAAAAAACTATGATTTCAATGTCAACTCATGATGTAATTGATGAAAATATGGAAAATGTGAAAAAGTGATGAAAATAATGGATTTTTTTAAAACCAAAAAGAAAGACAATTCAGTAGAACAAGTCACATCTAGTTTTTCTAATGCTATTGATTTTATAAGAAAAAAGTCAATCTAAAGATAATAATGCAACACAACGTGTTATAGCAATTGCTTTAGTTAATAAATCAACTTCAAATAAAATAATTCTAAGTAAGATTAGTAAATATGTAAAGCTAAATCTTAAAAATTTGATAAGAGTGGCCAAGAGAAGAGAATGTATTGAAAATGATCCAATTAACCTGTAAGAGAGGGGGACCAACTACTAAAAGGCCCTAGGTCATGAAAGGCCAAGAGCAGTATGGCTGCCCTAAATTACCTCAGTTTAAAGGAAGGTTAGGATAGGTGGGATGAAAGTAATGAGAAATGTGGGTCCTTCGATCACTTTGCAAACTTGAGAGTTGAAAGGAGACTAGGTGAGTCGATCTTTAGAATCAACTCTTTGTCTCGAATAAATCTTTGTCAGAGGAAAAAAGTGTGGTTCTAGGATGACAACACGACACGTTGGTGTCTCACATGTGTGTTGGCATTCGTACGTCCATAAAACTAGTGATTCAAGATGTAACCTCTAAAATAAGGACTAAAATCCTAGTTTAAGAGTTTTGGGGAGTGTAGAATAAGATTAAGAAGTATGAAATGTAAAGACGGATGTGATAAAGGAAATAGATTACTACAAGGATGACGAAGATGATCTCACAAAATAATCTTCTCGCTAGCTTGCTCCAAGATCTCTCCACCTGCACATAGAAAAGTGGGAAAATGTTGGGGGGCTATTTAGGGGCTTGCCTCAGTCAGACCCCCATTTTGGTGTTTTCACCTCCACAAACAACTAAGTTTACAATGATAAGAATAATATGATAAAGAAGAGAATACAAGAAAAGTATACAAAAGAAACTACAAAATAGTACGTGCTTACTCAACCAAATGATAGAGAAGATAAGAGGATCTTATCACCTCCATCCAAAGTTCTCAAGGCTAGTGGAGGAGAAAGATGAGAGGAAATCAAGCCTCTGCTGCAATGGATTCATCCTGTGCTTGCACTATCGAAGTGATGTAGTGGTAGATTGCTGCTATGAAGTGTGAAGTGTTTCTACAAAGCTTGTGGATGAGTGAATGGATGGTCAAATGATTGTCTAAGCCTTTGAAGAGATGAAGATGGATGAAAGAATGAAAAATATGAAGGAATAATGGAAGAAAACGATCATATTCGGGTCGGCCAACCGAAGGGAGGCGTTACACTTTTACTTCCAATAGGAAGTGTAACGTCTCTGCATACTCTAGTTGTAGGAATCTGCTAGGGATGTAAGCATGTCATGCAGATATCTGCATGTCACACTAGCATCCCCGACATAAACACCTCCACCGACACTCATAATAGGCACCAAGTGTAATGTGAACAATGGGCTTATATGGAATTAAGCCTCCGCCTTTGGTTTTCTAAAGTGTAAAGGGGTGAAAGGAGAATTTGCGTTGGGGGTGAGAATTCATGCCTATATAATTTTCCCCCACTTTAGTGAGTTCTTCGATAAAGTAGATTAGTGAGGTTAGAGATGTATACCTAAATTGATGAGGAAGAAGAGCACGGTCTGGCGAACTCGAAAGTGTAGGAAAATACTTCATAGCTCCATAGAACTATAAAGCTAAAGAATGAAAGTGCTTTATAGGCTCACAGACCTACAAGGGGGTGTCCTTCAAGAACTCTTGCATGAAGGAAACCAAGAAGAGAACCTTGCAAACCCACAGACTTGCAAGGAAGGTATCCCCCAAGAACTCTCACATTATAGGCTCACGAACCTACAAGGGGGTGTCCTTCAAGAACTCTTGCATGAAGGAAACCAGGAAGAGAGCCTTGCAGACCCACAGACTTGCAAGGAAGGTATCCCCCAAGAACTCTCACATAAGGGAGACTGAGAAAAAGGGACTCCATAGAGTAAAAAATGATGACATGTTTAACCGCGGATAGAACACATCAAGAAGCGATCACATAGGCTAGTGAACAGACAGTCACACAGACCATCACTAAGTTGGAAGAATTTTAATGGGGTCCCTTGGGAACAATTCAAAAGGAAGAGGGGTCCACTCAAGGGATACGTTGTTTGAAAATTAAAGTCTAGTCAGGTTACCCCCAAGCTAGACATAAGGATGTGAAGTAGGTCTAGTCGGGCTGCCCTTGGGCTAGACGCGAAGAAGTGAAATCGGTCTAGTTGAGCTGGCCTCGAGCTAGACATGAAGATGTAAAACTGGTCTAGTCGAGTTGTCCCCAAGCTAGACACAAAGATGTGAAACCGGTCTAGTCAGGCTACTCTTGAGCTAGATGCAAAGATATGAAACCAGTCTAGTCGAGCTGCCCCCGAGCTAGACGCCATAGAACTCTTTAGGGATAAATTTTTTTAAGGGGTCCCTTGGGAACCTGATGTGAAAGGAAAGGGTCCAATCAAGGGACACACTATTCAAAAGCTAATGTTTTCTTTCTCAAATTGATTAATCATCAAGGAATCCTTCTGAAAGATGTTCACTTTATCAAGGAATTCAAAAGTACAAGTCCTTTCTTTATGAACCTATGATGAAGGAAACATGTTCCATTAGGATTTCAAGTCAAGAATACAATTCTAGAAAAGATATGTGTGAAGGGTCTAGAGAAAAGATTCATTTGGAAACGAATGCATTTTCTAAAGACTAAGTAATGTAGAAGTGGTGTTTTCACACATGAGAGGGACAACTCAAGAAAAGAAGAGAGAAAGATAAAGAGAAAGCAAAAGAAAAGAGAACATACACACAAAGGGCATAGGGGTAGCCTGATATTTCAAGGTTAGAACTTCTCATAAATATATATAAGTATAGTAATAGTATATAAATGAACTATCATCAACCCCCTACTATATTAAGCCATGTGAGGAATGCACGAGAAGAAAAAGTAAAAATAAAAAATTGGGTCAACATGGAAGGAGGCCTAAATTCTCCCGACGCTTTGCATCATCCCCAATTTACCAAAAGTCAATCACAAACATGGAAGAATGATGATACATATAGAGGAAGGTTTACAACACAAACACCACACCTATATCTAAGCACCAACAAGGGTGATGAGGGTCATCCAGGCGCACATAGCACGATCACGAGGGAACACATCACAACACACACACACACATCTAATATAAAGATCAAGAAGCAGGTCTCCCCCTAACATTGTTCAACCAAGAGGTCGTCAGCTGCCCACTCTAGATAATTGTAGGGGAAGGATGTCGAGCCTGAAATGGTGTGATGTTAAGGGGAGGAGCTTTTGATCCTCCGTCAACAAGGGCGAAGGAAGAAGTACCTATGAGGTTTCTGTCACTCAACTCTTGTGGGTCTAAGGTCAACGACTTTGTGTAGATAATTGACAAGGCCAAAATTGCATCCACCGAGTTAAACATGCATTTAATGAGAGTGTCATGTTTCACCTCGGTGGATGAAGGAGTTTGCACTCGAGGTTCATTGCCGAGCTCATCGAGAGGCTTGGGAGTGGTGACAAACTCAGGAGAAGCTAGGACTAGTTTCATCAATAGGACATAACAAGTCAGCGCGGGGCCACCTTTCGAAGAAGGTGGGATCCTCTTACATCCTCCATTGCAGGAGCGATGAATCTCTACCTTCTTTTTCATAAGAGGAGGTGAAGTCCCCACAAATGAAGCAAGAAAGGTAGAAGGAGAGGAAGAAAGAACCACATTAGATACAACCAAAGTCTTAATCATATCTACGAGATTTGGGAAAGGCAAGACATCCAGAATGAAATTCAATAGAGATCGCTCCATGGAAGGAGCGATGAACACATGCACCTTTCCAGGTGCATGTGCGCTTGGAACAGAAGCTAGAAGAGATACAGAGCTAGTTTAGAAAAAATAATAAGGAAGGAGAGGGGAGGACACATTAGGAGGTCCTGATATGAGAGCGATCATCTCTTCTTCCTTCTTCTATAAGGAGGATTGCTTAGCCAAAAGAGCCTTTAATTGGTGCTTGCACTCACGTGCAAGATGGTTTATGCAACTCTTTGAACCAGAAGCCAAAGTTTGTGAAGGGATGGAAGGCTCCTGCTCAGCCATGGGAGTGTCCTCTACAACTATTTCTAGCAGAGGGACAAAATCCTAGATGGGAGCAGGAGGATTAGGTTTGAAAATGACAGGAGGAATCGACCCCAACACCTTAGTGGTGGGCCTCTTCCCATTTGTGGGAACGGTAAGAGGTCACAGGAAAAATTCTCTTCGTGAGCATTTATTTTTGCCATATAAATAGTACTAGGGTACAAGAGGTCCATTAGGGAGATCTGATATCCTAATCTTGGGTTTTCACCAAGGGGGCATCATCAGATTTAGTGGGTAGAGACTAGGTTTGTTCATCCAATAATCGTCCCAAGAAAGGGGAGTAGACAAGTCAACCCGAGAGGGAGCGAGCTTTTCCTTTCCCTTTTGAGAGGAGGAGGCAGTTGGCTGCTCTATCACATGAAGGGTGTACTTCACATAGTTCTTGAAAAGTAGGTCCAGTCTTTGTAGGAGTGGGCCGACTAGAGTGGGCCAAAAGTGATCCAATGAGTATCCCCGATGAGATGCCACAAGTTGGTATTCAGTATCATGCACTATATGCACAACACCTTCATGGGAAAACTTAAGACACTTATGAATTCTAGAGGCAATCCCATTCATGGAAGCTATCTAAGGTATACCTAGCTTCACTTTGAATAGGTCCAAATCAGGAATGACATTGAAAGCTATCTACGTTCCTAGGTCCAACCGAGACGTACAATGTTATTGATCCATAGGGTTTTAGAGAAATAACACCATGCGTAGAAATGATGGATTTAGTTTTTTATTATTCCTCTTTTTGTAAGGAGTTTAGTAATAGAGTCTCCTCTGTGATGACATTCACTCTACTCGTGGGGTCGACTAAGACTCCTATCATAATGTTGCCATTGAGGTGAGTGAGAATGTAAAGCAGAGAAGGTTTTTCATTTACTGATACATCTTGAGAAGTGAATGTTATTTCCGATGAGCCAATCGCAAGACGAGGAGAGGGAGTAACATTAACCATGTTAACATACGCCTCGGGGTAAGAAAAAAATTTAAAGGGATCGATAATCATGTTAGTAGAATGTGACAGAAATGGGTCAGTGTATATCTACATTCACTATTAGCATTCACCATTGATTTGTTTGTATTTTGTTTTCTCGCATCAAGATGAATAGTACAATCCTTGATGTGATCCTGTAACTCATGATGTAGAAGCATGCAACATTCGGTATCATGTCCGTTAAATCAATGGTATTGAAAATAGGTATTTTCTTCATACCAGTTAGGATATGGTTCCCTAATTGGTTTATGGGTTGGAAAGTTAATGGTCTTATCCTTCAACAACTTCTGCAAGATGGAAGAATAAGATTTTGATAACTTGGTGAACTGTCGATCACGTCTGAGGCCATTGTTGTCCACAACAGCTACTATATTCACAACAACTTTTCCTTTTCTAGAGATTGATATAATAGACTTCCCTTTAGGATGGGAGTGTGAGGAAGATCCCCTGAGTTGAACTACCATCTACTGGTATTCCCGAAAAGCTGCACAAAAATGTGCAAAAGAAGGGTATTTCATAAGGGAAAAATTCTCTTGCCAAGGCCTTTGTAAGTTCCCTATGAACACCTTCTTCACATCAGAGTCAGGTAATGGGTATGATATTTGCAAAAAAAGTGCTTGATATCGCGCTATAAAGTTGGTAATAATCTAATTATCTCCTTGTTTACACTAAACAAGGTTAGAGAAGGTCATCTTTGATCTGATGTTGGCTTGGAACTATCGTAGGAACTGGTTCAGAAGCTGATCGAATGTAAAGATGGAATTGTTTGGCAAGCAATAATACCACTCGAGCACTGTATCCTTGAGGAATTGAGGGAACAATTTTTCCATCAACACATTATGATGGAAAAAATCTGTACATAAGGCGTTAAAGGTGGACACATGTGTTTGTGGATCCCCTTTACCACCGTATTTCTTGAATTTAGGAATCTCCATCCCTTGTGGGAAGGGAGTGTTTATAATTTCTACCAACAATGGGATGTGTCGGAAGAAGGGCTAGAAGAAAGGCTGGGTCGAGGCCTGGAAAGGTTCAGCAACTGATTCTACATCTTCCCCATATTTTGAAGAAGAGTGTTCAAAATAGGGTCATTCGAAGGTATAGGACCACTGGAACCACCACTAGAGCCACCGCCTAGACCACCACCATGACTACTACTAGAGCCGCCACTGCCACTAGTGTGACCTCCGTTGGAGCCACCACCACTTCCAAAGCCACTACCATAACCTCTGCTGGAACCACCTCAGCTAGTACCACCTCCACTACCAAATTTTCCACCACCAAATCCTCCACCGATCATCCCACCAAATCCTCCACCACCGGAGGTGGTAGAAGGGGTGAAGTGAAAACCTAAAGGGTTTCTATTTAATTTGATAGTTTCAAAGTTTTTGGAGGCAACAGGCACATTGACTGAAGGGACTATGTCAGACATGTATATAGACATGGGAGGCATTGATACCTCTAGCTATCTCTTGCATTATTTTAAGGGCCACCTCTTACCATGTGAATATGGTCTGAAGGGGCACAAACTTTGGCTAGACCAACGAGACTAGCTAGGATTTCTATGCCTGTTTGATCTTTTCCTACCATATACCTTATTTTTCTAATAACCTTAGCAGCCCTAGCCAGCTTTGGGTTTCTTTCCAGGTGATTTTACAATGCACCCAACCCTCTACTAAGACTAACAACGTATTCAAAATAGATATGAATGACTTCATGTTCATCTACGAATGAGGATGTCGGTGATTCAAGAGGGGTAGGGATGTGATTAGTTTCATCAAGGAATCTAGACTCACCCCATGACACATGCTTCTGCGTGGACAGACCAAGCGCAAAACCAGAGAAAATATTGGTAGTGTAACAAGAAGAGACCTTCATCTTCTCCATCAGAAGGTTTCACAAACTTCTCCTGACAATATTCCTAGAGGTCATAGACTCGGTTGTGAAGCTCATAAACCTTCACAACACACAAGAGTACAATCACCAAAAGGTATAAGGGAAAAATCTCAGAACACCAAAAAACGGGTAGACATTGGTTCATGTCAAGTTCACCAAAAATGAATGAGAGGGGGACCAACCAATGCAAGGCCCTAGTTCATGAAAGGCCAAGAGTAGTATGGCTTCCCTAACTTAGCTCAGTTTAAAGGAAGGCTAGGATAGGTAGGATGCAAGTGATGGAAAATTTGGGTCCTTTGATCACTCTACAAAGTCGAGAGTTGAAAGCAGACTAGGTGAGTCAATCTTTAGAGTCAACTGTATGTATCGAATAGCTCTCTATTAGAGGATAGAAGCATGGTTCTAGCATGAGAGCATGGTGTGCTAGCATCTCATAGGTGTGATGGTGTCCGTACGACCAAAAAACTAGTGAGATAAAATTTAACCTCTAAAATAAGGACTAACAACCTAGTTTAAGAGTTTCGGGGAGCCTAGAATAAGATTAAGAAGTATGAAACATAAAGATGAATGTGATAAATGAGATAGATTACCGCAAGGATGATGAAGATGATCTCACACAATAATCTTCTCGCCAACTTGCTCCAAGATTTCTCCACCTACACACAAAAAAGCGAGAAAATGTTGGGGGCCTGTTTAGGGGTCTGCCTTAGTTAGACCGCCATTTTGGTGTTTCCACCTCCATAGAAAACCAAGTTTTCAATGATATGAATAATATGGTAAAGAAGAGAATACAAGAAAAGTAAAGAAAAGACACTACAAAATAGTATGTGCTTACTCAACCAAATGATAGAGAAGATCAGAGGAGCTTACCACCTCTGTCCAAAGCACTCAAGGCTAGTGGAGGAGAAATTTGAGAGGAACTCAAGCCTCTGGTGCAATGGATTCATCCTGCGCTTGCCCTATCAAAGTGATGGAGTGGTAGATTACTGCTATGAAGTGTGAAGTGCTGCTACAAAGCTTTTGGATGAGTGAATGGATGGTCAAGGGATTGTCTAAGCCTTTGAAGAGATGAAGATGGATGAAATAATGAAGAATATGAAGGAAGAATGGAAGAAAATGGCCATATTTAGGTCGACCAACTGAAGGGAGGCATTACAATTTGACTTCCAATATGAATTGTAGCATCTCTGTAGACTCTAGCTTCGTGAATCTCCTAGGGATGTAAGCACGCCGCATAGACCTCTATGCACCATGTGGGCGTCACCAATAAAAACGCTGCCACCGACACTCATAATAGGCGCCAAGTGGAAAGCAAACGGTGGGCTTATGTGGAATTAAGCCTCCACCTTTGGTTTTCTAAAGTGTAAAGGGGTGAAAGGGGAATTTGTGTTAAGGGTGAAAATTTGTGCCTATACATAACCAATTTTGGAGTTTTAGTAGTAGACTCCCAAGGTTGGACACGAAATTAACTAATGAAATTAAATCTTTAATTGAAAAATGTTGGCATGATAATACAAGAGTATCACATAATATTAGAGATGTTTTAAAATTAAGAGTGGGATAAAAAAAATCATGACCCTCATCCAAAAAATCTATTAGATATGACTCAAACTGATTTTTAAAAAAATATTAGATGATTCAATCTTACCAAATATTAGCATAAGTCAAAGATAATTTGAAAAATTTAAACCTTGATATGTGAAAATTAATAAAAAAATGAATCTCTTATTGTTGCAATTCTCATGTAAAATTTCATTATTATTATGATAATTTTTGATATATATGTTGTACTTTGCATACTAACGAAATTATGTAGGAATGTGGTATTAATATGCCACCTAAAATAATCAAGGAATTTATAACAGGTTTATTTTGCGAACCATCTAATGGACACTTATTCTATTTAAATGCATGTATTCTTGAACAATACAATATATGTGGATACCTTTCATTGTTAGGAGAATATATGCATGAAAGTAGTTTACATGAATCTGGACAACAATTAGTGGATGTTAAGAGATTCAAAAATGTTGAATATTCATTAAAGGATGAAAAATTTGGAAAAATTTGTGAGCTAATCATAGAAAAATTGGTGTGCATGCATTCATTAGAGAATCTAAAGATAATATTGTACCCAAATATGTCAAACACTCTCAATATTCTCGATGGCTTGATGGTCAATTTCATACATGTAATTTTTTTTTCCAATTGGAACTATATTATCAGTTGTTGATTTTGTAGAAAACTATAATCTTTCTCCACAAGAGGAACTTCAATCCTGATATATTATACTTTAGTGCAAGTGGCCAGATTTGTTTATATTGTATATAGACATACAAATGATAGTACATAAGATAATATTAATTTTTTTAGGGAGTACTAGTTTTATTTGAGTGATAATCAATCAATCATCAGAGTTTGTTTAATATTATTTTAATATATTTTATAAAAATTTAAAAGAAAGAGAAATTCAAATGAGATAACATCTTATTTGGTTAGATAATTGTATGATGCAATTCAAGAATGCTAGAACATTTTATGGGTTTTAGAGTTCAAATGAAAACACATGGACAATATGGACAATGGAGCTCACATGTTTTTATCAATTTTGTATTGCAGGTGATTGAGAAACGTGTGAAAATATAGAATGGGTGAAAGAATGGAAAAAAAAGCCTTAACACCTACATCAACACATTATCAACATGGAATAACAATTGAAGAAGATATTCAAGTGTTTGCATCTGATGATTATGATCATGTTTCAGACCTTGTAAAAGAAGGTATTAAATTATTCATTTTTTATAACATTATTTTGTAATATATAATTTTATATGTATGCATGTTTATATGTCACTCTTTATTAGATTAAATATTATTTTGTAGGACATGTGTATGTTGTTGTGGGACCTGAGAGGAATGAAGAGGAAATAAAGTATTGGTTGGCTCAATGTGTTGAGAGAAAACATAAGTTGGTACATCTGAGAGTGGATGATGATAACTATGAGTATCCAACTATTTTTATGGTTGTTGTTGGCACCTGGCTACAAAAGTATCTAATAAGAATGAATGTTTTTCCTGCATTTCAAGACTATTAAAGATATAATAATATTATACATTAATCACATTTGATTGTGACAACCAATATAAAAATAGTTAGATATCAAGGGAGAATCGCTAATAAAGTATTATGGACACTTTCTATGGATGTGCATGAGACAATCATAAATGCATTACAAAAAAGAGAGGATGCAAATGGTACAACAAAAGAGATAAATACAAGTCTATAGTTGTATATATTTAATTGATACTCTATATATATAGTTAAAAATTTCTCACATAACTTAGAGTCAAGGCTCATGTGTATCTCCCCTTAATCCATCTTCTTATGTTAGACTTAAGTCATTTCCTAATTATAGCTAATCATTTTTGTTTTAGGTCTCCCACAACTAGATGATTATAAAAAAAAAGGATGAAAATTTTACAATGGAATTTGAATAAATACAACTAATTATACAATTACATACATTTAATTGATAGTCAAAATATAAAGCTAATTAATTCATTGTACTTTTATCAAAATTTTAGAATTGATTGTATATCCCCTTAAGTCATATCCTCTTAGGACCCTTAAGACATCCTAGATTATGTACCCTTTTAAGCCATATCTTATTTATAGAACTAATTTTATTACATGAAACATAATTTTAGTCAAGGATCTTGTATCTGCCCTTAAGCCATCCTCTTAGGACCCCTTAAGTCATTGTCTTAGCTACCCTAAATCCATCCTCTTGCATCCCCTTAAGTCATTCTCTTAACTCCCCTTAAGCCATACTCTTGGGACCCCTTAAGTCATCCTCTTAGCTATACTAAATCCATCCTCTTGAATCCCCTTAAATAATTCTCTCAACTCCCCTTAATTAATTCTCTTATCTCCTCTTAATCCATCCTCTTAGGACCCCTTAACCCAAGCTCTTAGCTACCCTAAATCCATCCTCTTGCATCCCCTTAAGTCATTCTCTTAACTCCCCTTAATCCATCCTATTAGGAACCCTTAATTCATCCTCTTAGCTACTATAAATCCATCCTCTTGAATCACCTTAATTCATTCTCTTAACTCCCATTAAGCCATCATCTTACTTCCCTCTTAATTCATCTTCCAATTATAGCTAAATTTCTCACATGACTTTGAGTCAAATATCATGTGTATCTCCCCTTAATCCATCTTCTTATGTTTTTTTATTACAGGTAAAGAAGGTTTTGAAGGGGCCCCAAAAACCTTTACAAAAAGAATTGTTGCTTAAAAGAAACAAAACCAGATGAAGTAGCCAACCATTAGCCAAAAAACCAACCAAAAACAAGCCAAAAAGCGAGACAGAAATAACAAACAAGTACATGTCCTTCAAAATATCAGTTGCTTCCAAATCCCTAACAATGATCTTTTGATGCATGTTCATAACCTCAAACACCTCCTTAGCAAGGATCCCAATCTTATTTTTGGTCTTGTTATGAGTCTGAGTGTAAGGACCCTTTCCATTGTTTCCATCAATCTAAGCACTTGAGAGATCCACCGTATCACTTGCAACTTCTTTCAAACCAAATGAACCCCCCATCCATTTCTTATCTTTCTCATTCAAAAAATAAAATCCCTCAGCTTCATTACACATTATGGTCTTACTAAAATTAACCACCATTTCAAAATTCTAGTAGGTTCTTTCCATTTTATCTTCAAGGATCACAATTCTAAATTCAAAGTCTTTCTTCATCTTTAACATTTCATCAGCAACAATTTTGAGCATCCACCAACTAATTAACTTGCTCATAGAAAAAAGGATCCTTAGAGGAAGAGACCCCCCCAATATTATTTATCAGAGATCAAACCTTTACGTTAGTAAGGTTCATTTCATTAAATGCCTATTTAAAAAAAATAAAAAAATTTAAAGAACCGTCTTTTACCAAACCAAGCACATTAGGCAGGTCCTCCCTATTACAATTAAAATAATCCCTCTCAATATCCACCTCCTCTAGATAAACCCTAGTATCCTCATTCAAACCAAAATCCTTCCCTTTATTACCATCCTCAGGAACCTTAATTTTGTGCACCGACCTCTCAATCTTAGCAACCACATTCACACCCTACTTTTGCACCTTCTCATTCTCCAGACTAGCCTCACCCTACAAAGTCTCATAATTGGGAACATATTCATAACTAATTGTGTTCTCTTGGATCAAGCTTGCTTTCCCCTTAACCTTCTTCTGAGAATTACCCTCCTTCAAGCACAACTTCCTCTTTCTCCCCAATATAGGGGAGTCCACATCCTTATCCCCCTCCACCACTTTCTTCTTACCTAAGGAAAGAACACCATTCTTGAAATTCAATTTATTACCCACCAGAGGCTTGCCAAGATTACCCTTCTGAGTATCGGTGGAGTGTTCATAATCCTTTGCCTCATCACTACTCGTAACATAATCCTCAATGTTGGGAGACTTGGGAGATTTTAGCTTCTTTTTTTGCTTACCCTCCACAAAATAAGGAGGCTCTGAATAAACCTCCAAGGAGGCTTCCAAACTAGGGGCATACTCCTCAAACCCAAATCCTATTTCAGACCTAGTTTCATACTCCGGGTCAGCTTTTTTCTGGCAGCCATTAGAAATCATCTTAGTTTTATCAGGGATAGTATAAGACTTAACATAGTCTATTACAAGGAGGATTAATTCCTCATGTAAAACAAGGTTCTTGGGGTTTCTTTTGTGATCACGAATCCCATTTTCTAGAAATGAAAGCAAATAAAAGGGGAAATAAACCCTTTTCCTATGCCTAAAATGGTTCAACATGATGAAATGGTCACTAGAAAGAACTGAAAAGTGTCCATCAAGAGTAAAATACCTCATTATTTCTTTGGCCACATCACCCCAATTTTCCTTAATGGAGCTACAAGTGTAACCACCACATTTCGCCTTCACCAATTGACTCCTTTCATCATCCTTGAAAAAAATATCCATAATGACACTTGACTCCTTATCCCTATAGAATTTCTTCCCCTCAATAGCCAAACCTAATATATTAGCAATGAATTCTTCTCTGATGTTAAATTCCAACCTAAAGATCTACAAGACTCTACTTTTCCAACCTTCTATAAATGCTTGCGATTCCTTAGGGTAAAACCCATGAAGATGTTCCATATAGGGAGTCACACCCCCAACCTACAATAGCTCCCAAACCTTCTTATTAATCTTTTTTGAGTAAGAAGAGATCGGTTAAGCTTGATTCCTCTCACCACCCATGGAAATAACATAGAGAAACCATAACAAGTTCAAGAAGTTGTAGAGAAATAGAAGAATCTTGGAGAGAATGAAAGCTTTACAAAAACCAAAAATCAATGTGGGATAAGTGAAGTGACAGGAGGAAATTATTAATATTGAATGTAGATCCATACATACCTCTTCCATACAATTAAAGTGAATGGAAAATCCATTTAGAGGATCACACATGGATTTTATATACCACATAATTAGGATCATGTGACTAAACCAAAAAATGATGGGAAGCCCTTCCTCAACCCGATTGCATATCGTGACTTAAAAAAAAAATATTTCGATGGGGAGGGGGTCATTCCCATCCCATTCCAAATAATAATTAACCCCATAGCTAGATAATTTATCCACAAGGAAATTTCCCTCCCTATAAAGATGGGAAATAAAACATTGTTCAAAGGAATTCAAAATGGACAAAGCATCAAGAATAATAGGTTCAACAAACCACGAAGGAGGGGTAGAATTATTAAGGTTATTGATAATATTTAAATAATTTCCCTCAATCCATAACTTGCTAAAACATTTAGACTGAGCCAACTTCAGATGATGATAGGTGGTTGAATCCATCTTCTTATGTTAGTCTTAATTTATTTCCTAATTATAGTTAATAATTTTTTATTTAGGTCTCCCACAACTAGATGCATTACAAAAATGAGAGGATGAAGATGTTACAATGGAATTTTAATAAATACATGTATCTATTTAGTTCTATACATTTAATTTATAGTCAAAATATAAAACTAATTAATTTATTGTCATTTTATAAAAAGTTTAGGATTTATTGCATATCCCCTTAGGTTATCCTAGATTATGTAACCTTAAATCCATCCTCTTGCATCCCCTTAAGTCATTTCCTAATTATAGTTAATAATTTGTGTTTCAAGTCTCCCACAACTAGATGGCATTGGTGACCACTACTTGTGCATTCAATAACTCATGATAAAATATAGCAGATAATTTTCCATATGGTAGGCATCACTTGAATTTGTAAGGAATTTGTAAGATTCAAATTTCTAACTTTTACTAAATTGTTCTTTCCTCACATGACTTGGAGTTATGACTCATAAAATGTATAGTTAATTTGTACTTACATTCATTATTTTTTCATTCCCCTCCTAGTAGATCCACCACAATTGTCACTACAAGTTTTCATCATAAATGTATTACAAAAAAGAGAGGATACAGATGTTACAATGGAATTTGAATAAATATAGCTAACTATATAAAATATAAAGTTAATTAATTCATTGTCATTTTATAAAGTTTCTAGAAGTGATTGCATGTCCCTTTAAGTCATATCCTCTTAGGTCCTCTTAAGCCATTCTAGATTACACGCCCTTTTAAGTCATATCCTAATTATAGAACAAATTTTATTACATGACACATAATTTGAGTCAAGGCTCTTGTATCCCCCATTAATCCATATAAGTCTTAATACCTCTTAAGTCATCCCCATATTAATTCATCTTCTAATTTTAGCTAAATTTCTCACATGAATTTGATTCAAGGCTCATGTGTATCTCCCCTTAATCCATCCTCTTATTTCACCTTAATTCATTTAATAATTTTCTCACATGACACATAGTTTGAGTCAAAGATCTTGTATCTCCCCTTAATCCATATTTTTATTAGCCCTTAAGTCATCCTCTTAGCTACCCCAGTTTCATCGTCTTAAGTACCCTTAAGTCATCCACTTAACTCCCCTTAAGGAATTTCTAAGATATATTTTTCTAGCTTTATTTAAATTATACAATTTTCTAGCATGACTTGTGACTCATAAAATATATAGTTAATTTACTTACATTCATTATTTTTGCAAGTTCCCATCAAGTCAATCCACCATGATTGTCATTGTAAAAAAATCATAATATAAATTATGTTATATCAATCACTAACTCATTTGATTGCAAAATCCGACGAAACCTTTCGATGAAAGCTACTTAATAAGTACGAGGTTTCTTCCACAACGTGTCAAATTATGATATTGCTATCAGGATTCAACTGTGTAGTTTTTGAGTCAAACTCATTGACCCATGATTCATGAGTAGTGGTTCACAAGAACCCATCTCATGATAATGAATGGTCCACTTAGCACTCATTGCATCTAGGTGATGCTCACAGAGGTGAAGCATTGGTCCGTCCTAGGAGGTCACCCATCCCAATACTGCTCCAGCTCAACCGTGCTTAACCACGAAGTTTCCCCCAAGGTTAAGCCCACTTAGCTTGCTACCTCATTTTAAAAACTTTCAGCAAGTGTTATGCCTTATGAACCATTCATTATAGAGCCCCTTTAGCTCATCAATTGATAAGTAGGAGGTTTCTTCCACAGCATGTCAAATTATGATATTGCTATCAGGATTCAACCATGTAGTTTTTGAAACAAACTCATTAACCCATGATTCATGAGTAGTGGTTCACAAGAACCCATCTATCATGATAATGAATGGTCCACTTAGCACTCATTGCATCTAGGTGATGCTCACAGAGGTGAAGCATTGGTCTGTCCTAGGAGGTCACCCATCCCAATACTGCTCCAGCTCAACTGCGCTTAACCACGAAGTTTCCCCCAAGGTTAAGCCCACTTAGCTTGGTACCTCATTTGTAAGACCTTCAGCAAGTGTTATGCCTTATGAACCATTCATTATAGAGTCCCTTTAGCTCATCAATTGATAAGTAGGAGGTTTCTTCCACAGCGTGTCAAATTATGATATTGCTATCAAGATTCAACCGTGTAGTTTTTGAGTCAAACTCATTGACCCATGATTCATGAGTAGTGGTTCACAAGAACCCATATATCATGATAATGAATGGTCCACTTAGCACTCATTGCATCTAGGTGATGCTCACAGAGGTGAAGCATTGGTCCATCCCAGGAGGTCACCCATCCCAGTATTGCTCCAGCTCAACCGTGCTTAACCATGAAGTTTCCCCCAAGGTTAAGCCCACTTAGCTTGCTACCTCATTTGTAAAACCTTTAGCAAGTGTTATGCCTTATGAACCATTCATTATAGAGACCCTTTAGCTCATAAATTGATAAGTAGGAAGTTTCTTCCACAACGTGTCAAATTATGATATTGCTATCAGGATTCAACCGCGTAGCTTTCGAGTCAAACTCATTGACCCATGATTAATGAGTAGTGGTTCACAAGAACCCATCTCTCATGATAATGAATGGTCCACTTAGCACTCATTGCATCTAGGTGATGCTCACAGAGGTGAAGCATTGGTCCATCCCAGGAGGTCACCCATCCCAGTACTGCTCCAGCTCAACTACACTTAACCACGAAGTTTCCCCCAAGGTTAAGCCCACTTAGCTTGCTACCTCATTTGCAAAACCTTCAGCAAGTGTTATGCCTTATGAACCATTCATTATAGAGCCCCTTTAGCTCATCAATTGATAAGTAGGAGGTTTCTTCCACAACGTGTCAAATTATGATATTGCTATCAGGATTCAACTATGTAGTTTTTGAGTCAAACTCATTGACCCATGATTCATGAGTAGTGGTTCACAGGAACCCATCTCTCATGATAATGAATGGTCCACTTAGCACTCATTGAATCTAGGTGATGCTCATAGAGGTGAAGCATTGGTCCATCCTGGGAGGTCACCCATCCCAATATTGCTCCAGCTCAACCACGCTTAACCACATAGTTTTTCCCAAGGTTAATCCCACTTAGCTCGCTACCTCATTTGAAAAACCTTCAACAAGTGTTATGCCTTATGAACCATTCATTCTAGAGCCCCTTTAGCTCATCAATTGATAAGTAGGAGGTTTCTTCCATAGCGTGTCAAATTATGATATTGCTATCAGGATTCAACCGTGTAGTTTTCAAGTCAAACTTATTGACCCATGATTCTTGAGTAGTGGTTCACAAGAACCCATCTCTCAGGATAATGAATAGTCCACTTAGCACTCATTGCATCTAGGTGATGCTCACAGAGGTGAAGCATTGGTCCATCGTGGGAAGTCACCCATCCAAGTACTGCTCCAGCTCAACCATGCTTAACCATGAAGTTTCCCCCAAGGTTAAGCCCACTTAGCTTGCTACCTCATTTGCAAAAATTTCAGCAAGTGTTATGCCTTATGAAACATTCATTATAGAGCCCCTTTAGCTCATCAATTGATAAGTAGGAATTTTCTTCCACAACGTGTCAAATTATGATATTGCTATCAGGATTCAACCGTGTAGTTTTCGAGTCAAACTCATTGACCCATGATTCATGAGTAGTGGTTCACAAGAACCCATCTCTCATGATAATGAATGGTCCACTTAACACTCATTGCATCTAGGTGATGCTCACAGAGGTGAAGCATTGGTCCGTCCCGGGAGGTCACCCATCCTAGTACTGCTCCAGATCAACTGCGCTTAACCACAAAGTTTCTCCCAAGGTTAAGCCCACTTAGCTTGCTACCTCATTTGCAAAACCTTCAGCAAGTGTTATGCCTTATGAACCATTCATTATAGAGCCCCTTTAGCTCATCAATTGATAAGTAGGAGGTTTCTTCCACAGCGTGTCAAATTATGATATTGCTATCAGGATTCAACCGTGTAGTTTTCAAGTCAAACTCATTGACCCATGATTAATGAGTAGTGGTTCACAAGAACCCATCTCTCATGATAATGAATGGCCCACTTAGCACTCATTGCATCTAGGTAATGCTCATAGAGGTGAAGCATTGGTCCGTCCCAGGAGGTCACCCATCCTAGTACTGCTCCAGCTCAACTGCGCTCAACCATGGAGTTTCCCCCAAGGTTAAGCCCACTTAGCTTGATACCTAATTTGTAAAACTTTCAAAAAGTGTTATGCCTTATGAACCATTCATTATAGAGCCCGTTTAGATCATCAATTGATAAGTAGGAGGTTTCTTCCACAGTGTGTCAAATTATGATATTGCTATCAGGATTCAACTGTGTAGATTTTGAGTCAAACTCATTGACGCATGATTAATGAGTAGTGGTTCAAAAGAACCCATCTCTCATGATAATGAATGGTCCACTTAACACTCATTTCATCTAGGTGATGCTCACAGAGGGGAAGCATTGGTCCGTCCCGGGAGGTCACCCATCCCAGTACTGCTCCAGCTCAACCGCGCTTAACCACAGAGTTTCCCCCAAGGTTAATCCCACTTAGATTGCTACCTCATTTGCAAAACCTTCAGCAAGTGTTATGCCTTATGAACCATTCATTATAGAGCCCCTTTAGCTCATCAATTGATAAGCAAGAGGTTTCTTCCACAACATGTCAAATTATGATATTACTATTAGGATTCAACCGTGTAGTTTTTGAGTCAAACTCATTGACCCATGATTCATGAGTAGTAGTTCACAAGAACCCATCTCTCATGATAATGAATGGTCCACTTAGCACTCATTGCATCTAGGTGATGCTCATGGAGGTGAAGCATTGGTCCGTCCTGGGAGGTCACCCATCCCATTACTGCTCCAGCTCAACTGTGCTTAACCACGAAGTTTCCCCCAAGGTTAAGCCCACTTAGCTTGCTACCTCATTTGCAAAACCTTCAACAAGTGTTATGCCTTATGAACCATTCATTATAGAGCCCCTTTAGCTTATCAATTGATAAGTAGGAGGTTTCTTCCACATCGTGTCAAATTATGATATTGCTATCAGGATTCAACCGTGTAGTTTTTGAGTCAAACTCATTAACCCATGAAAGCTACTTAATCAGATGTATCGTCGGGCACTTGTGCAAATTTTCATTTTTAAAAAATTTTATCCCTGAAGTTTGTCAGAATTTCGATGAACCGTTTTTTTCATCCACGTTTCAACAAAGATATTTCACCAAAATTTTGACCGACCTACAAAGTTAAATTGTGGCAGGCATAAATAAAAAAGAGCTCGACTATTTATTGCGACAGTGTTTTGCTCGATGGTTTTCTTGGGGAAAATCAGAAGAAACTCAAGAAGATATCGCCAGGTTGAGGGTAATCATTGTCTTTTTCCAGAATTCATTTGTGAAGTCAGATTTGTACTTCCAAGTTTGAAAATCATATTTTAAAGCAACATCTCATCAGATTTCATTTTTAGTCTTGTGTGCATTTTTAGAATTTCATTTGCAGATTTTAGACCTGGCTTCACAAAAATTTTTATAAGGGAATTGTTTATAACTGATGGAAAATTCTTGATGGATTTGGACAAAGATTATATTTGCAAGGTTTCAATTTTAACCCTAATGTTCAATTTTCAATAGATTTGGGAGCCATAGCTAGATAATATCAAAGGTGTTGGTTGTTTTTTACTGTAACCAAGTTTATCTTCTAGACACATAGCATATAAAATCTCAGATAATACTACCTTACAATACCATCAATCTATATTCTAACCCAATACTACTTATCAAATCCTTATATGAACATAGTCACCTATAACCTCACTCAAACATTTTAATTAATTCCTTGAATTAAAGCCAAAATGAGAATTACACGCACCATAACAATGAGATGAACAGAATAACCCTTGATCATTTTATTCAAGATAATAATATATTCATACAATGGAGATACATGACCTTGAAATGATTAATTTTCATTCAGATGCTAGTACTGTCTTGAAAATTAAGTACCCATGAAACTAAAACCTACAACAAAATGACACCAAACCTAAGAATAGTATCTTCACTATAATATTAGGCTCTTTGCAAATTTTCTCTGCAACTTCACTTAGACTCGATCTAAAGATATCTAACTTGGTAACCCATATTTCTAGTCTTGAAATCCTTCTTATAGGGAAAATGAAGGAGCAACAAGCACCGGACCAGAAATACACCTATCACTGGTCACTTGGACCGCCTTATGACATTTCAAAAATTAGTTACAACAACTGAGTCTCTAGAGAATCTTCTTGTTCATCCCATCCACTGAGAAGAACTGTTGCATTTGCCAAACTTTGAAAACTTGCACCAAAACTGCCACCAAGACATAGCCAAAATTTGTTATAACCATAACCTCTGAGTTGTTAACTATCGGTTGTAGACTCTATCCTATTCTTGTTCAGTTAAGTACTTTTCTACCCATCCTTGATATTCCTCATTCGTTGGCTAATTAAAATTTACCACCTCATTTACCTTGGCAGTGTAAGGTGTATACTTTACTACTACTTGATTCGCCTCCCTTTCAAAAGATTCTGAAAATGTGCTAGTGTTAATGATTTTATCCATACTACTCATCAACATGTCATAATCTGAGTCATCACAAATCAATTTGATTTGTTCATTGTTGATTTCATCTACCCTGTCCTACCATTTCTACAGTGATCTAACATTTCCTTGGGCATCTACAATATCTTGTAAAGATGTGTCACTCCAGTCATCAAAACTATTTACCAACTCTTTAATCCTCCTGCTGAAATCATCAGGTAAGGCCTGGAAACCTTGCAATGAATTCACAAATTCTTCAGTAGGCCTTAATTGTTGAGGCCTATTAGCTACATTTTGAAAATTTCATTTCCATATTTTGTTGTGCAAGTTCAATATTCTAATTTTAGGAGTCTTAACAGTTGGAAATCATAGTAAAATCAGAATTTAATAATTTCTAGAATTAGCATTTGAAAGTGTTTTTTGGGGTCATTAACTTTAGACTATCTTCTCTTTTGCAGGGGTGGTTGCATGCTGAATTTTTTTGGTGTAAAATATCATAATTATTATATTTTGTTACCTGTGTATAATTAAAAATTATTGGAGTGTGATTTTGATATTTTTTGAAGATCTAAATATTCAAGCTTGGTAAAGAAAAATCATGTCAGATAACATTAGTCTAGAACAAAATGAAGAGTCACTTGATAGATTGTGGGCTAGATTCATAAGAAAGGGTGATGGGAAATGTTATTATCCTTGCAATAATTGCAAAGGATTAAAGACGAGAATAATTTTAATCACAACAACTGAGAAACATTGTAGGAAACATGGTCATGTTGAAGGGGGGCATAGTTATTATCCATTGGTAAGTTGTTTATTATATGTGTTTATATTGATTGAATTTGTAAATGTTTATATTGTTTTAACATTTGATATATATAAAAAAAATCAGTTGATCATGATCATGGTTTATTTGTGTCTATCATTATTATAAAGGTGGGGCGTCCTAGGGCACATGATATGGATTATCACGGCCCGAAGAATGTGGTTTTGCAAGCGAAGGAACATGGAGCTGTGAATATCGAAGATGAAGTTAATGATCCTATGGAAGAAGATGATCATGCGCTAGGACACACAATTGAAGATGATGGTACAAATACATTGATCCATGACACGTGTAGTGGCACATCTGATCATGTTGATCGAGATAACTTTGATGATGTTCATGATTTGCCTGTACTTGAGAAGGCATACCAGCCCCTTTATGAAGGCTCCCAAACAACTCTTCTCTCTGTTGTATTGTTGTTGGTGAACTTGAAGGTTATGAATGGTTTATCCAATATAGCAATCTCATGGATGTTAAGGTATGTCATTTATCTCATTTTTTTCATCTATTTTAATTGTTGTTAGTTCATCGCTAGTAAATAAAGGATGAAGTATGTACCATTAATATTCTTTATATTAAGAATTTTTTTTGTTACCACCATCAAATATTTTACCTCGCTCATACCGAGATTTATCTGGCATTATAAAAGATATTGGAATGGAGTATCAAGAAATAGATGCATGTCCCAATGATCATATTATATATCATAAACAACATGAATTTGCAACAAAATGCCCAAAATGTCATATCAGTAGATATCGAACAGATCAACTAACAAAAAAGGTGCCTCACAAGGTTCTTCGTTATATTCCCATTATTCCACGTATGCAACAATTATTTAGGTGCAAAAGCTTAGCGCAATTTATGGATTACCATGCATGAAATAGAAGTGGAGATGAGATTATTCGAACGCTTGCGGATGGTTCTGCATTTAGAGAAATGGAGGAAAAATGGCCACACTTTAAAGAAGAACCTCATAATCTTAGGCTTTCATTGGCAGCAGACGGTGTCAATCCATTTGGAGAGTTGAGATCTATTTACTCGGTGTGGCCTATTTTTGTTATCAACAATAACATTCCTCCATGGATGTCAATAAAGAGGGAGCACATAATGTTGGCAATGATTGTTCCAGGTATTTGCTTACATCAATTTTATTTAACGTAGCAGCATCTCATTTGTCTTATTTGTTGCATAATGACTTATATGTTTTTTCATTTAATAGTCATGTACATGAATTTATATATATTGTAGTAAAATGGTTATAATAATTATGTAATGTTTATGTTCATTCAACTAAGTAAGTACCAAGTTAAAAATATGAATGTATATATTGAGCCTCTTATCGACGAGTTACTAAATTTATGGAATGGCGTGACTATGTATGATGTATCTAGACCAATAGGACAAAGATAATTTCAATTCCATGCAATGCTTGTATGGACAATTCATGATGCCCCAAGGCTAACACATTTTTCTGGTATGTTATAACATTCGACTGCATGACTTTAACAATATTTAATTTTATGAAGTAGATATCATGCATATTTTTTAAATAATCTATTCATTATATATAATTATAAAAAATTGACATATTTAATCCAATTATATATGATTCGCAAGTCTTCAAACAAAGGGAAAATTTGCATGTCCAATTTGTGGTCCAAAGATGAAATCTCGTCGTTCAACAAGTTTAGGAAAGCTGGTGTTTGATGAGTATAGGCACTTCCTCCATAGAAATCATAAGTATCGAACTATTGAAAAACATCTTTTCAATGGGAAAGAAGAGACTACATCAAAACCATGAAGAATGAGACATTGCCTATGGAAGTTGGAATATAATAGAATTAATCGTCAAGGTTATACATCAGATCAAATTGTTTATCTATCATTTATGATATGTTTTGAGTTTATATTTTTATATTGTGTTGTGTTTACTCATTCTGTAATTGAAAATGATTGTCGTTGTTAATTTTTTTGACTTATATGCTTCATGAAGGTCATCAAGGCATTAATGGTCAGCTTCCACAGGGACTGAAACTTTATCCTAGACAATTTAGTAGGTTTCCCTACTATGAGCAGCTAAAAATTGTGCGTTTGTTTGATACAATGCATATCGAAAAGAATATGATAGAAACATTATGGAAAATATGGGATGGAAGGCATGACAAAGAAAAAATTGTCAAAATTTGTAGTGACATTCAGGAAGCCAGTCATGCAATGAAAAATGTCATTCAATTAAATAGCGATGGAGACCAAATTAATATAAGTGCCCTTCCTTGGTTATTAACGAAGCAGCAAAGCAGTTCTATAAAACAAGTCATACGAAAAATTTGATTTCCCACAGGATTTGTTGCAAACATAAACAATATCATAAGAAAGAAAGGTGAATTTGGGTCAGGGATGAAAATGCATGATTGGCATACCTTCATTAAGGTAATTATTCTGGTATATTATATATATTTGTATACTGCATGTGCTTTTCAGTGTATTATGTTTACTACTTTTGGAAAAATATTAATGAAAAGATTGTTTTATAATTGTTGCAGTACTTTCTACCTCTATCTATCCCAAACAACTTTGACAACAATGTCAAGCAAGTTATATATGATCTTGGAAAATACATGAGTTAAGTAGTGATAGTTGTTCAATTCATTGTATATTTTTGTTAAATCTCATTAATATATTTCTGCCTTGATTCACTTGTAGATGGTTTTGATCTAAAGAAATCCATAAAGAAGATATAAATTATTGGAAGAGAAGAATTCCTCGTCTAATGTGTGAAATGCAAAAGTGTATACCTTCGACATTTTTCAATGCACAAGAACACTACCTCATACACCAAGTTGAGGAGATTGAATTGTGTGGACCTATACACACAAGGTCAATGTGGATGGTTGAGAGGCACTTGAAATTTTTGAAGGCTTTGGTTAGACAAAGAGCACATCCCGAGGGTTCTATGGTGGAGGGATACATGTTATACCAAACCATGGTGTACATTATTGAATATCTTCCTAAGTTTGTAGCAAAGATCCATGTAGATCGCATTTGGGATTCCAACTCCATTAACAAATTCGAAGGGGAGTACCTGATGGGGAAAGGTAGATTGAGGAAAGTGACAGGTAATTATAAGATGGTCATAGAGATTAATTAGAATACATTTTACATTTAGTTTTTATATATATTGTACTTATTTAATTATTAATCTTCAATATTCATCAATTATAATTAAGGTCGTATACCGTAGTGATTAACTAATTATATGTCGTTTGTGAATTTAGAATTTTTTTGATACAGTTGGTCGAGAGTGGGATGCACTACATTTGTATGTTGCAAACAATCTTGATTGGATGAAGATATGAATTGAATGATGTCAACAATCTGGTCATGCATTAGCATGGGAAGGTGTGGCTTCATTGGTTAAAGAAGCTCATCGTAATGGAGATTTCAATGTTACACCAAGGGAAATTGATTTAGCATATGGTTTAAGAGATAAACAGGTATGTATAAATATATTAATCACCCATATTATTTAATTATTTTCAATTATAATGATGTATATATATGTTGAGATTTTTTTCTTTGCATACATTCAGCCAAGAATAAATATGTTTATGAACTGACCATATTGCAGGTGAAAAACCACAAGGCTATGTGGTGCAATGGTCAATTTCCAATCAAAAATTTGGATGACACGAAGAAAACTTGTGATTCTGGGATAACTGCAGTCTTCCAGGTGACTAATGTTTCATCTAGAAGTGACATACATCTAGAAGTCTCAGAAAATCAATACTATGGGATTTTGGATTATATACTTGAGTGTGACTTTAAGTCCTTCAAATTAGTTTTGTTTTTCATGCTATGGTACAGGCTATGATTGAATGAAAATGATCCCAAGAGAACTGCTATTGAACATGATAATGGATTTACCATGGTTAATACAAGGTATTTTGAGCAAGCTGGAAATGAGCCCTATGTTCTTCCAAGCCAATGTGAGTAGGTATTTTACTCAGAAGTTCCAGGTAAAGCAGGTTGGTCATATGTTGTTAGACATGATCCAAGAGGAAGGTCGGTAAATTATAATGTGGTGGAAGAAGAAGATACTGAAGAAATAGAAGATGATGCAGATGATGATCAGGATCAACAATTAGTTGATGATGTGCCTGATGAAGATGTCGAAGAGGAACTAGATCATGATGATGTAGGAGTTAATGTTCATGAAGATGATATCCGTGTGGATGATGACATTATCAAAATTGATATCAATGATGATGATGATGATATGACCAATCCTTACAATGTTGAATCTAGATCGGATGATACAGACAAAGAGTTGGATGAAGAAGAAGATCAATGACATTGAAATGTATGAGTTATGTGATTGTATTATCTATTTGATATTAATTTCTTGATATAATTATATTTGAATTATGTGATTACATAATTAATTTATGATGTTTTCAATTTTAATTATATTTTAATTATATTAGAATATGTTCAGTTAACAGATGTAAAAAATAAAATGGATAAACCAAAAGATGAAAGCGTGAGACCACTGCCTTGTTGGGTGTATGGAGTCTAATGAAGATCTATAAAATTGTAATCTATGATGGCAATAATTCAAAGTGTTTGGAACATAGATGTAGTTTATAATTTGTATAAATGTGCAAGTAAATGACTGACAAACTCTACTTGAGATAGAATGACAATCCTAGTTATGTGATTCTTCTTATTGATCCAATTAATACTCTTCAGTTACTATGATTGACTAGAAGGGTTTAATCTTTACTTGAAAGAACCAAATAATCACATCACACAAATACAAAAAATGTGGATCAATAAACTGAATATATATATGCTTGATATATCAATTTAAATAACAGAAAAGCATCAAAATGGAGACAACTAGATAACTATATAATTCCACAAATAGCTAATACCAAGATTAAGCCACAAGTTCAGACATCTTCATTAACTTCATAAAAATTCATACATGCATCTGAGTCTTTTAAAGGAAAATTTCATTGCAAACTATCTACTGTATCTTTCTCCTATCCGCCTATATTTGTTTTACATTATGAAACAAATATAAATATATCAAAATTGTGAAAGGGCACGTCCTTTGAGAAAATACTTTTTCTTAACAACAATAACAAACTAGAAATTATGCTCTATTAAGCCATAAATAGATGTTTGACAGATAATCTCGGTAAGTTGGCCACTTGTGTGTATCAGCATCCTCTAGTGCATTCCTTATGGCTATCTCCATTTTGAACATCTTCTCATTCTGTTCACATTCCCTGTCCATTGTTAAATCATTTCTTGTGCCTATCTTCATAATTGTTTGCATCATCGTCTCACATTTCTTCATCCATCTTGTGGTAATAGACACTGTTTTACTCCTCTTCAGTTAAGTACTTGTCCACCCATCTCTGATACTCTTCATTCGTTGGCCAGCCAAATTTCACCACCTCATTCACCTTAGTATTGTAAGGTGTGTACTTCACTGCAACCTGATTGGCTTCCCTTTCAAAAAACTCTAAGAATGTGCTGGTGTTAATTATCTTATCCATACTATTTACCAGAAAATCATAATTTGAATCATCACAAATCAATTTGATTTGTGCATTGATAACTTCTTTTTCCCTATCCTACCACTATTGCAATGTCTTAACATTTTCTTGTGCATCAATAATTTTTGGAAAAAATGTACCATTCCAGTCATCAAAGCTCTTTATCAGCTCCCTAATTCTTTTACTCAAACCATTAGGTAGGGCTTGGAATCTGTTCAATGATTTTACAAAGATTTGAGTAGGCTTCAATGATTGGGGCCTGTTGTCCACATCAAACCTAGAAGCTTTGTACATAATATCTAGATCATTGGCCCTAGGGATCCATTTCTCAGCCAAAGGCAAAACTATTTCTAGATCCCTATTGATATTTTTTATTCCATCCAAAAATAAAGAATACAAAGAATGTACAGATGGTAATTTACCATGGACCTTTTCATTAAGATGCCTCAAAACTGTGTCAACCACCTCACTTTCCTTTAAGGCAACCTACAATTCTGTGATCCTATTCAACATTTTCTTCTTGGTGGGATCCACAGAATGTTCACCTTCTTCTTCAACTCACCTTGGTGTAGGAATGAGAGTAGGTGCCTGGATGGGGGACCCCGGAGTTGAAAAAATTGGAGTAGTAGGGGGGACTGATCCTACAATAGAAGGTAATGCTCTGATACCAAGAGCACTGGAGGATTCTCCCACCTGCCCATATTTCAACCGATCTACTTCAGATTGTAGCTCAACATTCCTTTGTTGCATCCTACTATATTATGCAATTATCGTATTGTATTTCTCCATCAGACTCTTCTTTTTAGCCTCTTCTCTCTCAATTGTCTTTTGGGCCAATTTGGCCACATGTGCTATCAGGCTTGTAGCTTTTGTTGTTGAAGTTTCAGAATCTCTCTTGATGATTAGCCCTCCCCTTAGGTGTGGGCTAATATTAGTCACATTTGGATTTATGCCCTGGGGTGCCAATGCCCATATGGCCAGAGTTTCATACTCCTCACTGAAGGCAGTGTCCTACAGAGCTGCCTTAACCTCTTCTTCACTATTTTGTATAGGGTGCTTGGACTGTAAGATAGCATTGAATGCAACCGCATTAGCTATGTCCCATTCAATAAAAAGTAAGACACCAGCCTGAGTCACAAGTCTTCTTCCCTCCTCAGGAGTGATGCCTTTGATTTCTTCCATTAATTCGGCCTTGAACTCATCATCATTCTCCTTCTCAAATCTATCAGGTCTCAATTCTCTCCTACTCTTGTATTTGTTCTAGTACTCTTCTAGTTTCATCCTCCAAACTAGTTGCAAGAATACAAGAGTCTTTACAAATGCATCATCATCTAAGAATGCCTTGTAGGCCTCCATCCTGGCATCTTGTACACATTGCCCCTTTACATCCATGTCAGAAAACACCAATTGTGTTGATCTAGGAGGGGAAGGGATACCAACCTGCATTTCTTGATTGGTCACAATTATCTCATCCATTAGAGTTTCCTATGTTTCCTCAACTCTCCGCCTCTTAGAGCTTGGCTCTGATCATAACACTGTAGGATCACCTCTTGGTGGTGAATCTAGATCCACAATCCTTATCCCTCTGGGTGCTCTGATCCTTGGACCTAGCTATGATGATGCTTGCATGACTTGTTTTCCCTTCTTATCCTCTTCATTAGCATCACTGCTCACATTCCTCTTTCTCTTGTATAGAGGCCTGTCAACTGGTGGCTAATAAGCTAGCCTTGTTTCTTCAGGCCTCACATCCGATCTTTCTATACCAAAATCTAACTCCAAACTGACCCTCTTGGTCATCAAGGTGCCCATGATATTTTTGAAATTAGCCATTAAGAAGTCTATTCTATTGTGAAATGGAGTGAACTCCATTAATGGATCATATTTTGGATCCATTTTATGTATTATAGCCAGCAAATTTTCATATGCAATCCATTTTTCTGTATTCAACTCTTGCCTATTCAAATCAAACTCATTTCTGATTAGGTCCTCAGGGAAGTTGAATTCATGTGCAAATTTTCCACCTTTAATTTGTTGTCTGAAAAATGCAAAGAATCCCTCAGGGTCATGCTATCTCCTAGGACCATTCCTCACATTGAAGTCATCAAAAAACCTTCCCAAGTGGACCCATCCTCTCTTGGAATAGACAAAATTAGAAACAACAGTGTAGTCAGGGAACAAAGTCCCTTTTCCTTTCTTTGTTAGGTTGTCCTCATGAATACAACCTAGTTGCCACATAACTTCGGCAAACCCCATCCTTGATGGTACATTAAAGGGGAGGATATGAGGGGTTCCCTGGAAACTATACACCCTCAAGACAGTGCTTATAGGGTACAAGATGATATCACCCCAATTGTGACACACTTTTAAATTAGGCTTCCTCACCTTCGGTCAAAGGAAGTCATGCAAATATTCAGGGACTCTTGGCACATTTACCACCAACTGAGCCCTGAGTCTGGAGGCAAAGTAGTTATCAAACTGCACAAAGCTGGCACCTCCCTTGTTGTAAGATAAATCTGTACTCCACACGTGTACTGGTAACCTTTCTCCATTCACCTCCTGCCTCAACTCCATTTTTTTTTAGAAGAAAACAACATTCTTGTACAAGAACATATGCATCAACAGGGAGTGCCAGAAAAAAAGGAGTGTCAGTATCCCCCAAATGAAGATTCATCAAACCCTCATGCATCTTCTCTGACAAGAATGATGCAAAGTCATATACCACAGAGAAGTTGGGATGCTGAATATGGGCTCCCATAAAAATGTATGCAACTGGCATCATAGTAATAGGGTTGAACCCTAAAATCTGGCACAATGAATAAAATGTTGCTTGGAAGTGACTGGAAAAACAACTCAACCTGAAAGGCCCTTGGTCATTTGGGCTAATAAGAATTGTTGAACTGCTTGCCCTGGTCAGGTGAGGAGGAAGCAACCTCGATCTGAAAAGAGACTTTGACCTTTTGTACTCCTCCTTTAACTCCTCAAAATCTATTTGGACTAAGAAAGGGCTATACTCAATCAAATCAAAATCTGTCGAATCTCATCTGCATGTATGCTTAGTAGAATTCCATCATCATTATCCCTTATGACCCTTGTCACAGGATCATACCGTGCTGCCACTGCTTTGAGCAAGTCAACATCAGGGAACACATTTGGCACTGTTAGTTTCCCCATGTCGTATCTCCAGGCATTAGAGAAGGGGTGAGGTAAGTTTCGTTGTCCATACCACAACCTAAACATTTCAAGACCAGTCATAGGAATCTTGGCATCCGCAATGTTATAATTTATGCACACTAGACCTTCACCTATGGTCTTTCCATTCATTAAAAACAAACCTCTCTTCATGTCATTTGTTGACAACGGGAGTTGATCCAGGAAGTCATCATACAAATTCCTCTTCAAATAATCAACATGGCTAGAATGCTGCTTTGGTGGTGCCATCTTAAACAACTAGGGCTTATTTTAAAAAATCAAATCCTCAAAGAAACTAGGGGTACCTAGAACACAAAAATACAACACAACTGTGCAATTCCAATAATTCAAATGAACCAGTAACCCTATGACAATAATTAAAAAAACCCCTTGACCAGCACAATAGAACCCTTCACAAAGACATAGTCAAATTAACCCAGCAACTTAGAAAATAACTCATGGGATTTCGCGCTTGTAGAGAACCAAACTTCACGGTGATCCCTCAAAAAACTTTATCTCTGGCTCTGAACTACTTGGAAAATACTTGAATGCTTTTGTGATGAAGATAGAAAAAGAGAAGATACTTTATGTCGATTGAATTGAGCTAGTAGACGTCTTATCCACCATTAAAGCTCATTTGCATGCCGTGCCAATGACTCCAATCATATTTGATGTGAACTTAAACTTCAGTCATCGATCTTTTATTTTTGTCAGATCATCGAACGACCATCTTCAAAAGGGCTGATGAAATCTGCATGTCAACATCGAGGACCCACCATAGAAGGCAATGCCAAAGGAATACACGTGGCACCCGCCTGTGATATCGCAATCACTAAACATCCTACATCTTTGGATCATGTGATGGTGGGAAACCATTGATTACTACCATTGGCGATCGTGTTCACTCACAGCAGTCAGCAACACCAAACATAACCGTCGAGCATTTTTTACCAAGATTATAATATCACCGTCGATCTCGAGCACGTGCAACTCACAGCTATTTTAGCAACCCACTTTATAATGTATTTAAGTCTGACACAAATATTAAACGCTTTATTAATCCCTTTTCGACATCGGCAGCTTGGGACACATGGGGCTCGCTTGTGATATCGCAATCACCAAACAACTAGCGGTGATGTCATCGCGAGATCATGGGGAGCGGTCAGGATCAATCGTAGGAAGATTGACGGTCATTAAAAACATAGCAGTCAGTAGCACCAAACATAACCATTGAGCAACTTTTTACCAAGATTATCACATCACCGTCAATCTTGAGCATGTGCATCTCGCAGTTGTTTTAGTAACCCACTTTATAACGTATTTAAGTCCGACAAAAATATTAAAGGCTTTATTAATCTGTTTTCGGCATCGACAAATTTTGACACATGGTGCTCACCCATGATATCACAATCAACAAACAACCAGTGGTGATGTCATCACGAGATCATAGGGAGCAGTTAGGATCAATTGTAGGAAGATCGACAGTCATTAAAAACAACCCCTAAAAAATAAAACAACTATTATAAGGGAGAAGAGGACATCGCCTAGGACAATGAAAAACGATGGCTCAAAGTTGTTCTTAAAGCATGGGGCATGGACCGACCCAGACCTAAGAAATAATAAAGTCAGGCGAAATAACCTTTTTGCATGTGCAGATTGCGCGACCATCGGATGAAGTGACTTCAATCTTGACCGTTTCTCAAAGACCTCACAAGGTTTCTGCTAACATCACAAATATGGTGTGAGGCATGCGAGATGTTGCCATCTGTCATATTTGATGGTGGGGACCAATTTTTCTCGTTGATCGATGATGACAACTAATGCCAACCCAGACTTAAGAAATAATAGTCAGGCGAAATAACCTTTTTGCATGTGTAGATTGCGCGGTCGTCGGATGAAGTGATTTCAATCTTGTCCGTTTCTCACAGACCTTGCAAGGTTTCTGCTAATGCCACAAATATGGTGTGAGGCACGCGAGATGCTACCATCTATCATATTTGATGGTAGGGACCAATTTTTCTCATTGATCGATGATGAAGGTTGATGCTGACAACTATTTCCGTACCGACGCATCGTGGTTGTTCCTCGCTGACCTCGCACAATTAAAACTGCACTTTCAATAATGTTGCGAGGTGTGCAATTTGGTGACGAGTGGACTCTAATTTTGTGCATTGATAACAAAGGTGGGGCCCATTTCCGTGCTGATGTGGTGCCCCATAGGTGAATATCCTGTCCATTTGGTGACTAGAGGGAGAACGTGGCACTTTCAAACTATTTTGACTAAATCTGAGACACTCCTGGCCAACGTTGCGATTGATCAATGACTCATATTTAAAAATAAACTAGTATTGTACTATAGTCATTTTATCTCGCTCGAGTGAATAGTAATGGCCGAGTTTGACTCTACTTGCATAATTAAATGCTAAAATTTGCGAATAACTATTTTCGTTTGCATCTCTACATTGGGGAAGAATTGCTTGGTATCGAGTGAAGCAAGTTGTGGTTATGATTTCTCAATTTCGTTACCCTAGATGTTCTGCGATTGAAATTGTAAGTAGTATGTACGCCATTTCTTGTAAATTCAGAAGATTTTATGGTTTCTTGTTGGGCAATTTGTGATTGTTTCCTGTTTATGTTCTTGAACAATTGATTGAATAGATTCGCTTTTAGAGCTTGTCTAGATAATTGCTAGGGATTTTTGAATATTGAAGAATTTCCTATAAAGGCTAAAGGAGAAAATTATAATTATTTTCTATCTTAAAATAAGCAAACCCTAGTTCAAATTATCATTAGTCTAGTATAAATGGCACCCAAGGCCCGAAATTCTGGTTCTAAAACCACTACCAAGTCTTTATCCCAAGATATTATTGATTTTTTACAACCCTCTACTAGCAAGAAGCAGGGGGGAAAGGTTTTGTTCTATGGGCCTCGAATCTTGGAAGGATTGATATACAAGTAATTTGCAATTCAAAATGGCGAGTTACCATACACCGGGTGACAGTTTTTTTCCAATTGGTTTGGGAACAGGAATTTGTCGGTTCCTTTGTGTAACCCCGGGAGGTTAGACCTGGGTAAATTGGTGGTTCCTAATGTTTATATGGATGCAGATCTTTTAAAAGAAATTGTTTCTAGATATGACCTTGTGGCCCAAATTGTCAGAACACATGTTGGTGTGCAGATGATTAAGATAACCAAAGAAAAAATTGCAGAGATTTTCAAATTGCATGAATGGAGTAAGGATATGGTTCCTGTCGACTTGGAGGTTTTCAGACAAGAATATAGAGATACTAGGGGTTTGTTCAGAACATCCTTTTTAATACCTCATTTGGCAGTCTCAGGAAGAGGAAAAAATCAGAAGGAGGCAGTAATTGGCAGGAATGAGCCTGAAACTTTTCTTGTGGACTATTTCTCCAATTATTTCAAGAAGATTGGTTGTGCTTTATGTCAAGTTCTGGGAGTCATCTTAAAGAAAACCTTGCTTACCAATATTATTTATATGGCAGAAAATCTCCAACACCCAAGTTTTACTGTAATATATGATTTTGCCACTTATTTGGTAGAGAAGATGCACATGAGTCTGGTAGCCCTAAAGGAGGGGAAGAATTGGGTTGGATTCAGATGGTATTCCTTGTTAATACACATGTTTCTATATAGGGGTCAAGTTGTGTTCGAAAAAAAAAAGGAATTAAAGAAGAAGGAAGGAAACATTGAAATGCCTATCCAATATTGGACTAGGATTCTTGACATGCATGATCATAAGTTTGATTATGTAACATTCCATTATGTCTTTGGATCTAAATTAAGGGAGGCTCTGGTTCATGACCCCCCAAGGATCCCAAAAGAAATTCATGACTTCTTGAGGCCGATGGAGAGAAGGCCTGAATTGACCATAATGCACAATTGGGGAGATATTATCCCTTATCATAATACCACAATTTTCAGGGTTTTTGGCACTAATGTCAATCCAAAGGTTCTGCCAAGAGAGGATCCCCTTAGAATTGGATTTTTAGAAATCATGAGGCAGTTGGGGGGCACTCAGGAACTACACTTGCCAGCTGGACACAAGAAAGCTTCTTTCTTCCCTAAATATACAGAATTTTTTGATTTTGTTATGGAAAACGGAGGATGGAAAGAGTTGCATCAATTACTTGGGCCTTATAGGCTAAGGACTATGTGCCCCAGGAATCATGATCCTGAGGGTTTTGTCTCTCAAATGAAGGCAAAACATCGAACAAGAGCTTTTGTCCACAACTTCTACTTTCCTGAGGACACCATCAGGAATATTTTTGATTTGGAATTACAAGATGAGAGAAAGGCACTATACATTGCCTACTCTAAAATGGCAAAAAGTAAGCAGGAGAAAATACCTGGTTTCAATCCCATACCTAATGCTAAAGATGAGTTTAGTAGGGCAATGTATGCTATTGATAATTTCAAGAGCTTGGTTGGGGTTTTGAAAGATGAAAGGGTTGTGGAAGAAAGGGGAAAATCACAAACCATCGAGGAGTACCCTGAGGTAAAGGAAGAGGAGAGGCCTACTTATCAGCCCGAAAAAGAAGATAAGGGTTTTTTCTAGAAGAAAGGGAAGCAGGGCTGAAGATGTTAAAAATATTGCACCATCTTCTTCAAGGCAATTAGTACCAAATGTTGTTGATTTGGATTCTCCTCCAAGTTTTTTAAAATAGGCTTGCCCACCATCACCAAAGAGGTAGAGGGTTCAAAGAGTAAATATTGTTGATTGTGATGGTGATGAGGATGATGACATTATTGTCACTCCAAATGAAATGAATCCTGAGATGCCATTGGAACCAATTGACATTGTAACAGGTTCAGGTACAGTTTCTTTGAGGTTAGGAAAAGATGAAATCAAAGGAATAACAAGCAATGATGACTTGAGAATAGAAGCATGCAGAGAGTTCATGATGGATGACTCTTTTATTCAAACCGGTGCTTTTAAAGATTTCGTGTGGAGAGCATATTATGCATCATATGTTGAGAAGGTGGCACATGAGAGAAGTCTGCATCTAGAGCTCCTAGAGAAGGTAATTCAAGCTAAGGTCAAGGAAGAAATGAGAGATAAATTCAAAGAAATAACACCAGCGCAAGGTCAAGAATTGGTACAAAAAACTGGATTATTGCTACTCCCTGAATGGGATATTGTTGATGTTGTGTTGTTTGACACAATAAGAAGGGCTAATAAGCCACTTCTTGCTACTGAAGAGGAGGCTACATTGGCACTCAAGGGATCAACCTTTAGTGAGGAATGGGATGCATTGGCAATCTGGTCCCTATCCACTGGCTCTAAAAAGACAATTGTTGTAGAACCTTCTGACTTCAGTGGTCACTTGGTTGTGAGGAAAGTTGCTAACACCCCAACATTGGAAGCTGCTGATATGGTCGTGAATGTTGCCAAATTCACTAGAGAAACTATTGAAGATTTGACCAAGGATCGGGATACTCTGAGAGGCCAATATAATGACATTATTATTGAATATAATAAGAGTCAATAAAAGGTAGCAGAGTTAGAAACTGAATTGGCTTTATTGAGGCAACAAATGGATACCATGAGATCTCAAAAGCTAGCCAATTTTATCCACACTGTTCCCAACCCACTAGTAGAGCAGTCTCAACCTCCTGCACAAGCACAATCTTTGGCTATTGTTCCATATAATATGGGACAAGTTCCTATTGCTATTGAGAGGGCTACTAGCCCTGGAGGGGGAATTTCTAGGGAGAAACTGATTCGTCGGGTTGAAGAATATAAGGAGATGTAGAGAAAATCTGGGATGCAGCAGGGAGAAGCAATACAGTGATAGTGGACACTATTTTGAAACATTTTAATAGAAGGGTCCAAAGTAAGATAAACAGTGTTCATTCAAATCATGTCCTAATGTTGCAAGCACTAAAAATGTTTCCAAGGGATAAATAATTGGCCATCCCATTGTTAAAAAAATGGATCCCTAGAATGGAGAAATTGAAATTCATGGCAGTAGGGGAAAAACAACATGGTGATAAATATCCTATTGATTTTGCAACATATCAATTGGTCAAGGGAATTTTTGAGCAGAAATTTTAGAGATTTTCCGCCCCAATGGAATCCAAGATTAAATTTATGAAAAATGTGTATGATGGAAAGGACTTGACCCCATTGCCTCATATTGTACATAGTCAGGATGAAGTCAAACCCCTATAGATTTGGAAGGAGCAAATGAATAATATAATGATGTCTCAAACACATGAGCTATGCAAAAATGCTGACATCCACATGCTAGAGAATACATTGGAAAAGTTCTCTTTTGTTATAACTTTCTTAGAGAACTTTGATAAAAAGGCCACATTGATAATGGTAAAGTATGCTCCCTATCGAAATAGGGTTGATCAGGTTGTTGCTTTCCAGTGGCCTTCCGAGGAGGAGTTTGAATTATGGAAAAAGGTGTTCAATGATGAACTGGAATTATGAGTGTTATAGTCGAGAATTACAACTTGGTCATGTATAATACAGGTCTGGCCTTAGATATTATATTCTAAAATTGCATTCTCCTTTTGACTCCAAGTACAGGGTGCTGAGGTGGATTTAATATTATAATGGCTAAGCATGCCTTCGATGTATGGGGAGCGGCCTTTGGAGTGATGTTTTCTTTCCTCCTTATCAACTAATGATGATCTTTGTCTTATATGTTCCACTCGGAATCACGAGTTAGCGGTCCAATTACAAATGGACATGTGTACTCTCTGACCGGAAGCTTGTTGGCTCCCTTCTTTTATAAAAGGGAATTCTAGGCCGAGAGAGTGGTCGGTTGAAATATCCAAAATGTGAGAAATAAGATTATAGTAATATAGAGAGTATGAATTGTAACTCCAGGTTTTAAAAAGTTTTGAGTCAAATTGGAGAACTTTGTTAATCATAGGGTTTTTGAGCATGTTTGTATCAAACTCATGAATATTTGGAGTTTATTTTCTCTCCTATTGTGTTATGTTACATGGATTATTAATGAAATATCAATCAAAGATGATTTTCATTGATTTTCAATTGTTCTTTACTATGAATTATGTTTAACTACAACTCTAGTTTAAAGGATCGGTTAAATGCTTTAGTTAACCAGTAAATTCATGGAATATAACAAATAGGATTCATAAAGGAGTAATAAACTCAGGTATAGATATATGGGTTGTAATGCAATTCATAATAGATCATAAGTGTTCAAAATGAAATTTACCCTGTAGTTCAGTTTTCTCTTTTGACTCTATGCGCTGGATATGGCACTGGAATTTTGATTAAGTTTTATTCTTGTATGTTTTGTGTTATGGCATCAGGATATTTTACTCAAATATTTCCTATCAATTTACTTTGTGTGAAGTTTGCAATTCTCTATTAAATGGACATGAGTATTTTTAAGGAATAACCAATTTCTTTAAGGATCTCATCCTTTAACATTAATTGGGGATATATTTGTTGATTACATGTGTGCAAATGAATTTTTTAAATGTTGTATGTTAAGAGCACGTGTTAGGGAATATCCTCCTGGATTTTACAGAGTCCCAAGTGTAGGAGAATTAGCCTTATTTCTATTCTCGTTAAGTTGGCCATACTATTCCTAGTCTTTTATTATTGAATGTGGCAAGTTCATAGGAGCTTCTAGGAAACACGTGTGGGTTGTAGTAAAAAAATGCCAACAGGTTCAATTGACAACATGATCTATTGATTAATTAAAAAGTATTCATAATTTGAAATTCTAGATTTTGACAACATGATCTATTGACAAGTAGGAAGTATTTTTCACAGCGTCAAATTTTGATATTGTTATCAGGATTCAATTATGTAGTTTTACAATTCAAACTCATTGACCCATGTTTCATGAGTAGTGTTTCACAAGAACCCATCTCTCATGATAATGAATGGTCCACTTATCACTCATTGCATCTAAATGATTCTTAAAGCGATGAAGCACTAGGCCTTCCTAGGAGGTCACCCATCCCAATATTACATTATCCATGATTTTATGAAATAATTGATCATTTTGGATTTTGACAAACTTGACACACAAATGACAATTTGACAATGAACTTAATGTATCACAATTAAGTTTCCAATTGAGTAACACAATAGAAACTAAAACAAATTGAGAGATTGTTATGAGGGTAGTGATGCAACTTTTCTAATTACAGTGTATTCCATGAGATTACAATTCTTTGAGATATTTTGTCAAATAGTTCACAAGATTTGTATATCCTCCCACTTTTTACATAGATTTGAAAATGGAGTCTACAACCACAACATTTGAGAAAATTCATCTTCATATTATGCTTTGATGGATGTCCATACCTTGTTCCAAATCTCCCATATTAAGGAAATCGACAAGGATTTTGGTGAAGGTTGCGAAATTTGTCTATGCATCTACCAATTTCATTTGATTGAAAGTTTCTAAAACCTTTAAAAAAAATCTATTATGTATATTCTACAATCATTATAGTCCACAATTTCACATTTATTTGGTTTTGCATCTACCAATTGTATTTGCTTGAATTTTCCTACCGAATTTTCAATGTAGATCCATTTTGTGTATATCTTACAATCTGTTGGTGTTTTTTCCCACATAGGATTTGCAATTCTCTAAGAGGTAGCCAACCTCCATTATAAAGAACTGCAAAGGCTAGTGGCCATTAACAAGAGTCAGTCCCCACTAAAAATGTTTCATAAGAATGTTTCATGATTGGTAAGAACACTTCTTCTTACAGATGCAGTCCCCACTAACACTAACAGACAATCATTACCCTAGTTGTGGCAAAACCAAAGAATAATAATAGATATCCCAAAGCAAGGAGACTGAAAAATTATCATAAGATCTATATCCCAAAAAGATATAGTAGTTGATATTTGTTAAAATGTTTGGGTATCGAAACACCGTGCTTAAATTTGCGGTCCTATACCTGAAAGGAATTTACCAATACTATCCAGTGCCTCATCCATTGGGTGGGAGTCATATAAAGCATAATTCAAATGCAAATGAACTTATCAACATAGTGTTTTGCTATCATGAGATTTGTCAGTATATTAAAACAATACTCCTTAGTGAATCCTGAGCATATAACCATAAACATGCAATTTGTGTTCAAGCATTTGATTAACTCATTAAGTTAAAGAAAGAGAAAAAATTACATTTCAACTACACCATTGAAACTGAATGAAAAAACCCTTGATAAATCCATTCATAATCCATGGCCCATAAACAAGAGAGAAAAATGTCTTAATTTTTTAGATTTCTTTCGATATCCATAATTTCAAAAGCATAGTATACTTATTTCATAGTATTCCCAACCCAACATGATTTCCTACATAAGACATTCAAAATCATGCATTACCACTAACTGTACCTATTCTAAGCCTTTGGACCCAAAAAATACAACAACCCTTAACAATAAGCTGTCAAATCTCCTTTATAGGACAAGAGAGCAACAAAGCAATAGGCTACATTGTTCATTCCAAAATTGAATTCCATTTAGAATGAGATTCAAATTCACATTCCTCATCATCAGAAAAAATCATAATCGGTTTGAGGAATCAAAATAGTTATACCATTGTAACCAACTAGAGCTATAGACAAAAGAGTGTGGCAGGCACGCATACGTCCACATCAACACACCACCCAAAAGTAACACACCCAACAACTACTACTACTTGAAAGACACACGGCCCTAGTAAAGGCGACCGCTCCTGGTCCTTGCTTTAGTAAGAAGTGAGACCAGCTTCCTTTTATCCGCTTTAACACATGATCTGGTAGCATGGAACGATGCCATCGTAGTTATTGGGGCAGCTGCGAGGGGCTCTTCATTGACCTCCAACAAATCGGTCATGGACGCCAAGTAACGTTGGTAGTTCGAGTTAGTTTTAGACCCATCACCATCAGAAATAGAAGATAGCACCAGTGGGGACTTGGAGCTCCCCATCCCTTTATAAGAATCATGGACAACCTCGGGCTTGCTAAGGACAGGTTGTACCCCATCAAGCTGCAAATTTCTCACCCCGAGTCTGGTACTTCTACGCACAGCCGAATGGTCCATTGCAAAGAACACCTCACAAAATACAGGAGAGAATCGACCATCTACAAACAAGACAACTCAAAATGCGATGATAATACCAGATAACACAATGAGCATTTATAGAGTTAATTGGTGCGATAATATTAATTGCTCGAATGCAACATGAGAATTTGAGCATTTTAGTGGCTGATGTAGCCACCCCAAATTATTTGTGGCTTGCGAAGGCATGGCATACAACAACCATTACATTTATCTGGAGAACACTATTTGCACATAGAAAAATCAGGTGAGGATCCATTGGAAAAACCTAAGCCATTAATGAGAACAACTTGCAGAGAGCAAGAACTCCCAACACGGATGAACAGGAACCCAACAAAAATTGAACCATTAATGCAGATCGAACATGGCAAGTCAAACGACTCAGATTGAGTCAACAATTGTTTGAAAATCCACATTAGTGCCCTAGGAGAACTATGCCCAGTCACAACCCAAGAAAACAAGAGGTTGCAACTGGACAATAGGTCCCACCTAGCCCTGTCGCTTTAAGAACCAGGTGACATGTCGCCTCTTCACAAACCTCGTAGTACCCTTGGGGGCCTTTAATTTGATCATGTGAGATCCACGAGGAAGGATTATCATTGATCTCCCTTGTTAATAGCCCACGGGTAGAAAACACCCACCTGAAACCCCAAAACCCTAGCCTCCATCCATGTAAACTTTAAGTCCCACCACAATCCTTGTATGGTCCACATGATTTTTTTATCCTTTGTTGAAGCAACTATTACAATATATTTCTCATTTATGTACTTATTTTCCATACATGTTTATAAAAGTTTGAAATTATTAATAATATTAATTTTGGCAAGACATTAAAAGAGTGTTGATTGTAAAATTATGCATCCTAATGTGAAAATTCAAACAATGGAAGAAATTACTATAACACATAAATTTTTATGTAGTATCCAATTCAAAGAATCATGTTACCCTCTACCTTGAATTTTTTAGTATAAAAAGCTAAGGAGATGCTATAAATAAGATAATAAGTTGACTATTAGCATTTACCAATTTTCATAGAGATGTAAATTTTTGGATAATGTGGTTGCGTATCTCATGATATGTGGTTGTCATTGATGTCAACACTATTAGCATTAATGTCTTAAAGGTTGTATATGTCGAGGATATTGAGAACATTAGAATAAATATGTTGCAAATAGTCTATGAAGTTGTGGAGATCAGAGTAGTGGAAATTTTTCTATGTTGGTATTCTGAAGTTGTGTACTAAAGTTTTTGTTGCTGAGCATATCTATTATATCCTCTAGAAGTTTCAAAGGTGTGCATCAAGATTGGAGCGAATTATGAGTTTTTGTGTTCGTACAGTTATTTTGTTGCTATAGTTGGTGTTTCTGAAAGAAGAGAATGTAATTCTGGTGAATTTAATTGTTGTGTATGCTCTTGAGATGTTCATTGATGTTTCTTGATCTCATACTCTATCATTGTGGTACGTCCACGTTGATCAATGTGCTCATGATCAAAGATTTTTCCTTTGCATGTTTGATTTTTCATGTTCTTGGTTGACATGATGGTGGTAGCATGTTGTAGATCCTTGTGAATTAATTTTTGAATGCTTGGCATGTTCGAGGATGTTGACTTATGTCTTCATTATGTTGTGACCGATTTAGGTTGGTGCGCATTGAGATTTGTTCATGAATTGGGTCAACATTTTGAATTCATCTATTATTTATTTTTGGCTGACAGAGTTGTTAATGTAAATTCATGAAGTGGATATATAAGAGCGATTGTTTTATTCATTTAGTGAGAATGTATGTGAATAAAGATTAGATCATTTGAATGCAGAGCAGAGTGTGAAGAATTTTAAGCAAAGTATGAAGAAGTATTTATGTGCCTAACTGAAACTGTCATCAAGCTTTTGAAGAAGCTAATTTCTCAGTTCAACCTCATTAGATGGATTTAATTTCATTATCTTATGTAAGGCAGTGAGCCTTCCCTTTGAGCAGTGAGCTCTACGGAGTGTTCCTAAATGCATGTGCATTCCTTATTCATTTCTTTTATACTTTTAACATGGTATAAATTGTGGATTAACCTCCACCGTGGTTTTTCCCCTAATAGGGTTTGTACAAAAAAATCTTGATGTTATGTTTGTTTTTGATGTGTTGTTGATTCATGATTTCACTATTAATTATTAGATCTGAGATTAAAGGTTAATAAGGTTAAATAAGTTTCAATTTTGTAACAACTGATTCACCCCTCTCAGTTGTCTATCCTTTTTTTCCAACATAGATATCTTCCATTTCAAAACACACAAAACAATATTCAGTAGATAATCAACCATATTTCATTTGTATAGTGATTATTTTATCCCTATAGGAAACAAGTAGAGTATATAAAGAAAACTAACAAAGCCACAACTACCCCTATTTTGTAGTTTGGTGTGCATTGCTTCCTCTCCCTAATCTTCTCTAATTATTTTTATTAGGATTAGGGCCAGGGATAGGGCTAGGGTTAGGTTTGGGGTTATTAGAGTGAATACAACTAATTAATAAAAGAAAAAATATTTAGGGTTAGGTAATTAGGGTTAGGGTTGTGGTTAGGGTTATAAAGATATGATAAATGTGAGGGTTAGGGATAAGGTTAAGGTTTCGAGAAAAAGGGTTAGGTTATGATTAGGGTTAGGGCTAGGTTTAAGATTTGGATTATAGTTTAGGGTGTAGCATTTGTCTTTAGTTTAGGGTTACAATTAGGGTTAAGGTTAGGGTGTAAGTTAAGGTTAGTGTTAGGGTTAGATTAGAATTAGGATCATGGTTTAGGGTTGTGTTTATTTTTAGGGTTACAATTAAGATCATGGTTTAGGGTTTAGGGTTAGATTTATTCTTATGTTTAGGGTTATGATAAACAGGATTTGGGTTATGGCTAAGATTAAAGTTATGGCCAGGGTTACATTAATGAGAAAATGATGGTTTACTTTCCAAGTAAGGGTTAGGATTAGGTTTATTGTTAGGGCTAGGGTTAAGGTCAGGGTATGAGTCAATCTTATGATTAGGGTTAGGGTTATTGTTAGATTAGGGATATGATGTTAGGTTTCAAGAAAAGGTCTAAATTTAAGATTAAGCCATAGTTGGCTATAATGAACATGAGAAAAAATGGATCTAATTTCCTTTTGTGGGAAAATAATCAACTTAAACCTAAACTTAAATTTAGAGATTACCCTAAACTCTAGCCATAACCATAAACATAATCCCAAACCTAACCCTAAAGAAAACACATAACCTAACCCTAATTGTAGTGTTTGAGGCTAGGCTCAAACACTATATAACCTAACCCTATATAACCTAACACATAACCTAGCACTAGAAAAAAATTCTTCTCCCAAACAATCTCCTCTACTTCTATTCACGCCTACTGGAGTTGCAACATTCAACATTGGTGCTTCAACCATTCATTCAAAGCTAAGAATTCCAATAAGAGATTTCAATGAACTAGAAGGGACAAGACTTACAACTTTCCAAGAATAAATATCACATGTCAGATACATATTGATAGATGAAATGAGTTTCATTGGGGAGAGGTTGCTTGAAAACATAGATTCCAGGCTTCGACAAGCATTCCCAAAAAATAGTAACCAAAGTTTTGGAGGTGAGTTCTGGATTGAAATTGCTAACTTTGATAACTTTACATTACAATATTTTTTATTCAATTCTATTATAGTTCCTTCTATACAAATTCATACTTATCAATTTAATTAAATATTTTATATTTAGGCATATCTACATGATTTGTTGGAGACTTGGCACAATTACCTCCAGTAAATGACATGGATCCATATGAAGGAAAAAGGTGAGAAAAGCTACTATGGGAAGAATTCAAAATGGTCATTACATTAAGTTGTGTTTTTCGACAAGATGGACAAAATGAAGAACAACAAATATTTCATCAAATTCTAACAAACATTAAGGATGTGAATCCCACAATCGACGATTGGATGTTGCTTTCGTAACTCTATAGACCAACTATTCAATGGTCATTTTTCTAATGACTCCTTTCTCACTTTGATGGTGGAAAAACGTGACATTATTTAGGATATTCAATGCCTAGATATTTTCTGGAAAACTTTAAGGTCAAATATATAGTGATATAAAACTCAATGTTATAGGAAATCATTCTTAGCCAAGCCCAATTGGTTCAATTCCTATGGATAGAAGGGGGTTGATCATAAGGAAGTGTTGAGATTCCTAAGCATCTCTTTTACCTTTTAGGTTTCTCCTTCCTCTTTAAGGAAACATATCATTTCTAAAGCTGAGAAAAATTATCATATTAAATTATGAAGCCCCTTTCTTTGGCAAGGAGATTCCATGCATGTTCAAAAATTCTTGTTGCACACATTTCCATTACTCATGTTGCTAAGAACCTTGCAAATCCTCATATTTGAAGATTGAAAAAATCCAAAGGTATATTTTATGGCCTCCCTTTAACCAAGGAAAATGGTTTCACAAAGTATCCTAGGAGTTTTATTATTTCCCTCATGACTATAATAGGCTTGGATTAATTTATATTCACTACTCTAAATGGCGCCATAATAGGCTTTGCTTGCTTTATATTCACTACTCTAAATGGTGCCATAATTTTAAATTTAATTAACATACTCTAAAACCTAACTAAACCAGGTTGTAGCTCATCAAATTGGACAAGTGAAAGGTCAATACCAACACTGTGGAAGAGTTTGGAGGAGTGAAAACAAGGTCAATACCAGCACCGACAAAGAGTTTGGAGCTAAAACAAGGTCAATACCAGTGCCGAGGATGAGGTTGAGGGCACTCAGGGAAAATCGACAACCAAGGGACAATGAAAACTGTAAGTTTGGCACCCCCATTCTCTTTAACCTACAATTTTCATGCCTATTTTCCAAAGATCGTCTCGTACATTGGCCCCCCCATTCTGTAAAATGGTATAGGATAAGACAGAAAAAATAAAATAGCTTAGTCTTACACATTTTCATCAATCTACGTATTGTTAAATTTTAACACATAAAAGTGAGAATGAATAATCTTTCCTAGGATGGTGGCCAATTATGCTTCTAAACACCTAGATTACAAAATCCTTGTCAATATCAATGCCATCACAATTAAACCTATTGCTTGAGATATAGTCATAGAGGTAAAAAAATGGCTTTCCTGATAGTAGATACATTCTAGAAAATTCAATCCTTGCATTGGAGATTGTTGAATGGGCCCATTAAACTACTCATGATGCCCTTACCATTAAGTTAAAAGTTTGACAAGGCATATGATTGCATCAAATGTCCTTTCATTTATAAAAGTCTCAAAAGGATTTGTTTTCAACCCTAAATTATTATCACACATTCAAAATTACAAAATACCAGTTAATGTCGTCATGACCTTTGAATGAAGAACCTTCATTCAAAAATGATGCCATGTCAAGACTTTCAAATGAAGGTATTTTTTATTTTAAATATTTCATGTCCAAAATGCTTTATAAAAAGAACCTTGGCATGAAGGACCTTCAAATCAAGACCTTAATTCAAAGTTCCTTCATTAGAAGATCATTCATATGAAGGTTCCTTTAATGCCATCCCATTATAGCTCTTAGAGTTGTTAGAGATATTTTTGTTTTGAAGTAAACATTGGACCATCAAATAGTGTCACCATGACTCTACCAAGATATCCATCAAGTTTATTGCTTTAAAAGACCCCTAAATGAAATGAACCTCTATCATACCATGATGTACACCAATCCACCGAGTTACAGTTCCAAGACAATGGGTGGATTGGTGGATGTCATTTCTATTTAGCCCTAAAACCCTTACATAGGCAAAATAGGGCAGATCCTGTAAATCTAGTAAAGACGTGCCACTCCAGTCATCAAAATTCTTTACCAGTTCCTTAATCTTCCTACTCAAATCATCACGTAAGGCATGCAAACCTTGTAGTGATTTTATAAAAACTTGAGTAGGCCTTAATGATTGGGGCCTGTTGTCTGCATCGAATCTAGAGGCCTTATACATAACATCTAGGTCATTGGACCTAGGGATCCACTTCTCAACTAAAGGAAAAACTAATTCTTGATCCCTAGTAATGTTTCTTATTGAATCTAAGAATAAAGAATATAAAGAATAAACTTATGGTAATCTACCATCAACTCCCTAATTCAAATACCTAAAAACTGTATCTACAACTTCATTTTGCTTGGAAACTGCTCCCTTCTCACTTGATTTTAGAGCTACTTGTAGCTCTCTAATCTTATTAAGCATATGATTATTGGTGGGATCTACAGAGTACTCGACCTCCTCTTCAACTGTCTCTAATGAAGGACTAGGAGCAAGAGTTTGGATGGGGGATCCAGGAGTAGAAACAATTGGAGAAGTTGGAGGTATTGATCTTGATGTAGAAGGTATGGCTAGGGTACCAGGAGCACTAGAAGACTCCCCCACATGTATGTACTTCAACCTGTCTACCTTAGTTTGCATCTCAACATTCCTTTGCTGCATTCTACTATACTCTCCAATAATGGTGTTATACTTCTCCATCAAACTTTTCTTCTCAACTTCTTCTCTTTCAGCTATCTTTTGGGCCAATTTTGCCACATTTACAGTCAAATTTGTAGCTTATGTAGTTGAAGTTTCAGAAGCTCTTTTGATTATTAACTCTCCCCTTAGGTTTGGGCTAATATCAGTAACATAGGGCACGGGCCAACCTAAACTAAGGAAGTAATAAAGTTAGGAAAAATATTTAACTCAAATTATAAAAAGGGGCCCAGCTTAGATGAAACAATGAGACATAATTCATTTTAATACCCACTCCAAAAAGGTAACGGCCGAATATATCTCACCCAAGGTTTTACATGGAACATTAGGATTTTTATGAAAGCCAAGGTAAAACCCAACCTTAGGTTCCTCCCAAAAAATGTAACAAGCCAAGACAAGGGCAAAACATAAATGGAATTCAAAGAACAAGATTTGAAACTCCATCAAATCCACCATAATGCACACCAATCCATCGAGTTACAGTTCTAAGACAGTGGGTGGATTGGTGGATGTCATTTCTATTTAGCCCTCAAACCCTTACACAGGCACAACAGGGCAATCCCTGTATTTGACTGTTTAATCCCACAAAACAGTGATTGAGAACTTCAAAACAAATGAAAATGAAAGGGAACACATATATTTATCTACACCAATGATCTTAGAGAATTTCAAGATTGTATGGATCCATACAACACAAAAGAACTTTAGAAAAATTGTAAAAACAAAGAAAATTGCTTCAAGAATGTGGTATCTGATATGAAATTTTGGTACAAACTCCTCCAACAATTGCAATGGGATGGGAATACAATATGATAGAAGTGGGATAAAAAATGCATCATTTGAAGCATCAAACCGATATGCAAAGATGAAAGAAAGTGCTAACCCCTTAAACTGAAAAAGTTTCTTTTAACTTTAAGTTTGTTGGGTAGCCAATTCTTCTAAGTTATCAAATCCTACCATCATACATAATCAAAATGTTGTTGTTTAAAATGACTATGAGCACTAACTTTCACTATTTGAAGATGTTGAAACCTTGTCATAGAGAATTAGAACATTGATGCGACCACTCATCCTACCTTAAAACATACCAAAAGTCTCCTAGCAATTAGACACACGAAGATTTAAGATGACTTAAATATTTTTTATTGCCAAAGCATAAACTTATGATGACTTTACCAGGCCTAGTACACACTCCCTCCTCGTTAACCACTTAGACATATGGAAATTAAATATAAATTTTATGTTATTTTTAGTAATGTAGGTGTCCAATAAACCACTTGGTGGTGTTTCCCTTCCAGTTTATTTACTTGAATGAAGACAAAAATCCTTTGGTTACAATTAGAGAATACATTTGACGCCTTGGTTGTGTAACTGGTGGACCATAGTCACATTTAACACTTTTTGCAAAGTTTGGGAGTTAAAACATTTAAGTAGATTTGATTTGTGATGGACACATTTGGACGGTAGTAACAATAACTTGCAATCTATCAAGACTTGCTTACCTTATAACCTATCAAATTCTAGTGATGAATTGATAGATTAATCATAATGTCACCTTATGATCACATTACCATGAAAGAACTTCATCCAACATCTTTATGAGTGTAGGTACCACCAAATAGGTATTTATCAGATTTGTCTTCCTCGAGCGAGGGAAATTCAGGAAGAGAAGAGGAAAGCAAGACATGTAGTAGGTCTAAAAGAGGGAGATCAACTAGAGGTCAAAAGATTAGAAGAAAATTTTGTAAATGCATGGAGTTTTTTCTTGCTGAAGGGGGGTCATTTTCTTATGATGATGAGAGCATAGGTGACATCGAGGTGCCCTTGAGGTACAAACATCTACGGAAACAATGGGTACCCAAGGAACTTCCTCCAATAAACACTGATCTTTGTGTCAACGAGAGGATATATCACATAGCACCATCGTCATTACATGGTTTGCGCCTATTTTGCATGGACAACATAAAGGTCTATTATGAAAAAGTTACTGAGTTGATGGAGTATGTTGGACCCTGTTATAGTTACAAAGATTGGATGCAGCTGGATCGATATACACGAAGTATGCGTAGGTATGCACTATCAGTAAATTATATACAACTAAAATATAAGGATCAAAATAAAGGAGTGGATAGGTACATTGATGGGAGGCCAAAAGCATCAGGGAATATTGTAGGGTTTATAAATAGTACACAACCTGGGTCAACAAATAAGCAACCCAATTGTGCATACAAGGCACGAGAGGGAAACTGTGTATTCGTATGTGCGATAAAATCAATAACTGCAGGGGAAGAGTTGCTAATGAATTACAATTTGAATTGCTTAGATACAAACACAATTACTATAGGGGTGGTATGTACTATATACCATTTTACCCAACCTTCAATTAATGACTCCAATATACCATTTTATTATTATGTTTTTTTTCGTAAGTCTATTGGTTTCATTTCGGTAATTTTTTTTATATTTAATTTTTGTCACAACAAGACATTGATCATACGAGGAAGGCTCTGACCAAGAGCATAGATCATGATCCATCTTTAGGCGCTTCTACCCAAGAAATTTACCTCATTGTAATTGTACAAATTAGATACAAGAAAAATATTTTATTATTATGTTTTTTTCATGAGTTTATTGGGTTAATTTTGATCATGTTTTTAATATTCTTGTTGCAGTCGGCTGATCGGGGAAAGGCACCAGTAGTATAGGAGGGCATCCATATGGAGGTGCAATCACTATTATGCGATGATGACATCACATTTTCCACAAACCCTATGGATATAATGAGGAAGGCCCAAAAAAAATGCAATGAAGAAATCCTTAAGTTGGTATTCATGGTGCCTCAAATAGATAAGATAAGAGAAAGGGTTAAAATATTGTTTGAGAGAGCACAAAACTTGCAAGTAAGCTGTCATGAGATCTTTAATTATAACATAAGTTCATTCATGGTTTTATATTTTGTACTCTTTTATGTCATGAATTAAAATGTGTTGTTTTTACAGGATCATTTGCATCCTCATCATGCTGCTAGCCATGATCAAGGTACTGCAAGTGTTGCCCAGGAAGTAGGGGTCAGTACAAGTGTCAATCTTGATCTTCCTGTGCATACAACACATCATTCGACCCCATCATCTATGCCTATATTGTCGACTGAAATGTCGGCAACAAATACCATGTAGGCATTCAGTAGTGCACTGTCTGGTAGCGAACACATGCCACTACATGTGTCAGTACCTATGGATACAGAGGCCGCTAGTATTGGTGATGTTTTAGTAGCATTTCCTAGATCTTCCCGTACTACTAGTACAGGAACATTGTCGGTCACATTTATGGTGACCGAAGATTTCCTTCCCATAAAGATAGAGAAGGTCCCAAGTACTTTAAAATGTTTTAATTACTATTATATATAATCCAATTGAAATTTACTTATTGATCACTCTTTATAGACTAATGATCCCATGATCATTTTGCAGGAAATGATGTTTTTTATAAACATCTAAGTGATCTTACATTGGATCTCTTCAGGCCCACCATACGTACAAGGTGGAATGCTCGAAATGAAGATTTAAAAGATGAGCTCATTAACCATTTAGTTGTGTTCTTCGGTGATAAAAAATTCAACCGAACCAAGGTCCTTAAGAAAGTTGGTACTTATCTAAAGTATGTGAGGGACCAATATAGGTCACATTTACAGAAGAACAGAAAGTACAAGCGTCCCCCTATGATTCCAGAGAGGGAGTGGAAGGACTTGGTGTCAGATGGAAAGGAGAAGGCTGAAAAGAAAAAAGGAAAGAAACCACTAGGCCAAGGAAGGTATGTGAAACAATCAACAATTTAAATATATAGTGATTACTCTTTCTTTTTACATAATCTAACGTATTTCAAATTTTTCATAGGCCGCCCGACACATCGAAGGAAACAAAGACAAGACTAGAAAAACATGGGTAGCACAAACTTGGCTCTGGTGGTTATATGAAAATAGCCACACAATTTGTAAGTATCAATAAATGAAATATTGCATCCAAATAATAAATTGCAAACATTTTGGTTTTATCACACCATAGAAGCAAATTTCATGATCGCATGCAAAAATGCAGGGCTGTGATTTCAACAGAGTGCCCATAGAAGAGGACCTGAAGATTTCCTTCCACCAAGGCTATGGAACCCTGATTGAATAGCTAAGAGTCTCGACTGGGCAAACACAATCTTCCACTGCATCCAACATGTAAGTAAATAAACTCAATAAAGTTTATTTCAAATGGAATACTTGTGCAATCTATTCAATATTAATTTCCACCATAATAATGTGCCTATTTTTTTTACATAGATAAGCAATGATAATACTGCACATGACATTGGAATGCAGCCTGGTGAGGGTGGAACACAACCTGCTGATGAAGGCCATGGTGTGCATCTCGGTAATGGATGTATTCATGTGCTATACAAAACATAGTATGGATTAATACAATTAAACATCTTTAATTGTATTTGGTGTATTAATCAATGTAACCTTTCATGTTTCAACTTTAGAGCATGTAGAGTGTGATCAACATGTTGAGCATGATCAGGCTAGAGAAGATCAGGAACATGATGTGGCTCCATCAGGTAAAGAGGACCACTCTAATGTTCTTTTAAACATATTTAATTGCAATTAGTGTATTAATTAATGTAATCTTTCGTGTTTCAACTCCAGATCAGGATTTAGAGGGTGTTCAGCATGTTGAACATGAGGCTATAAGACAATATCAGGAACATGATGTGGCCCAATCAGGTAAAGAGCACCACTCTGATGTTCTTTTAATTAATGAAATACGTGTAACAATAATAATAAAACATATCAATTTAACATTTCTTTTCTATTGCAGCAAACCCCCCCTTGCAGCCGTGTCTGCGTTGTGAGTACACAACTAGGCATACATTAAGATCATGAGAAGAGCTTGGAATAAATCAAGGGGAGACAGATGATTTTAAAAATGATACTCCACTTCAGCTTTTTTTAGCTACAAAAAAGAAACAAAAAAAAAAGTGATTGTAGTCATATTATGACAGCCATATTTTTGATAATATGTAAAAACTGAAAAAATGAAATATATTAAATGTGAATATGTTAATGAATAAATGTTATATGTTAATGAATGAATGTTATATGTTAATGAATAAATTTTATATGTTATTAATGCAGGATAAATGAATGAATGCTATATGTTATTAATGGATGAATGAGTGATTAATGTTATATGATCGGGTATGGGGAATTGAGAGTGATGTGAGGGTGGGGGCGGAGGGGCCAAATGAGCTTCCACCTTCATGTGGTTGGCCCTGTTAAGTAGAGAATATTAAACTATTCTCAAAACAAAGAGAAGCTCAATAAGGTAAGTAATGCACTTTTCAATATAAGAAATGCATCGTTTGAAGCATGAAACCAATATGCAAAGATGAAAGAAAGTGCTAACTTTTCACTATGAACATTTTTTTTGTGTGGATTTGGTTTCAAAGCTCTATTTTTTATTTTTATTTTAGTGGTCTCTAAAATTTGACTTTTGTGCATAACAGGTTAGTGGAAAATTTGACAGCTTTGAAGGGTTTAGAGGCTTGATTGAGATAGATACACGGATATTTGGATCTTGTTGTTAATGGGAGGCTTCCACTTAACCATGAAATTTTGTACCATCTGCAGGTATGCTAAAATACCTCTACTTACATTCATTCAACTTACTATAATATAATATCTGACAAAAATCTCCTTTTCATTATACTTAGATGGATTTTCATGCCCTGTTTCAAAGCACATGTTTTAAAACAGGAAAGAAGGATGCTGGCAAGGGCTAAGGAATTTGGCTTTACACCTTCCAATTGCATAGTTTACTTCATTCATATAGCATATTGCAAATGTGTTTCACAATTGTTGGAATCATATCCTATAATTACATAACTAGTAAAATTAAAATATGTAAGTTTCAAATATGGCATTACATATCTTTCTATGAATTTTTTAAAGAAAATATCAAAATGGAGAAAAATTAAAAAAATAATCTGCATAATTTCAAATATGGCATTACACATCTTTCTGCAGAAGCCATCAAAGTAACCTTCAAGATTGACAATGGCAATGAGTACAAGGTCAGTATAACTTAATGCTAATTGGGTATGATTTTATTTGTTCATGACCAATTTCAATTCATTTTCTGCTCACACTACTTTTATTTACATTTATGTTTTGCTAATATCCATTTTCCTTTACATTCATATTCTTCTATACATATTGTGTTTACAATAATGTTTTCCTTAATTTAATCTAGGGGAGAGGACCCAGTACCTGTGCAAATTTCAATGTCATGCTGTTAGGATTTATTGTGAAGCTAATCCAAAGTTTTTCATTGCTGCTTGAGGCCATATTGCAATGCTTTCTCTAGGAAGCCCACATGATCCCCATAAGGTATTTCTTTTTTTAGTCTCTAAATTTCTCAGAAGAAATCAACAACTAGTTTGTCTAAATGTTTCTCCTTGTTTACACATTAATATCTCTTTTGGCAGCAATGGATCATAGTGGATTCATGGGGTCTAAAAGAGAAGGCTCTCAAACATGGAGATCAAGAGTGGGACCAGGTAAAACCATTCATAATCATGCTCATATTGTTTTATTGACTATCTAAGAGCTAAGTATCCATGATAACATTCTGTATTTTTCTATTTAATTTCCAGAGTGAGAATAATTTTGGGTTTGCAATCCTATTTTTTAGTACACTAGCTAAGTATCCAAGACGCACTGCAGGTAATTTTTCCCACCATATTGCTCATTTTCCACAAATTTAGATTCTAGTGTGTAGTTTAATATTCACTAGTTTGATTTTTTATTTTTTAGCAAAATTAGAATTCAGTTCATAGGTTGTGCTTGTTGTCCATGACAGTCCCCTTGATCTCATGACTCATCATAGGTTTTATATTTTGCTCCAATTGTTGATCAACATCAAATGTGGCCATCATAATATCATCCATAGCCTCCATATTCTACAATTATTCATTGCTCATTTCTCATACATAGTAACCAGATAATGCAGGCCTAGAGCTTGGACTGGAAATGTATGCAAAAAATGATAAATCCCCACCTCTGTAAGCCTAATTAAACACAACTGACATGTTGTTTGATATTTTAAACAGTCATATGACTGTCCTTTTTCTACCTTCTAAACACTAGTTACTCAATGCATACAATAATTTATTGAAATGCAAAGTTGAATGGCCTCTTAACTCTTGACACTAATGTCATTGAATTTGTCCAAATAGGGTTAATCATATTGTGATCTAAATTTTCATAATGAAGTCTTCCAATCTGTCCTTTAAATATGACCATTGATGGCAATCCAGATTGTCTTTTACTACCCCTATTAAATGCTCATGGTCTTCGCACATCAACTTTCTTTCTTTGATTGACTTGTCCTTATGTCCTGTCATTATCCCTATGGATGCACTTTGGAGCCTCCTATTACTTTTATATATTGCCCAAAGTCACCCCAATAAGTATTTCAATCCAATCATCCTGATATATCTTCTCAGGGAATTTTGATTGCTGTAATAGTATTGATCTTTCATCGATATGCCTACATTTCAATGATTATTTTTATTTTTTTTTAAATTACATTGTTCCGTCGAAATTGCGACGAACTACAAAAAGCGTTAGACAAATCTGCAATGTATGCGACAAAATTTCACCATGATGACTTGCCTATTTCATCATGAGTTCGACGAACTTATGTTGTTAATCCGATGGTTCATCGATTGTACACCGCACGTGCTCTGGGTACTGTTCATCGCTAGAGCAACGAGACTAGCATCTTGGTTTCGATGAATGAATGTCGTTGCTTCGACGCTTTATCAATGGTACATCGCACGTGCTCTAGGTATAGTTTGTCGCTAGAGTGATGAAATCGGCATCTCGGTTCTGACAAATGAATGTCGTTGCTCTGGGTACGGTTTGTTGATAGAATGATGAAACTGGCATCCCGATTTCGACGAATGAATGTCGTTGCTCTGACGCTTCATCGATGGTACGCCTCATGTGCTCCAAGTATGATTCATCACTAGAGTGAAGAAACTGGCATCCCAGTTCTTACAAATGAATGTCATTGCTCCGACACTTCATCAATGGTATGCCACACGTTCTTCGGGAACTGTTCGTCATGAGAGCGATGAAACTGGCATCCCGATTCCGATGAATGAATGTCGCTACTCTGATGCTTCATCGATGGTATGCCTCCCATGGTCCAGCCATTGTTTGTTGCACGATCGACGAAAGGTGCGTCGCGGTTTCGACGAACGTGCATCATGCGTTCGACATTTTATAGTCCGTCAGGATGTGGACGAAAAGTGAGCGAAGGTGCTGATTTCTATGATTCGTCGGTCAGCCGACAATAGATCGTTGAAAGTCCGACGAATGTTTGTCAGAAATTGGGGTCAAATTCAGTAGTGAATTTTGTGGTCTTGAACTAAAATTAGACAAGCTAATTGTATTTATATACACATATATTTCATCATGCTATAGTTGTATTAAACATAAAAAATTTAAATATGTGTTCAATGTATGAACTTTGATTCTTATAAATCATATTTGTATTGTTTCAATTTTATCTTATACAAATTATGTCTTTGATATATTGTTTCATTCTTATTTGACCTTATATATATGACCTTGGTTTGAGGTCAATAAATTTCCAAGTTGTTAATTGCATTAGAGTTGGATTAAGGTAAGTGTGTCCAAAATGATTATATAGATTTTAGGGATCTTAATAAGTCATCATTTAAGGATGAATTTCATTTATCCAATATTGATATCATTTTTTATTTTGTTATAGGTCATGAGATTCTCTCATTTATGGAAGGTTGTTACTCACATAATCAAATACTCATTAATCCCTAAAATCAACATAAGACTACTTTTACTACTTAATGGTGGAAAATTTGTTATGTTGTCATGCTCTTTGAACTTAATAATGTTAGATCTATTTATTAAGTTTCATTGTATCAAGGTGAGGTAGATCAAGTGTCCTCTTTTAGGTTGTATTGTCTATTTTCCAAGCCATAAATGAAAGCACAAAATGAATATAGACATTTTAAGTAATAAATTGGTTTTTGTATTGTAGAATTGGAAAAGAGGTATGAGAAGCACACCTATTAGTAATGTGATACTTTCATTAAGTGGCATACATGTTGTATATATTTTTATCTAGTGATGAATCTTTTCAAATTGGAAAATAGTTAAAAATAGGCCCTTACTTTATTATGAAAAGGATAAACTATAAGTAAAATTAAATTGATAGATATAACCAATCTTTAGTTTAGCATTGGTAAAATCACCTAATCATGTGACTTTATTAAAATTTTAAAGTTAATCATTTTTCATATTAAATGACGTGTGATTGGAATCTAGTCACTTAAAATTTATAATGTACACATTATAAATCTAAACCATTAATGCAAGATGTGGATATATAAGGTGCATAAGAGGAGTTCTTTTCTATCCAAGGTATGTATTTAATTATGGAAAATTAAAAATAAAATTAAATGTAAGTTCTAGTTGGAGGATGATGGTGAGGTGGTGTTGCAATGGCATGTGCATGGGCTAGGGTTCTTGTGCCCTATCCATACATTTGGGAATTGCGTGCATTAGGTTTTGTTGTGTGGGGGGCCATTCTCTGGTGTTTGGGGTTATCGGCTTGGGGTTGGCTATGGAGAAGGGTTTTTGGCTGCATTTCTTCCTTTTGAATGGTCAAATTGGTGGTGTTTTCTATGTTGGGTTGGGTGTGTGTTTTTGGCATTGGATTATCCTTTATTCTTTCTTTTTTTCTGTTGGATTGTGTTGCTTTGGTGGCGAGGTGATTTCCATTGGTATGCCTTATTTTTAAGGTTCTCTAGGGGTTTTTCCCTTGCATGTGTGAAGATCGGGTTTTCTCAAGAATGGCATTTAGTGCGAATGTGAGAAGTTTGAATTGACACCTTCTCATCTTGGTAGAGATTTGGACCACCTGAAAAAGGCTAAAATTGGAGAGGGTTCTTTGAGGAATGAAGTTTTTGTGTCCAAAAAGTGAATGGATGTTTGGAAAGGAGTCAGATCGATCAGTTCGAGTGATCCAACTGGACTTGGTAGCCAAGGATGTGAATTATCTAAGCAATCATGTGCTAATATGCAAGTTTATGGGGATGCGAGTTTTGTTTCCATTTCTAGAAAAGTGGGCTCTAAGACATGGAACCCTAAGGGGAACATAAAAATCATGATGGCAACCAATAACTACTTCATGGTTGTCTTTTCTTGTCTGGTCGATAAAAATAAGGCTTTTGAAGGAGGGCCTTATTTATACAACTAGGTTGGCTTGTTTATCAAACCAAGGTTTATGAGATTCAACTCTACAAAGGAGATTCCTTCCAAGGTCATGGTTTTAGTGCATTTCGTGCAATTACCTCTAAATTTTTGGAGAAGAAACATTCTATAAATGATTGCTCTATTACTTGGGAAGCTGGCAGGAGAATTGCAACAAACACTGGACAAAAAGGTAAATTCTTATGCTCGAATTTGCATTGAAATTGACTTAAATAACTCATTTCTAGATTCTATATAAAATTTCCATGGGTCATTCTCATGGACTCAATAACTGGATTATGAGGCACTACCATTCTGGTGTCGTCTATGTCATAAGTATGGTCACTTGTAGTAGAAGTGTCCCAGGGTCACCCATGAAACAGGTATAGGTAATGCCCCTTCTCATCCTATGCCTAAGAAGGATAAAGGGAAAGATCCAATGGAAAAGGTGATGGTGGATAAGGATGGATTTATACTTGTAAAGGCCTGCAATAAAGGTAGAGGTAAAAAGAGAACCCTCCATGATAGGCAAAACGAGGAGACCTTTAACAGATTTGTGGTCTTGGATAATTTAGCTCAGAAAGAAGTATTTCCTCTAGGAATGCAGTTAGTTGATGGTTCCTTAGGTTTTATTCTTCTAGATGAAAATTAAATTGTTAATTCCATCCCATCTCAAATTGAGGGTCCAGAGACTCAGGTGGACATAGAGCTTCCTCCCTTTAAACTTGGGAAGTTGGTGGAAAGTAAGTTTATAGAGGTGAAAGATGGGCCAAATATGCTTGGTTCAACACCTATTGTAGATAAGGATGATACAAAAAATTTAATAAGTAAATCCACTCCACTATCTATGGGCCTACAACAAAAGGCTCTTAAAAAGGGGCCCTAGAGAAAGCCCCTAAGGTAGGACAAAATAAAGACCAAAAAAGGTGACATTAACTAGTGAGACATTAGTAGAATTGGGATCTGTGAAGACCATTGATTCTCATTTATCTCAATCTCAAATATTATTGTGTTATCATGGAATGTAAGGGGTATGAATAACATCCCTAGCCAAAAGGCTATTCGGGAGTTGATTTGTGCTCATTCTCTAGATATTAATTTTCTCCAGGAGACTAACTTGATGGTTGAAGGTATGTTAAATATGGCCTCTAAGATCTGGGTTAGGGGTAAATGCCAATGTGTGGGGGCTCTTGGAATATTTGGTGGTGTTTCTTGTTTGTGGGATCCACACAAAGTTGTTCCTATTTGGTGTATTTCTAGTAGGAATTCTATATCTTTGGCAACGTCAAGTTTGGAATCTGGTGAAGTTATCCTCCTTTCTAACATCTATTCTATATTTGACCTTTTTGGTAAGTCTATGCTATGGTCTCATGTTATATATGTGGGTTCCCTTACTCCTTATCTTCCTTGGATTATGGCAGGGGATTTTAGTGCTATTTATTCCTTGGAGGAGAAGAGGGGAGGTATATCCCATATAGAGCCATCTTTTGTTCTTTTGAGGGATAATGTTGCATATTTGAGCTTGGTTGACATTAAACCTATCAATGGTATCTTTACATGGAATAATTGGAGATGTGGGGAAGCTTGTATCTCAAAAAGTTTGGATAGGTTCCTTGTTTCCAATTTTTGGTTTGGGAATATTTGGTCCACTAGCTATAAGATTTTGGATTGGAGAGGTTATGGTCACTGGTCGATCAAGTTCTTTGATAGCTTCTACAACTACTCAAGAAATCAATCTCTCATATTTCAACTTATGTGCCTTCAATATTCATCGCTACATGATATTATGCCTGAGTAGTGGAGAAGAGGTAAGCTAGCTCATGGCACTACAATGTACTCCTTTACTAAGAGACTCTATTATGTCAAATATATGTTGAAAAGATGGAATAGGTAGTACTTTGGTAATATCTTTTAGGCTAAAAGGTTAGTTCAGGCCCACTTGGATTCCATATCTTGTCAGATTCGAGACCATGGTTTAATAGAGGAATATTGTAAGTTGGAAGTTGAGGCTATGAAGGTGTTGGAGGAATATTAGTTACAGGAAGAGATATTCTGGAAGTAAAAGTCTCATATTGATTGGCTCTAAGAAGGTGATAGGAATACCTATTTTTTCCCACAATCTTGTTAAGGATAGAAGGCATCATAATCTTATCTCCTCCCTTAGGTCTTCTAAAGGGAATATTCTTTCATCCTTTGGTGAGATCTCAAAAGAGATTATTCAGTTCTATTTCTCCCTATTCACTGATGACTCCTCCTGTCAATGAGGAGGAATCTCTATTTTGAATTGTATTCATTCTTTGATTACTAGTGAAATGAATGATTGTTTGATCAAACCTATCTCCTTGAATGAGTTGGAAGAGATTGTGTTTTAGATGAAGAAGGGGAAAGCCTCAACTGCCAATGGGTTTCTTATGGAATTATTTTAGGAGTTTTGGGAAATTATCAAGTTCAATCTTCTTGAGGTTGTGTAGGAATCTCAAATGAACAAGCAAATGTTAAGAGCCATGAATGCAACTTTTCTTTCTCTTATCCCAAAAAAAGGAGCTAATTCTTTGGACCTTTTCAAACCAACTTCCCTATGCAATGTGGTGTATAAAGTCATTACAAATTTAATAGTTGAACATCTCAAGTTGTGTCTGAGTAGGTTAATTTCGGAGGAGCAGGGAGGCTTTGTTGCGAGTAGGTAGATTCTTGATGGGATTGTTATTGCAAATTAAGTTTTTCATTCCAAGGATTCCTCTAAAGAGAAGACAATTTTTATAAATATTGACATGGTCAAAGCTTAAAATCATTTCAAATGGGCTTTCCTTGCAAATATTTTGAGCTCTTTTGGTTTTGGTAGTGCATGTATTGATTGGGTTATGAGCTATGTCACCTCTTCTTCTTTCTTTGTTTTAATCAATAGCGATACTTTTGAGATATTTGGTATATTTAGGGGTCTTTGATAAGGTGATCCCCTCTCCCCCTACTTATTTATTTTAATCGTGAAAGTTTTAGGGAGGTTTATTAAGTCTCATGTGAGGCAAGGTTTGATTCATGGTTTGAGTTGTGGTAGTAGCTTTCCTCCCCAATATCATTTGTAGTTTGTGGATGAAACTTCTCTTATGATTTTCTATAGAGTGTTGAAGTGAGCAACCAATATATTCAATCTGCAACACCAAATAACTTCCATAAGAGATAGAGAGAAGCAACAATGAAATATGTTATTCCACCAAACAAGAATTAAAATATGATACAATATGATCAAGATGTTGATCGATATGCTCAAGATGCAAAATATGCTAGAGATTCCTTGCTTATAAATGAAAGGTGAGAGATAGGATTAGACAAGATCATGAAAAATTTCTTAATCCTATCACATGAGACAACTAAATCATAACTACCTATGATAATGTAAAGTCTAGATAAGACAACTAAGACTTATAGAAGAAAACTTATATCCTAAGTAAACATGTAAATTAAGCACCCTAAGTCCCTAGTAAAGAATTAACTAGGTACATGACTTTAATCACACCAAAAATTCCCCTTAAGTACAACTTAGGGAGGAAAAAACCAATGAAAATATGTAAGAGATGGGTCTTGACAACAAGGCCTAATGACGTACCCATGTACGAAAAAAAATCTCACAAGTAGAGAAAAGGAGAGAAACCCTGTGGGAGAAAACTCCTCTCCAAAAGAGAGAAAAAACCTACAAATTTAGATTGAAGAAGGAAGGAGGACTCATCAAGACCCCCCAAGGAAAAATTCCTTCACCCCAAGCATCGACCACAACTGAAGATAACGAGGTGATGCCAAAGGTTTAGTGAAGATGTTGACAACTTGTTAATCTATAGGAAAATACTCCAAGTTGAGAACTCCATCCTAGATGAGCTACCTGATGAAGTGCATGTGGATCTCAATATGATTAGTATTATAATGCTCCCTTGGGTTACAAGAAATATGTATGGAACTCTATTTGTCACAACAAAGAGTAGTGGGTTAAGTGGAAGGAAATCCAAACTCAGTCATCAACTGACGAAGCCACAAAATCTCATGACTAGCAAGTACTGCACCTTGATAATCAAACTTTGTTGATGATAATGAAATAACATTCTACATATTTCATGACCATGCAATCATACCAAAACCAATGAAAAAGATAAAGCTAGAAGTGGACTTTTGATCATTGACATTGCCATCCCAATTTGAGTCAATGAAGCCCACAATCTGATAAACTCCTGATGTGTAATGAATTCCAAAATGATTAGTGCCTTGAATGTATCTCAAGATATGTTTTTTAGACTCCCATGAATCTCATGAGGCTCTTCAGAGAAGTGAGAGACAAGTCCAACTGTAAAGGAAATATCAAGATGACTATGTGTCAAGTACAAAACACTGCCAAACAATTATCAATACAAGGTAGGATCGACTATAGGAGTAGTGCAAACACCATTTGTGCAAGAGATCTTAGGAAGACCAATCACTAAGTTATGTGTGTGCATCTACTGAAGATATCTATAGTTCAAGTGCCCAAATATTTCATGCCAAATTTTTCTCATCAAATCAACGTGAGCAATAAAACATGAACTCAATGAAGACTCAAAGCCATCAAATTGATACAAATAGTTCTCATGATCAATTGTCCCTATACCAACAACCTTCTTAGTATCATGTAACTATTGATTAGTCACATAATGTGGAGTAAACTCAACAGTCTTTTCATCTCTAGAATGAAAAATCTGATATATGGAAAGTAGATTCACTAAAATATTAGGAACAAGAAAAACATCCTCAATGCACCCATCTAGCATCTGAATGGAGCCTGTCCCCAAAACTGGAATATGTGAAGAGTTCCCAACTGCAATCTGAGAAGTAGAAGTATGATAAATGGAATCAAGAAGATCACGTGAATTGGTCATGTGATGTGAAGCACCTAAATCAAGAATCCAACTATCAAGAGATGAATGAATGGAACATACTAAAATAGCTTGTCCTTTTCCCATGGAAGAAGAATTACGCACTCAAATATTATGTTTCCTTATATAGTCTCTTGAAACAATGAGACTCATCATGCCCAGTTTTTCCACAAAATGAACAAGGATATCCTTTCTTTTTCTTGGACTTGGAAGAACAATCTCTAAAGGTAGAAGAAAAAAGGAGATGAAGTGGACTTCTAATTATTCTTTTGCTTTGGTTTGGAGGGAGAATCACTACTTGAATGTGATTATGTCTTGGTATTCTTCTTATTCTTTCCTTTACCCTTAGAATATTGAGCCTATTAGCTCTCAAAGTTGTACCCTTACTAGGTTGCAAAACTTAGCACTTTGGAGGAACATGGGAACATTCCTAGGTTTTAGGTTTCCTAAACTTGGAATGGACCTCCAGATAAATCTATCTCTTTAAGGTACTAACCTAAAACTACTCTAATGACTTACAGAGGAAAAGGGTAAAGTAAAATAAACATAAAATAAACGCCTATGGTGATGGACCTAAACGTTAACTGGAATTGCAAATAGCTTGCACACACGGGTTATCAACTATAAACTTGATGAACACAACTCAATATTGATATGTTTTGCATCAGTATTTTGCAAGAAGGCTAATGGACCTCTAGAGAAAGCTATCTCTTTAAGGTACTCACCTAAAACTACTCTAATGACTTACAGAGAAAAAGGGTAAATAAGGTAACATAAATTGAAAATAAACTCCTATGGCAATGCACCTAAACATTAACTGGACTTGCAAAAAACTTTCACACACAAGTTATCAACTATAAACTTGATGAACACAACTCAATATTGATATGTTTTGCATCAGTATTTTGCAAGAAGGCTATAATGCACACTCCTAGAAGGAAATAAATCTTTCACAACTTGAAACAACTATAACACAACACAACTTACAACCTGCAATTGCATATACTTTATATTTAAAGATGCCACTAATGAGACACAAAACTATGAATCATAAAATTCACAAGTAGTTGCATCAAATCATCCAAATGCATACAATGAAACATAAAAACGAGAAAGTAAAATTGCTTATTTCCATTAATCAAGGTATGAACTAATATACATGTCCAAGAGTTACAAAATATGCAATATCTCCCAAAGGACTCCAATAAGTCACTAAGTAAAAGTAGAGCATAATTAGAACTGAGTACAAAATGAGCCAATAGGTGACTATATCCATCCTCCTCCAAGATCCACCAAAATAGGACCTAGAACCTTCTTGGTCATATGCAATAGAAAAGCCAAAAATATAGCTCAAAAATCTCCTCCAAAATGTTGAAAAGGTCAAATTTGACCATGCCCATCATGAAGGCATGAGAAACTACCTCCCATATACCCTCATTCCCTCCAAAAAGCAATTAAGCTACCCTACATCCTCTCCATATGTCAACTAACTTCCCTAACCTCTCCAAGATGCTTGAAAAGGCATAAAGACTCAACTACAATCTCTCTAGTGAATTTACATAGCATAATACATCATTTTTTGCATTAAAAATAGCAGTTTAAGTAAGTGATTTATAACACATCACTTAGTCACAATATTTATATTTAAAAATGAATGGAAAAACAAAAAAGGTCATATCTCGATCCATAAGGAAAACAATGCAAAAATAATGCAAGTTATGAAGGAATTTACTCTTAGCATATACAAGGGGTTCATAAATTTTACCAGGCATGAAAGCCCATAGGCATATTAGTTTAATTTTCAAAAAATGAAAAGGAAAAAATGCCTTAGTCACTTGTCGGCATAAACTTAGGGTAAAAACCCTAACAACAAAAATGATGTAAATAATTTACAAAGGCATGCATATGTTACATCGAGTTTCTAGAGTTCTCCACCCGCTGACATAGGGTTTCTTCCATGTCTTCTCCCACACTCTCACGACAGACTCTGAAGGCATTTTCTTGTGAAAAATAGACTGAAAGGTCCAAGTAAGCTCTCTGATGTATACATTTTTTTCAATTTCTTTGTAATAGCCACAAATACCTTTCTTTTTTGAGCTTACTTACACATTTTGATGGAAATTCCTTTCTTCTTTTTGTAACTCATGCATTTCTTGCTCGGTTTCTTCATTTCCTATTCATTTTTTGTATTTTGAAGCTCATCTCAAGCTCATTTCTTACAAATAACTATGGCTTTTGATATATAGTGTTGAATGCATTTTTTTCTTGCATTTTTCATTGCATTTCCTGCCATGGCTATGTGTTTTAAATTCACATTTCAAGCATTTCCTGTAGGAAATATAGAAGAATGGTCGCGACCTCGGTTAAGTTCTTCATTTTCTGAAAAATAAAGTGCTCATTTTGAGCCCTACCATGCCAAAATGATGGATAATCTTGTATTTTTGTGTTTCTCTTCTCAAGAACTTTCAAGGTTTTTTTACTCCTCCTGTAGCATTCTTTTGTTCTAGATTTTATCTTGTATGCAAATTTTAAGGGTTTTGGGCTTAAAAGCAGGTCACAACTATGTTTGTCTCCTCTGGGTTTACCCTAAACCTATGACTTAAAAATCCAAATTATTTTAATTTACTAGCCCTCTTCTCATGGGCACAACTTCACATATATCTATAGGTACTTATATTTTGATTCATGTTCAATGAGATAGAAATAGTTCCCATTGACTTTAAAACTAAAACCCTCTGAATGGCCTTGATAGTTTATTTGGTCCAAAACTAATCATGTATTCACCTCATTGCATTACATTGAGCCTAGTGTATATACTTCATTGCTTTACACAATGATGATAAACAATGAATCTTAGTTAATCTTTTGCATCAATGTCATTATATTTTATGTGCATTGCTCTTTGAGACAGTACATTGACATGGTGGTTTTGACCATGCATTTCACTCATCACTCATGACTGTTTTATTTAATTCATGAGAAATGAACTGTAGAAGACATAAAGTCACTCACTATTCCTTACACCACTTTGTTCTTTATCCTACTACAATGATGGTGTTGCCTCATATGCTTTGTTCTTGAAAAAAAAATTGAACCTTCTTCTTTCCTAAACACATGAACATAAACCATCCTTGACTGTTGAATGCAAAGTTGATTATTAAGGCATTTTTTGATCTCTTGTACTTATGGATTAACAACTTACAATCATATTCCAGTTTTTCTTTATGAAATCATCATGGAAATTTGTAGACAAGTTTTGCATCATGTTCATATTGGTAAGGAGTGCCCTTATTAATAAGAGAGAAACCTTATTAATAAGGTATCTATCTTTTTTCAATATCATCATGGTTATGAAAACTTATTTTCAAGGATTTCATAGATGATTCAATATGTGACTATCCCTCTCAAATGGAACAATAGGGAAACATGTTGGGCTCAAACCTTGTGGGAGCCCATTTCACTCCACATGTTGTGATCAAATGAAAAAACCAACAACAAAGATTTCACCTATACTTGCACAGTGAACAAACATGTTAGATAAAAACAATGCAACTTAGAATATGATGGATTGATAATGATTCTTTGCTCTTCCTCCGATCTTCATTTAATGCCTTATGAGATCAATTATATATTTTTTGATATTGTATATGAGGAGAGTAGGAATCCCGAGCTCTAACACCAAATTGTTCATCCCTTGCAGGCATTTCTGAAGCAATCAAGCAACTTTTGGAGCAACTGGGTGAAAGGATTTGAAGATGTAGTAGTTCAACCTAGGGTTCATCATTCAGGCAATGACGGATCCTTATTATTTCCATATGTTCTTTTCTTTTAATATCTTCAAATGTATATCTTATATCTCATTTTTTATTGAAATATTCCCACAACTTATGTGGGACACCATACATTTGTATTTATCAATAAAGGCATCATTTATGCAAAAAAAATTCAATATCTCTTTCATTTACAATTTCATAATGAAATACAATCTACTTGATAATACTTTTGTGCATATGAATATAACATAGAAGAAATCAATGTGTACCTTTTATCTTTACTTTGTAAAAAAATCACAACTCTACCTAATTGAGATGGAAGCTAAATTAGGTAACAATTTTGGAAACATCTGCTATATTTTTTCATGCTAAACATCTTGACTAGTTTCCTGAAGCTATCCATTGGGCATGGAGTCAATAGAAACCTGACAAGAATTGAAAAAAAGTCTTATATACTACTAAAACTCATCATAATAGTGAATGACACCTTAAAAAATTATTCCATCTACCAAAAACTCAAAACAAACTGGCTAATTGTGCAAACAACACTTGGAGGAATGGAAAAATAACCCTAATCCACACTAACCAAGAAAGACACCAACTCAAATAAAACCATTCACTAGTTGGGTGAAGTAGCTACCTTTTCTACATAATTTACAATGTTTTCTATACTTGAGGATATCTAGAAAGAAATGAAACATAGATAGAAATTCAATAAAGAGTTGCAATACCTCTTGAAGAACCTACACAAGTTCACTAACCTTTTCATATGGAATATAAACATTCCTATCCTGAGGTAGAAAAGTGACTTGAATCTTCTCTTCCTTAGTTGTACTTTCATGCTTGGGTTCAAGCAAGATAGGAATATTCGTGCTGGCCTCTATTCTAGCTAGATGCCTAATTGGGCATCCTCTAGAAAGAGTGAATTCAGAAATCTTGATGCTGGTTTCTTGTTGTTCCAAATCATGTTGTTTTTGATCTTCTGCTTCAATTGCAATCTGATCTGAAAAAGATGTTGATCTATCACCAAGTAATGAAGGAATGACTATTCCTTTCACCTGAATAGGTTGATAACATACTGTTGGTTCACATAGCATCAAAATCATCATCAATGTTAGAGAAAAAATCTTCTATGATACTTGAGAAAATGTTCTCATCTAATTCATAATCGTGTACTGAATCGAGATGAGTCACATCACTCTGCTACTCAAAACTAGGCGCTGATGTTAGTATGCATGTTTTATCTTCATTATCATCCACAAAGGTAGTAATCTACCCTAACACAATAGCTGGGACCCTCTTTACACCATACTTCATGTTCTAACCCATAATCATGCTCTCTCTTAAGAGCCTTCAACTGCCCCAACTTATTATTCTCATCTTTCTACTACGACACTTTTGATTTCTCCTCAAAAGAAGGTTCATCTTGTTTGAAGCTTAATACATTGAACCTCATAACCCCTTCCTCAGAGAATGGATTTTTGGAAAAGAAAGTGTTGAATCTTCTTCTATCTTTTGAGCTTGAACAAGAATTAGCTTCATTTTCTCTTCCTCATACCTTGTGCCTCCATCTCCTATTGATGAAAGTGAACCTAATGAGCCACCTCCTCCTTCTACATTTGATACTCTTTTTCTCTCTTGATTTCATTTCTTTCTTAGTTTTTGCACTTCATGTTCATTTTTTGTATTCTGAAGCTCATCCCGAGCTCATTTTTGTAAATAATTGTGGGATTTGATATACAATGTTGAATACATTTGTCTCCTGAATTTTTCAGTGCATTTCCTGTCATGACTATGTGTTTCAAATTCACATTTCAATCATTTCTTGTAGGAAATATAGAAGAATGGTCATGACCTTAGCTAAGTCCTTCATTTTCTGAAAATAAAGTGCTCATTTCAAGCCCTATCATGCCAAAATGATGCATAATTTTATCTTTGTGTACTTCTCTTCTCAACATGACTTAAAAAATCCATTCTTTGCATTTTTTGGTTCTCTTCTCATGGCTAGGATTCACATCACAGGTATCAAGGGTTTTATACTTGGGCCTTCATTATTCCTACTTTGAGGGTTTCAACCTCACTATGACCGAGATCCTTGTTACTATTCTGGGTTTCTATAAGCATTTTTTCTCTCCATCATACAATCTAACCACCATATCATGACTGTGTTTTGTATTTTTCATGTACATTTCATCATATGTTCAATCCATGACCTTTGTCAATGTACCTCTGTATCATCTCTTGTGATTGCTTACTAGCCTTTGCATTGTCACGATTATGCTCTCAGATTTTACTATCAACTTCCATCATACTATGTGTAAGTGGTGAATATGTGAATAAGATCAAAACACTTCTTAATACGACATTATATCAATGATTAAATAAATTGAACTAATTCAAAATAGTAATCAATTGAAAGCATCATATTGCTCTCTATCTCCAAAGATTTATTAAATCCTGATTGCTCTCAGATTGTTTAAGCAAATAAGACTGTTAAAATGACAATTTGAAGAACGAGATGATGATAATGTAATGCTAAATGATAAACAATGTAAACTAGCATATATGAAATAGATAATTGTAGCTACAAGAGGCAACCATGGTTGAAGCTTGATTGTTGGATATGCTTGATGTGTGAATGCTTAATGCTTGATGCTTGAATTCCTGCAGAGTAAGAGTGCAAAAGTTTGATTATCTGGATCCTTTTCTTGGTTCAATGACGCTTTATTTATAGATTTCCTGGCTGTAGAAATGCACAGGGAAAGCTTTGAGAGGCTTGGATTCAATCTGGAGAATTTGATGGTGAGAGATGGAGGAGATTGAGAGAAAGATGGAGATTGTCTCTACCCATGAAAACACCAGGCAAGAGAACAGAAAGGATTCATGGAGGATTGAGAGATCAAATTCCAAATTTGTCTCCAATTTGTGTCCAAAACTTCCCATGAAGTTTCAAAGCATTAATTGTGACAAATTTAGACATAGATTAGACATAGGAAATCTAATTCATTTTTGAGGAAATGTAGATTGGAATATTCCTTATGGTCTAATTCAAATATTTTTGATTTATTTAAATTAGGAAAAGGGGGATAAATATTTTAATAAAACAAACTATAAGATAGGTGTTTATTAAATTAAACAGAAGAATATGGTAATTAATAAATAAAGTGTTTTGTCTTTATTTAATTAATTTGAGATGGATGTGATAGAATAAAATAGGGATTTGATAATTAAATCGAACAAAGTATTTAATTTTGTTTATTTAATTAAGATAAATATTAAATGTGAACTATATAAATAAATATTTCTATTTATTCAATAGTAGAGGAAATTTAAGATAATTAATCAAATAAGTTGTATTTAATTAATTGGAATGCTCCAGACCATTTTTAGGTGTATACATTTTGCCCCTCTTCGAAGTGATGTGTTTATGCGTTGCTTCGAAGAAAATTTTGTTGCTACTGCCAAGATTGATGATTTCAAAAAAGAAAAATTCGTATGCCCTAGACATGCCCCAGACATTGTTTTTCAGATGATTGATGATAATATGCCCCCTCAGGAGATAAATTACTGATGTGATGATTTTTAGAATTTTTAAAAAATTTGATGATTTTCCAATGTTTTGATAATAAAATAATTTATCTCCTGACAAAATGATGTAGAAATAAAGCCCTTAGATGAGTTTTAATTAATTTCATGGATAAAATTAATCAAAATGTAATAAAATCCATCAAAAATACATTTCAAAAATTATAAATAGTGCTAAAAGGTCATTTTCAAAGTCATATGTGCTTTTTGAGTTCAAAAATTCTTAGTGATAAAGACTTTTCTGCTAGCTGGAGCGAGATGCTTATCCCCTACCACACTCACCAATTTGAGCACGTTCGACGTCACCGACGGCTGCCTGCGTATGGACCTCCGGTATGTACCCTTGGACCTCCTTGTAATTTGTGCATTTTTGTTTTCTATGCTTTTTAGCATCTAGGCATGTCTAGGTTAGTTTTAGCACTGTCAAGCCATGCTATAGCGCTTACATTCCGATGTAGCACTTCTAGTAGGAAGTCTAGTGCTTTGAGTTTTAGTGCTTGCGTTTAAAACTCTAGCGCTTCCAGTTGATAAAGTAGCGCTTTCAGTGATTTAGTGCTTAGGAGTCGAGAAGTAGTGCTTTGAAGCCAGATTTTAGCGCTTTGGGACTTTTAGTGCTTTGAGTTGGTGGATTAGTGCTTTCAAGGTCTATTCTAGCGCTTCTAGTAAAGTGGCATTTTGACGGACTATCGTAGCACTTTGATGTGAAAATGTAGCACTTTGGGACTTTTAGTGCTTCAGAAGCCTGTTTTAGTGCTTCGGAGTGTTGAAATAGCGCTTTCAAGGTTTTAGCGCTTTGGGTCCATGATTTAGCGCTTTTAGCTGACAAATTAGCGCTTTTGGGATTTAGCGCTTTGGAAGCCTGTTTTAGCACTTCTATGTCAGAATTAAAATTTTTGACTTAATGAACATTGATTTCGTCAATTCCGATCATGTCCATTCTCCTGACTGGTATGATTGACAATCCACATTCTCGATGTTGGATTTGATGATTTAAATAAGACTAACTCTCATGATAGGCGAGAAGAAATCCTATTTCTTGATGATCCTCATGATAGGCGAGGAAATGATTCAATACCTGATAAATCTCATGATAGGTGAGATCTAGGTAATATTTGATGAGCCTCATGATAGGTGAGGTTTGATGTTCGCCTATGAATTTTGATCAAAAATTCATACCAAAGCTTTTGAAATGGACTGATAGTAGAATGACATTTGATTCTTGACATAGTTCACTGATTGTAGTTTTTCATTATGATGATAGGAGGATCTGGGTACTCTCCAGATGTGAGAGAGGTTTCCTCATACTACAAATTTGATACCTCATCTGACACTAGATGAGCTTCAGGTGATAGGCCATTGTGGCCTTACAAGCTTGCTTGAGATGCCCTAGATTAGGATTAATTAGGGTTTGTTGACCGCGTTGGCTGAGCGGTGGCATAGTGACCACAACGCCTTTCATCTACCCACCAACGAGATGACAGTCACACCAAAGGATGTGTGGCATATATTGCGCATTTCGTTTATGGGGGAGATTGTTACTTATGATTCTCATGGGACCAGCAACAGAGATGCTCTCCACAGAGTTTTTTAGGATTAGGACATAGAGGGTTCGAGCATTCGATGGCGGAGGATCGCGGATTCTTATGTGACACTACCAGCAGTGCTAGCTGGATTCGTTGGAGGTTTCCTTTGCCCTAATCATAGGTCAAAGGGATTCCTCATTGGTTGGGGTAGGACACTTGAGAGCATGATGGTACATGGTACCAGATATGCATGGGGGATGTGCATGCTAGCGCATCTTTATCATGATCTACACTCGTTTGTGTACCTAGGTGCACGAAGTTTATCCGCAGGGATGACCTTGTTATAGGTGTGGGCTTGGGAGCATTTCGCTATTTGTCGGCCATTTCCAGTTGCAGACAGACTAGCCGATAGACCATATGTTTTCAGATACAGTGATCGATTCACACAGGCCCAGATGGGCAAGTTGGAGCATTGCAGATGGGTGTTTGATGACACCGAGATAGTTATCTGGCATTCATACCTTGACTGCGAGGAGTGGGATAAGGATGGTGCAGTGTTGGGGTTTTTGTGTGATTCTATGTACCTCATCGGTCAGACTCCATTTGCTCTTGAGAGATTCTTGCTTCGTCGGGTATACAAACAGTATGACATTGTTCAGTGCATGCCACAGGGAGTAGCCCACTATGCACGACAACGGACGGACGTTCCTGATTGGGGTCCTACACTGTCATATGATGTTCTTGTAGAGGGATACAGGTCATTACAGCCATCTCCTTGGGACATGCAGAGAGATATCTTAGAGGCAGCTATGACAGAGGATTACGCAGCATTCCTGGCCTTGGTCCTCCATCCTCGCATTACTATCCCCGATGAGCCGGCACCTTTACCTATAGGGGAGGATGTGGGCGAGGGTTCTATAGGCAGTGGGGGTGGAGATGATTCTTCATCCAGCAGTGGCTCAGAGAGCAGTAGTGGAGATAGTAGTAGTAGTGATGATAGTGATGGCAGCGGCGGAGGATACAGAGGAGCAGGACCAGCCATCAGCAGTGCTCCTTCCTCTAGTAGGCCTCGCAAGAGGTAGGTAGTGATAGTGTTGGCAGTCGGGCAGCAGAGACAGATAGTTGGGCTCCAGGCATAGGTGCAGACTTTGTAGGGGCAGTTGATACAGGCTCGGGGTATGCTTGTGCAGACTCAGACCCAGATGCAGGCAGAGGCACAGGCTCACGCATAGGCCTTAGCATAGGTACAAGGACAGTTAGCTGCCATGCAGATGCAAGTTGATACCCTAATTGCGGAGCGAGATAGTGCTTGGCAGATTGCCGAGAGGGCACAGGAGACAGCGGATATTCTCCAAAGATTGGCCGATGGAACCTCCATAGGTGATTATATGAGAGAGGTTTTGCGGGTTGGGCGAGAGGCCAAGTTCTACAGAGGCTGATATCATGATGCAGTTCCTACCGAGCATCGAGTCAGTTATGCCCCATCGAGATCAGGGCAGACTCATACAAGGACAATCAGTGAGGGGGTGACACAGCCTCCACGCAGAGATTCCAGAGATCCGGGTCCTTCAGGGGGTGGTGGTGGTATAGGTCCTGTTGGGCCTGCTCACTTTGCTAGTAGTAGGTCATAGATGCCATTGTGATCCTTTATGATGTATATTATGATTGTAGCTCATTGTTGATCATGTATTTTGTAGACCAGACATCATTGTATACTTGACATTTGTGATATATATATGAGATGCAGTTGATGTGATATGACGATGGCTTTATGATTTCTATGTGATGGATGCTTTTATTATATGATTTTGTGATGATTTAATTCTAAATGTGAATGCTTATTTATTTTAATGCAATGATGCAATGATAAATGCATGTGTAGAATATATGATATATGGATATATGACGTGATTTGATAATATGTATGGATGGATGGATAAAGGTTTTTTATTTTATGGAATGATCTTATGATGGATGATCTTTGATGTAAATGTACGATGTATTTGATAAATGTATATCTATTATGATGCAAAAGTTTGTATGGATGATGAAATGATGAAATGATGAGATGATGATTTGAAATTATATGGTAATTGATGATGATTTTGGATTTTATGTCAAGTATACTTGGTCTTATTTGTAGATTAGATAATCATTGATTGGAATTCTTTATGCAACAAATACTCTGCAGATAATAAATTTATTCATGAATGCAATCTAATTTAATCATGCAATGATATGCAAAACAAATGTTGTTTTAACAGTCTTTTTGTGCTTGGTATCATCATAGAGCTTTTATTGGATATTGAAAGTGAATACAAGTGTCAATGGTTGTGTTAATCCAATGACGACCTCAGTACTACTTTCATTATTTTTGATATTGCAATCGAACACAAGCATCGTGGTATAATTGAACCGAGATGACCTAAGCATTCATTGCATAAACAAGCAGTAATTAATCATTTCAATGTGTGAATTTTGAATGTCATCGGTGATACATTTTGCATAGCACATCCCTCGACAATTCACACATTTATATGATTAACGTATAGACAACAGACAATAAAAATATCATTATTTTTCCTTGTTCCTCTAGTTCAATACATCATTGAGTTACTCCAAAGAAATGATAATCAAAATGTACAATTTATCCATTATTTACTTAGAGTGTTCCATTCATTATTCAAATTTTAGATCATCCATCCTGATTTTGACATGTTTTTGGATTTTCAAGATTTTTGACTAAAGACCTAACCTAGTAACCTATCTTAGGGGTCTCGGGGGCTGATTTAAGATTAGCCTTGCCTACATTACACATGTAGAGACCACGTAGTTCGACTGACACAGACCTATGTTTTTGAATGTTGCTTTTTCAGATTTACCTTTTTGACATGTTTTTGGATTTTTGATATGATATGGATGATTGATGCCTTCTGATGATGATTGATATTGCGCTTTGATCTTTGTTTTCAATTTTTTTCCATACATTTGTGTTGCCCTTTGGTGAAATCGATACATTTGTATTGCCCCTAATGATATCCAGATGTTTCCCCCAAGCTATGGAGTGATATGTTGACCATGTGACATGATTTTGATAATGGATGTAATGATGGCTAGACGAATGATATGATATGAATGGATACTGATTTTCAGACGAATGATCCTGATATACATCAAAATAGATGGGAAAGATGATCTTAGAATCACATACGACACCTATTTCCAAGTTTTCACCATATGCTTTGATTACACCCTTTGTGTTTTTCTCATTTTTCTCATTTTTCTATTTTTCTATTTTTTTTTCTTTTTTTTTGTATTTTCTATTTTTTTGTATTTTTGTGTTTGCCAAGATGCTTGTTTGCCAGGTTTTCACCAAGGAAACAATTTTCAAAATTTTGCCTCATGCACTAGGATTTTTAAGCATAGAACTTTCTGAGATGAATACTGTTGATAGGTTCATCAAACAAATCCCCTTCTAATGTTGATAACTGATATGCTCCTGATCCATACACTGATGTGATGACAAAAGGACCAAGCTAGTTAGGCTCAAATTTTCCTTTCATCTCCATGTCTTGCTGATTCATAGGGTGTTCCTTTAGTACCAAGTCACCAACCTGAAAGACTCGCGGTTTTACCCTATGATTGTAACTTCTTGACATCCTCTATTGATAAGCTGTTAGATGATTAATAGATTGTTGATGACGCTCATCTAGCAATTCTAGTTCCTATAATCTAGATATCCTATAGTCTTCATCTAAAATGATACCTCTGAGTGATACACAAAGGGATGGAATTTCAACTTCAATGGGAAAGATGACTTCTGATCCATATACCAAAGAAAATGGTGTAGCTCCTATTGGGGTTCTGATGCTTGTTCTGTAGGCCCATAGTGCAGGATTGAGTTGAACATGCCAATCATGTCCAACATCATTAACCGTCTTTTTGAGAATTTTGAGTATGGTTTTGTTTGAGTCCTCTACTTGGCCATTCCCTTGAGGATAGTACGGTGTTCAAAACTGATGTTGGATATGAAACTTATCACATAGTTCATTGACATCTTGATTCTTGAATGGTCCTCCATTAGTAGTGATAATGGATTGAGGGATTCCATACTGACATATGATGTAGTTCAAAATGAAATAGGAGATCTGCTTCCTAGTGATGGTAGTAAGAGGTACTGCTCCAATCCATTTAGTGAAATATTCTGTAGCCGTAATAATGAAATTGTGTCCATTAGATGAAGATGGATTGATTTTTCCTACCAGATCTAGGCCCCATTGACAAAAAGGCCATGTTGATGTAAAGGGATGTAGTTCCTGTGCTGGTGCATGAATCAAATTGCTATGAATTTGACATTTTTTGCATTTCTTGACAAATCGATAAAATTCCCTCTCCATGCATGGCCAATAATATCCCAACTGGAGGAGTTTCTTAGCCAAAGTCATTCCACTTGAGTGAGTGCCACAAATACCCTCATGAACCTCTCATAGGGTCATTTCAGACTCGTTGTGTTCCAGACATCGGAGTAAAGTACCATCAAGACCTCGAAAATAAAGTATGTTAGCTATCAAAGTATGTCTTGTGGATTGGTGGATGAAGTTTCTTTTTTGGTTCCGAGATAAATTAGGAGCAAGGACATCATTTTTCAGATAGGCATAAATTGTTTCATAGATGGAGGTTTCGGTGGTTTCAATATGGCAAATGGTAGCGGATTCTAGATTGTAATGGGAAGGACATGATATTTGTTCTACCATAAACTCATAACAAACATGTTTCTCAGGCAATTGTAGTAGTGAAGCAATTGTAGACATGGTGTCTGTAGCTTTGTTCTCCGCCCTTGGAATTTGATCAAATGTGATATTGGCAAAAGATTGTTTCAAATAATCTATTTGTTGTTTGTAGGGCATCAACTTTTCATCTTTTGTCTGATACTCGTCATTCACTTGATAAATGACCAGTTGAGAGTCCCCATATACCTGTAAGCCCTTGATATTCCACTGAATTGTTGTTTTGACCCCAATAATCAATGCTTCATATTCTGCTACATTATTTGTACATTGGAACATGATTCTATATGATTTTGGAATTGTGTGTCCTTGGGGAGAGATGAACAAGATTCTTGCTCCTGATCCTCGTTATGTATACGATCCATCAAAATATAGTATCCATTGTTGGGGCATTGCTGTCATAATGTCTGCATCTGGAAATTCCATTGTCATTGGGTGATCATCTAGTAGAGGAGCTTCAGCTAGCTATTCAGCGATTTCTTGTCCCTTGATTTCCTTTCTTTCGATATATTGAATGTCGAATTCCCTTAGGAGCATAACCCATTTTGTCAGTCTACCTGTTAAGGCAACTTTACCTAGTAGATACTTCAAAGGGTCGATCTTTACAATTAACCTGATTGTGTGAGTCAACATGTAGTGTCTCAGCTGTTGAGTAGCAAACACCACTACTAAGTATGACTTTTCTATGAATGTATAGTTTATTTCATAGCCATTTAAATTTCTACTGATGTAGTAGATGGCATGCTCTTTTCCTTCATTATCCTCTTGTGCTAAAAGTGCCCCCAATGAGATATCTGTTGTAGCAATATACAGTATGAGGGGTCTTCCTTGTGTTGGTGGCATGATAATGGGTGGCAACATTAGATATTGCTTGATCTGACTAAATGCCGTTTCACACCCTTCATCCCAGTTGAAAACTATATTTTTATGCAATAGATGATTGAAAGGATGACTTTTATCTGCCAGCTGAGAGATGAATCTTCTAATTGACTGGAGCCTTCCTTGCAATGATCGGAGTTGACTTATATTATTAGGAGGTGGCATCTCCATTATAGCTTTGACTTTTTCCAGATCCACTTCAATGCCCTTTTCTAAGACAATGTACCCTAGCAACTTTGCTGATGTAACCCCGAAGACACACTTCTTAGGGTTTAACCTGACATTGAATTTCTCCATTCGTGTGAAGATTTTGTCGAGGATATGCAAATTCCCTTCACTAGTAGTAGATTTTTCCAAGATTTCATCCACATAATCTTCCATGAAGGTGTGCATCATATCATGGAAAATTATCATCATAGCCCATTGATATGTAGCTCCTGCGTTCTTTAGACCAAATGGCATGACGTTCCAGTAGAAGGTCCCCCATGGACATGTGAAAGCTGTCTTTTCCTAATCTTCTGGAGCTATTTTTATCTGATTGTATCCTAAGAAACCATCCATGATTGACAACATGGCATGCCCTACCGTCAAGTCCACAATGATGTCTATGTTTGGCAGTGGAAAGTCATCCTTCGGGCATGCTTTATTGAGGTCCCTAAAATCCATGTAGATTCTGATGCTGTTGTCTGGTTTTGAAATAGGTACTATGTTTGATATCCACTTCGCATAGTCTATAGACCTTATGAATTTAGCATCCAATAATTTCTTTAATTCTGACTTTACCATTAATGCAATGTGAGGATGCATTTTTCTTAATTTTTGCTTAACAGGCTTAATTCCTATTGGCAAAGACAAATGATGCATAAGTAGATTTGGATCCAAGCCTGGCATATCATAATATGACCAAGCGAAGTTGATGCTTCTTGCTTTAAAGAAATTGATAAATTTCGGTCTCTCTTGATCAGTCATTGATTCTGCTAGATGTAGAACTTTTGCCTTCTCTTCTGTGTCAATGTCCACCGATTGTGTAGGTTTGACCAGAACTGATGATCGCTCATGATAGTGTTCTGGGAGAGTGTCAAATCTTCCATCCTTCAGTGCCTCAGAAAGGTTTTCACCTTTGGATGCATTCTTTATTTTTACTTTTTCCAGATCTAATGCTGCCATAGAATGGTTTTCACCATTAGATCTATTTTCCCTGTTGTCAATTTTGCAACTGGAAGATTTGACACCCTCTTGCTGAGTCATTTTGTTATGAGTATTATAGATAGAATTTGTTTCAGGTCTGGCATGACATAGGAAATGCACGATGGCATCATCATTTGCAAATTTTGGTACAGTCAATGGTTCGATAGGTTCCCAATCAATAAGTTCTGGATGGATTAATGGCATGGTATTATCATATTGATTTAGTTCAATGGAAGTAAGGGTGAGGAAAACAACATCATCATAGTCATTTGTCAGAATATCGAGATCCATGATGGTACTTTCTTCCAGATTGTCCAGTTCGCTTGAGGTCTGTTCATCCCCACTTGAATCATCGATATTTAGTGACTCTCCCACGATTGGTCTAGACCCAGAGCCTTGGCCCTCCTCATGTGTGGGTGTATATTATTGGATGATATCACAATGAATATCTATAAAAGATACATCAGATAATGAATCCCATTCATACACATTGGAATCGGTTTCAGAGCAATTTCTTAGTTGAAGAATTCTTTCTACAACCTTCTCCTTGAGTTCCTGTTTTTCTTCCTTAGAATATCCTAGTCCTGGCTTTTCTTTTGTGTGGAGAGTGAGAGGTGTGATAGGTTCTGATATTCCCTCCTTTCTTAATCCAATGGGTCCTTGTCCTTCATAACCCATCTTTTCAAGAATAGCATTTCCTTTTCCATACTTATCTGCGTTGATGCTAATATTTTTGATACTGATCTCTAATGTTGATGTTTCTTCATCCTTGTAAAGCCAATCCAGGATTGCTTTATTGTCTGTTTCTTCTGGTATGGTTCCGGATTTTACAAATGTTTCTTGAAGAACTGTGCTAGGTAAAGATTTTGGAGGTTTGATCATTGATGGTTGACCATATTTCCTAGGAGATGGCATTAACTATGATAAGTTAAGTGATTGCTCCATTGAGTACTGCCCCATTCCTTTATCTGTCAACTAAACTTGCTTTTGAAAGTTGTCTAATAGAGAAGTTTGTGTATCTGGATTGTTTGTTTCAACATGACTTGTTTCCTTTTCTTTACCTTTCTTTTGCACCCACTTGGTAGTGATGCTTGGAATTTGTTCGTTCTTGGATGATGATGAACTTGAAGCTTCCCTGTTGTGAGGGACAAAGGTGTCTTGAGATATTCTTAATGTGTCACAATGTTGTGGATGATTATAATCAGCAGCTATAGTCACTTCTTGTCCATTTACTGGAAACTTCAGGCATTGATGGTATGTCAAAGGTACGGCCTGCATCTCATGAATCCATAGTCGTCCTAAGAGTATGTTTTATGTCAATTCTCTTTCTAGTACTTGACATGCTATATGCTTCATCATGGGTCCCACTTGAATGGGTAATACAATTAAACCTTTGGACGATCTTTCTTCCTCATCATATGCTTTGATGGTCATTTTTCGTCGAGCATCAATAGTGTCTTCGGAATATCCTAGTGCACAGACTAATTTGAGGGTGCAAATGTTCAGACTAGCTCCCCCATCTATTAGAACTCTCTTAACACAATGATTATGGATACATACTTCGATATGCAATGTTGTGTTATGCAGATGGTTTAATGAGACATCATCCTATTGAGAGAATGACGGACACTGTGGGGTAGTCAGATGTCCCACCATAGCTTGGAATTGACAAACATCTAGATTATTTGGTACGATTGTGGCAACTAATGCTTGTTCGAGAACTTCCTTATGTGATGGTGACAACTTAAGGAGTTCCAGTATCGATATTTGTGCAGGGATATTTTTCAATTGATCAACAATATTATAATGAGATTGAGGTGTAACCGCACATTGAGATCCCACACCTTTTAATACTACCTTGGCTTGCCCCCTAGTCATGACGTTTGCCGATTGATGTGTTTGATTCTCTTGGGGGGGGGGTTTGTATTTGATTGATAACATCATAATGTGATGGAGGTGGAACTGCATGTGTGGAGCCAATTCCCTTTAAAATTACTTTGGATTGTCCCCTAGTTAGCACATTGGCAGGTTGATTTTCTTGATTTTCTCTGATTTTTAGGATATTTATTTGATTATCATAGTTTTGCGTGCTTGGGATTAAATCTAAAGAGGTAATGTTGTTGGTTTTGTTTTCATCAATGTTATCACTAAATGCATGATCATGTTTGACTTCAAATAGACAAAGGATTGTTGTGTCATAGACATGATTGGCATTCTTTCCTTTACTGTTTAAGGATGATGCACCTTTGTCATAATTTGGCAAAGGATCTTTGAAGGCTGAATGATCATTGTTATTTTGAGGTCCTTCCACATACACTTTGTTGTTGTCCACCAAATCTTGTATTGCATGTTTCAATTCCATACAGTCATTTGTTTTATGACCCTTGTTATTATGATAGTTGCAATAATCATCATCATTCCACCATGATGGTTTGACTTTTGGATCCCAAAACCTAGCTTCACGTGTAGTGAGAAGGCCTCTGGTAACTAGTTCCTTCATTGCTAATTCCATTGTTTGACCCAAAGGTGTGAACCTTCGCCGATTTGACGGTTTTTGATACAATTGTGGTTTTATAAGTTCATTACTTTGTAGGGTATTTCACTTGAAAATTTTCTCATTGTTCTGATTCTTTGATGTGGACACAGTCAAATTAAAAACTGGTTTGATGTTTTAGGGATCATTTGTTGTCTTATTTGTATTTTGGTTCTTTTGCCAAAATTTTGGCTTCTCACCGCTTGAGTATTGATTTGAGGAGTTACTTGTGTTGTTTGTTTTGTCATTAAAATGCTTGATAACTCCTCTCTTGACTAATGCCTCTTCGATCTTAAGACCATTTTCTATCACTTTCTCAAATGTGGGAGGACATTGTAGTTCCAATCTATAACTCATTTCTTTTGTCAAGTTTTCAATGAACAATTCCATCTTTTCCTCTTCAGGAATGGATCTTGGATATCTAGCGAACAAGCATCGCCATCTTTGGAGAAAAGATAAAAATGTTTCAGCCTTGTTTTGTTTTAGATTATAAAGATCCTTGATTGTTACATTGTGTTGGATGTTGAATGAGTACTGAGAGATAGATCTGTTAACTAGTTCCTCAAAAGTTCTGATACTGGGTTTTAACTTTGAAAACCACTTGGTGCATGATCCTCCCAAACTCCTTGGGAATAGTCGCATTAAGTATGTCTCTTCTTGGGAAAATTCCAGACTCATTGTTTTGAATTCTCTAATGTGATCAATTGGATCCGTTCTTCCATTATACTTATATTATTTTGGAATCTCACAATGTCTAGGAAAGGGTATCAAGCCGACCGTTGCGTCAAAAGGATAAGGACAAATGTCCTGTATCGCATATCTCTTGATAGTCCCTTTTGTCATATCTTGTATTTGTTGCTATAACATTTGCATCTATGATGTTAAAGTAGCAACCGGATCTATTGTTTGCATAGGTTGTGGTATCTCAGTCTCATTCATTTCCGGTGTTTCTTTCAAACGGTTTACATCAAAATCTTTTGGAAGTTTTGCCCCTAATTCGGCTAACATTAAAAGATATTTTTCCATGTCATGTTCTAGAATTTTCTCCATAAATATGTGAAACTTGGGATCTTGTTGAGCCACTTGGATATCTTCCGGAGTTATTTCGTTCTTATCATTGCGGTTCAGATTATTCCAAGGATTCTCTTATGCCATTTCTTGTGATTTTAAAATTTCTTGCTCTAAGAGTCTCTGTCTTTGGTACCTAGTTAAGATTGGCATACAAATTTTTTCCCTTTCTTCTGAAATGTTGATCTTATGTGTGGGATAGTGTCAATTGAACCTTTTTAAACAAAGTCGAATAAGATGACTGATCTTATTGATGAGACAATATTTAAAAAGTTTAATCACTATACTTCGTTTCGTGATGAAGGATGATAGTATCTTGATAATGAAACTTCAGTTTAGTAATTGATTGTGTATTTGATTTTGAAACTTGTGATTTGTAAGATCTTGTTTCAATTGATAAGTTTGGAAATTTGTATAAACCTTTCTGACTTTGGTTCCTAGACAGTGATTCTGCTAAGAGGAAATTTGATTCTGATGAAAAATGTGGATAAAATGACAGACTGATGGACTGGTAAAAGTATTGAACTCTATGTTTTAAAAGCGCTAAAACAAAGACCAGAAGCGCTAGAATAGAGTCTAGAAGCGCCGAAATAGGTGACAAAAGCACTATTTGACTAAAAGCGCTAGAACAGTGCTTGGAAGCGCTGCAGAAAATGATGGAAGCGCTACTTTACAGAAGCACTGAAATAGTGCATGAAAGCACTGTAGAATTTGATGAAAGCGCTATTATACCGGAAGTGCTGTAAAATAGACTGGAAGCATTGAAATAGTGCCCAAAAGTGCTATTTCATAGAAGCGCTAAAACAAAGACCAGAAGTGCTGAAATAGGTTTTCCAGAATGCCTTAAAAATAGAAGTTTGTGACTCTATTGTAAAATCCGATCTAGCCTTGTGGCATACTGTATTAGGGATTACGGAAGATAAGAAGGATGAATCCATTGACTACAGTTGTGGAATTGTGTGAGAGCTCTTCTTTGAAAGAAGGCTCGTGAATAGAGTGGTTCTACCGCGTAATCTAATGTGTGACCCCTAGCAAAATCGTGATATCGGTGAATGAATTTTCTATGTTGTAAGAAGAGTTTCCGATTTTGATATAAAAAACACTGCCTCCTTAATTTATTTCTATAACTGAGAGGTTTCTTGGGTTTTGTGACTTTGATTTTTCTCTTCACAAACATGGTGGACTTCCACTTTAGCAGCATGGATTTTTTGATTTGTTTTGTTTTGACGTTTTCAGGATGATCTTTAATCTAATTTTAATGAATTTTTGAAAACACCTCAAGCAATTTTGAATAAGTTTTTTTAACTGAATAGATCGTGTATGTTCAAGAATCACGAATGATCCTTATTGGTTTTAATAGGTTGTTTTGACAATTGTACACAAATCAAATAGACTCACACTTAAGGACAAGTAGGTCATCATTATACTCACAACCCACATCTTGAATTACGTTGACTCACACAGCAGTGTCACCCCCTAGAGGGTGCCCGTGTTTTTGTCATTGCCAAGCACGTACTCAAAGTGATGGAAGTGGATACCGAATCCCTTGAGCAAGTGGTCCTTTGTAATTATATGGTTAGTGTCTTGGGGGTAGATTCTTCCCTCCCCTTGCACTGCAAGTATGACAATGTATGGATACTGACTCAGCAGGAAAACTACTCTATGGTTCGTAGATAGGGTTCCGTTCGGTGTGGCAAATAAATAAACTCCCTTAGGAGACCTCCCAATCGTTAGAACAAAGATTTTGGGGATGGTTATCTTGCTCAACTACCATCAAGTTCGACTTTCATCAACAACTTGCATTTTTATTATAGTGGGTTGGAAAACCTGGCTTTGGTTGTTCCCACTTAGGTCATTCCCATAGGGTGAGTACTTTTTCCCACTACGGCAGGCCTGCTAAAGGATTTAATAAAGTGTAAATGACATGAAATAAAAGTGAATCTGGCACTTTGGTCACCCAGTTAAGGGGAGAGCATAAGCCTAATCACCACAAGCACAACATATAAGTTTGTCTTGTTTTAAAAGCCCAAAAAGAAATTTTCTAATCTATGTGAAGGTGTTGCTTCACATAAATCATGATGTTCTTTTTTAACTTCTACTATAAGAATGTGATGACTATCCTAGGATTGATAGATTTGAGTTAAGAAAAACAAGAAAGTGACTATCCTAGATTGATCAATTTTAGAAAAAAACTTTGAAGTGACTATCCTATGTTGATCAATTTTTAGTAAACTTTGAAGTGACTATCCTAGATTGATCAGTTTTAGTCCAACTGTGAAAAAAAATTAAAATCTGGCTGCGGATGCGTCGGATCCAAACTGATTTTTACAAAAGCGCTGGAATATTGCACCGAAAGTGCTAAAACAATTACCTGATGCGCTAAAACCCGAAAGCGCCGAAACAGGACCCCGAAGCGCCAAAGTTTGGCATGGAAGTGCTAAAACACCTGATGCGCTAAAACAGTAACCAGAAGCGCTATAGCAATGACCAGAAGCGCTAAAGTCGAAAGCGCTAAAACAACGACCAAAAGCGCTAAAATAGCGACCAGAAGCACTGAAACGTTTAATGGAAGCGCTACAAGAAAAACATGTCGAGAACCTGCGTGACACTTTCCAGAAAATTGTAATTTTGACAAAATTGGGGTTAATGCCCCACGGTGGGCGCCAAACTGTAAGTGGTGAATATGTGAATAAGATCAAAACACTTCTTAATACGACATTATATCAATGATTAAACAAATTGAACTAAGTCAAAATAGTAATCAATTGAAAGCGTCATATTGCTCTCTATCTCCAAAGATTTATTAAATCCTGATTGCTCTCAGATTGTTTAAGCAAATAAGACTGTTAAAATGACAATTTGAAGAATGAGATGATGATAATGTAATGCTAAATGATAATCAATGTAAACTAGCATATATGAAACAGATAATTGTAGCTACAAGAGGCAGCCATGGTTGAAGCTTGATTGCTAGATATGCTTGATGTGTGAATTCCTATAGACTAAGAGTGCAAAAGCTTGATTATCTGGATCCTTTTCTTGGTTCAATGAGGCTTTATTTATAGATTTCCTGGTTGTAGAAATGCACAGGGAAATCTTTGAGAGGCTTGGATTCAATCTGGAGAATTTAATGGTGAGAGATGGAGGAGATTGAGAGAAAGATGGAGATTGTCTCTACCCATGAAAACACCAGGCAAGAGAACAGAAAGGATTCACGGAGGAGGATTGAGAGATCAAATTCCAAATTTGTCTCCAATTTGTGTCCAAAACTTCCCGTGAAGTTTCAAAGCATTAATTGTGACAAATTTAGACATAGATTAGACATAGGAAATCTAATTCATTTTTGAGGAAATGTAGATTGGAATATTCCTTATGCTCTAATTCAAATATTTTTGATTTATTTAAATTAGGAAAAGGGGGATAAATATTTTAATAAAACAAACTATAGGATAGTTGTTTATCAAATTAAATAGAAGAATATGGTAATTAATAAATAAAGTGTTTTGTCTTTATTTAATTAATTTGAGATGGATGTGATAGAATAAAATAAGGATTTGATAATTAAATCGAACAAAATATTTAGTTCTGTTTATTTAATTAAGATGAATATTAAATGTGAACCATATAAATAAATATTTCTATTTATTCAATAGTAGAGGAAATTTAAGATAATTGATCAAATAAGTGTTATTTAATTAATCAAAATGCTCTAGACCATTTTTAGGTGTATACACTATGATTTATCAGCAAAATTCTTAATATGGATTGTCCTTCATGACTATATCCATCCTACAGTATAGTGCTATGATACTGACAACTTCAATACAGAGCTTAATAATGAATATCCTTGATTTTGGATACTATCATGGTAATAGTGTTTATCTTTATAAGATCCCACTATCCATTCTTAATGTAGCTATGCACTATTCTTTGCATTATATACCATGACTAGCTTTGAAGGGAATTTATGACTCTACTAACAACATATTCATTGCATCCTCATCACCATGGGTAAGTATGTAGTGTCACCCTAAGTAACCTATAAATGGAGTTATCATTAACTTTGCTTCCCTCCTTATGCAATTTCTTCTTATAGAAATGACACCTTTTATGCACGAAGTAGGAGTGGTGTATATAGAGGTAGGAACATGGATGGAGTTGACTAGGAAAAACAAAGATGGGGGCTATAGATATAAAAGCATAGGCATTAGTGAGCATCCAAGGTTGATACAGTGGTTGATCCATCTCCGGTTTAGAAATAGATGGAATAGTTTGAGATGCTCTGCCACTACACTTGGACATGGTTTTCCCTAATTGCTATGGTGAATTCTCATGGTCACACCTGTGCATATTATTATCTTCTATCTCTCCACTTCTAGGAATAAAATGAAAATACTACTACAAGTTTCTCAATGATTGAAGTAAACGTATAAAAGGTATTATCTATCTATGAGCAATATTACCACTATTTTTCCTTGATTTGTAAACATTATTGATTCAACACATTATCGATTCAGCACCACATGTCTTTTGTGCTCTATAATCCTTCAACTGCTCATTATATAATGACTCTTTGACACTATTCATCTCACTATAAACTACTTTACTATCATTTATGTGTACAAATGATCTTTTCACAGTTTAACATTCACAATAGAGGTAAAGCATAATCACTTATTCTTTCAATATCCTCTGTGACATGATTGTTCATCTTCTTATTATGTTCCACTTTAACAAATATGTTGTCATTTATGATAGTGAGGAAAACTCCCTATCTTAGGTGATAAGATATATGCTCCAAGTTGATGAATATGACTCTTTTACACTCATCATCCCTCTTAAAACACAAAAGGCAACATGTTGGGCTCAACCCTTGTGGGAGCCCATTTCACTCCACATGCTTTAATATCAAATGAAGGTACCCCAACAATGAGAATTTCACCTATACCTGCATAGTGAACAAACATGTTAGGTAAAAATAGTGAAACCTAGCATATGATGCTTCATGATTTGATGATACTCCTCTACTCTTCTAGATATTTGAGATGTTGCAAAACTCTTTCAATGCCATATGATAGTACACTATATGTTTGTTGAAATTGAATTGCATATGATGAGAAAACATATCCTGAGCTCTAACACCATATTTTCTCAACTCAAGTAGGCATTCTAGAGCAATGGAGCAACCTTCTAGAGGAATCGGGAGCTATCTAAAGATGCAACAAATCAACATCCATGCTCGCCACCTAGGAAATGATGGATGCCTTTTCTTTTTATATGATTTTCTTCTCTTAGAATGTATAGTCTACTTTTTGTATTGCATTGAAGGAGTTAATCCCATGGCTTGTGTGGGAAACTATACACTTGTAATTATCAATAAAATATAGTTTTTATGCAAGCACTTTTTGCAATCCTCTCTTGTGTACATTTGCATAATAAAATGCAATCAATTTGACAATTATTTGTGCTTATGAATGGAAAATTATAAAATTCAATGTGTACCTTTTATCTTTTATTTACAAACACAAACTCAGTTCTACTTGATTGAGCTAGAAGCAAAATCAGGTAATAGAGCCATTAGAGCGTGATTCTTAGAACTAGGTAGTGCATCTAACTAAACCAACTTGGTATCCTCCCTAGTAAGATGCTCACAAAACAACTCAAAAGAAGGAATTTTCTAATATTTTCCCATGGAATCCATAGTAGAATAGAAAGTGGAAGAGAGCACTTGATAAGGGCCTCTTAACTTAAACAAAATCAAGAAGACACATTCATCATCAGATTTGTCATGCCTACACCCTTTTAATTGTGATAAAATTAGTTTGAATTGTGCAAGCAAATATTGAATAGAATAAAATGCATCTAGAGAGAGTGATTGTAGATCCACTTGAAGTTGCAAGATTTTGAACTAATTGAATTTACAATACAATTCTTTAAGTTTATCCCAAACATTCTTAGGTGTTTTACACTCCATAATATGAAACAACAAGCTATCAGACACATGTAAGCTAATGATCCCTTTTGCTTCATCCATATTACATCTATGGGTAAATTTTTCATACTCCCTTGTGAAATCAGGTTGTTGTGCATCTAACATGGGCCAAAAACCCTTAGATTGTAACAATTGAGTCATTTTTAGCTACCATGTATGATAATTGTGTGGAGTGAGTGGTTTAATTTACCTTAGATTTGCCATGTTAGAAAAAAGAACACCAAGAGAAGGAAGACAATATGACACTTAAATTATGATTTTCACCCCGCCTAAAAAAATATCTTAAAACTCAATTTGCAAGCCCCCAACAAATTGCAATGAAGAAATTTTGTAATTTGTACAAGTGACAAGCTCAAATTATCCATTTATAACACACAGTGATTTTTACAATTTTTAGAAAAAAGGCTTTTCAAAACTAAAAATAGAGGTTACAAATAGATTCCTTACGATTTTTTGAGCAATTTCAAAAAAAAGTGCCAAATTTTGACTTCATATGCAAAGTTACACCAGTTACAAGTAATAAATGCATATGTACCTTCGAGTTGAAAAACTAAAAAAATATGGAAAAATATGAAAAAATAATCCACACCACTACGAAGTTCATCAAACCACCTTTCTGATAATATCTCATTTGCAAAAAATGGACACCGTGGCAAAAATTTATGAATTTTAAAACTGGTTGAATTTAGCCTGCTATGATGACCCCTTGGCAAAATAAAAATTTGCCAAAAATCAAATTAATCTAAAATAGACAAATTTTACATGAGAATAGAGGTTTTTGGACCTTATGAATGTAATGGAAAGGTTCATTTGGTTTGAAAATGCTCTAGTAAAAAGGTATTCACCAAATCTGAACTTCAAACCCTTGTTTGCCAAAGTTGCAATTGGTGACCAAATTGAATGAAACGAAAGCCAAATTTGACTTTCTCAAGCCTCCTAGACGTAATGGGATAGAAAAAAATATTGCCACTATAGAAAAAGTGTTGTAATCACCAGATCTCACCAAAAATCATACATGCAATATAGGATTAATGGATCTTTTCAAACCCTTTCTGATTCTCAAGATCGTATTGAAACACAAGAGAAGAGCATACAGTAATTTACAAGATAATAAAATAAACTCAAATCACAATAGAAAACTTTATGGTAGAAAATCTCTAATAAAAAAGGAAAGGACTTGCTAGATTCAAAGCTCTAATACCATATTGAAGTGAGGAACCAAGATCATTAATCTACAACATCAAATAACCTCCACAAGAGAAAGAGAGAAGCAACAATTAAAGATGTTATTCCACCAAATAAGAATTACAATATGATACAATATGATCAAGATGCTAATAAATATGCTCAAGATGTTATATAAGATGCAAAATATTCTAGAGATGCCTTGCTTATAAAGACAAGGTGAGAGATAGGATTAGACAAGATCATGACAAGTGTCTTAATCCTATCACATGAGATTTCTAGAAGAAAGCTTATATCATAGCTAGACTTAACATGTGAATTAAGTCCCCTAAATTCCTAGTAAAGAATTAACTAGGTACAAGACTTTAATCACACCAACACAGAGTTGAAGAGGCAACTAACCTTCGCAAGACTTTAGATATTTATTTGGAAGCCTCGGGAAAATGAATCAATGAGGGTAAGTCCTTTATTTTTTTCTTTAATACTCTGAATATTATTCAAAAGAGAATAGCTCAAATTCTCAGATTCTAAATTGGATATCTTCCCTTTGTTTATCTTGGTATTCCCCTAGTTGTGGGCTTTATCCCCAAGAAGTTTTGGTAGGATGTTATTGATAATTTTCACAAGAAGGTTTGTCATTGGGCATGCAGTTGGCTTTCTACTATGAGCGGAGTGAATCTTTTGAAGTCGGTGGTTTAGGTACTCCTTTTATACATATTTTTTGTGCTTTCATCTCCTTCTAGTTTCATTTAGTAATTTAAGAGTCTCTTAATATATTCTTATGGGTTGGTAATATGCTCTCAAATAAATTGAGTTTGGTTAAGTGGACACTATTTGCAGGTTGAAGCAGGAAGGTGGGCTCGACCTATGACAGGTTGGGCTTAATGGAAAGGTTCTAGTAGCTAAGTTATATTAGAGGTGGTGTACTAATCAACATTAGAACTGGGCTAAGATCCTCACTTTAAAGTACCTAAGAGGGGTGGAATGTGTTGATGTGCCTAGATTTATCCTCTCAGGTAAGGGTTCTCTAGTTTGGGGCACCCTTAAAAGCGGAGCTAAGTTAATCAAGAAAGGGTTATTTTGGATCTGTAACAGAGGTTTTGAGGCTCTGTTCTAGTTTGATTCTTTGGATGGGTACCCCCTATCATGAAAATGTACCCACATTTGTAGGCTCTAAATGCAACATTTTTCTTGATGCAAGTTGGTGTAGAGTGGTTGATTTTAAATCCTCCCAAGTTCTTGATCAAGTAACAGTGTTCAGGTGGAAAGACCTACATGAGTGGCCACTTGGAGGGTCGATCAAGGATTTTTGAGAGTTGGCTAATATTTTGGCTGGCAGAGTTTGCAATTATTTATTAGAGAGAGATATTCTTTCTTGGGGTCTTGACCCAAAAGGAAAATTCTCAGTTGCCTTTGGTTATTAAGAGCTAGATAAGTAGCGCTATGGGAGAGTTGGTGGTCCTTGGTAGAAACAGGTCTAGGATACGTTGTCTTGGCCTAAGAGTAATTTTTTCTCTTGGCTTGTGGTGTAGAATAATTTCCTCACTTGGGAGAATTTATGGAAGAGAGGCTTTCAGCGACCTATGTGTGTTATGTGCAACAATAGTGAAGAGTGTGATTTGCATTTATTCTTTCAGTGTCCCTTTGCTAGGGATATTTGGCACTTATGGTGGGGAGCCTAAAATTGGAAGTGTAGCCATGCCTCTTCTTTGTCTAATTTCTAAGGTGGGTTGGGGAATCCTCCAACTAATACTTTTTTTCCAAATTGCTTGGAAAATTAGGCCTAGCTTAATCATTTGGAAACTTTGACGAGAAAGGAATTGCAATATTTTTCAAGATAAGAAAATTTATATTCAATGACTTTGGTTGAGGATTATTGGTGCTCTTCAAGAGACTATAGCAGAAAAGTGTGACTTATCAGTCCTTGTCGATCTGAGATATGTGGGTGTTATGCAGACTTAGGGTCTTATTGACTATGATAGGAGGTGTTATGCCTTGCATAACCACCCCATCTTTTTGCCTTGGTCAAAATGGGTCCCCCTTTGTTATTTTTTGTACTTAGTTGTTTTTGAAACAAAGTTTGGAGTCTAGATTTTCCAATACTTTGTTTTTCTTTGGTTTCTCTATCAGAATTGGAACTGGAACTGGATCGGGTTCTAAAAGTTCTTTTGAGGCTTGTTCTATCCCGACAGTCTTTTTCTTTGTCTTTGTTTTTGGTCTTTAGCAGAGGCGGAGCCGGAGTGGGAATTGGGATGGTTGTTATCAAAATTTGCAAAATCATGATCGATTCCGATCCCGCCTCTGCTACTTTTTTATTTTTGTTTTGTCTCAGTTTTTGTGTTTTGTTTTATTAGGTTGGTCTTTTATTTAACTTTTTGTATTTGTTTTTGTTTTGTTTTTAGTTGTTGGACGTGGAGCTGGAAGGGGAATGAGGTTTGGAAATTTTATAAATTTAAGATTCCGATTCCATTTTAGTTCTACCCCTGCCATTTTTTGTCGTTGACTTTTTGGCTGAAGTTGCACTCCAGACCAGTGTTCATTCTTTTACAGTTCCGACTCCGCCTTTACTGCATTTTAATGCATTAATGGTGGTTGCCGATGTAGGTAGAAATTCACATATTTACCTTTATTAACGGTTAAAGTCGATCATTATTGTTATTATTACAAGTCTAAGAGCGCGAAGAGCAATAGCAGAGTTCGTTTGAGAAAATTGATTGAGATAGAGAAGGGATATTGTGTGCGAATCGATTCAAAAAGTTAGCTTGGGTTTGTTTGCGTTTGAGGTAGGTCTTTTATCTTTGTTGTTCATTTTTTATTTGCAGTTGTGTTCATTGTGTTTTGCTTTATATCTGTTCACGGGTTCAATCATTATGTTTTAAAGCAATTCTATGATCATCGATGTGATTGAATGAGCAGGTTCTTGTTTTGTCTTGTTTGTTTTACTTTAAATTTTTGTTTTCTTGTTTTATCATGTCATTTCTTTCTATTTTTGGGCACCATCACTTTCACGTCTTAATCGTGATTGCGTTGTGTCATTTTTGGTTTGCAGTAGATTAGATTAGATTAAAGGTTTTTAATGGCGTTTGTTAGATTAAGAATCTATAGTGAGGTAGATTAGAGGTTTTATAGTGAGTTAGGGTATATTAGATTTATTGCTTGATTAGGGTTTCGTCGTATGGTAAAATGGCAAGGTTTAAACTTGTGCCCTAGTTTTTATTGGGTTTGTTAGATTAGGGTTTCGTTGGTCTTTGCAATTACTTTAAATGATTAAAAAATGATATCTTAGAAGTGCAATTGTTCCCCACGGTCATATGGGTGTAGAGTTTTAAGCTCCTTTGCCATTTTCTAGCGACCTAGGTCTTAATCATGAAATTGTGTTGAAAATGAATAAAGTATTTGATGATGTCATGATTAGCATAGGCAGAGGTAGGATTGGAATCGATCTTGGACTTGAAAGATTTGTTTTGCAAAAGGTATCGATTCCATGTTTTATCCTGTTTCCGGCTCCGCGTATAATAGGAAAGTCTTTCTTCAAAGTAACGATGATCAAATCGGAGGCGGAGGCGGAATGGAAATAGAATATGGAAAAAATGGAAATTCAATGAAAACCAAATCCGTGTTTTGTTCCGATCCTGGTTCTGACCACGATCCCAACTCCGACTCTGAGCCCGTTTGTTATTAGGTGAAGTTTATATATCGGTTTTTGCTTTGAGTCTGCCAGTGTTGTAAAAGAGATTCTTTTGAACTTCTGTCTAGTTCCGACTCCGATGTATGTGTAACAGGTATGTTTTAAAAGCATGTTTTATGATGATATCTAAAGATCTAATTAGAGGTTTGCTTGCAGGAAAATTGAAAGATGTCAGGAACGTCAGGAGAGGCTGCTCGAAGGAATCAACCGGCTGGAACATCAAAGATAGCACCAAAAATAAAGAAGGTGAAACTAGAACAGCTGCCTTATACATTGAGGTATGATCATAGGAATCCAATGGAATGAAAGATTCCAAGGACTTATACAGGAGAAAGATGATGGAGGAGACTTGGTGACAGATCGTCTTGTAGAAGTCAAAGAAGAAATAAAAGCTGCAGGGAGAGAATTGATCAAGGTTAAAAGTATGAAAGAGTTTGCTGCAGTTGAGTTGGATCAGATCAAATTTGAAGATGACTGGATTGATGGGCCAGATATGGATATGCTACAACAAGTCTTCACTATTTATGATGAGTTCATGGCGGATCCGGCTTCACATGCATAAAATTCTTGCATGCATGATGTTCTTCTTCCTTGCATGTATACAGCACTGATAGTCTTAAGGGTGCATGACTTCTTTTCTTCTATTTCTATCTTCTATTTTTAGATCAAACTGAATATATAATGTAAGGACTCAAGATCAAAATTGATCTGAGTTTCCAAGAAAGTTGATTGTTCCTAAAAAGGTGGAAAGCCTAAAATAGAAGTGAGGTTCGAACTTTTTGTATAGTTATAAATACCAGATGGGTATCACATTGTAAGGGTCGGCTAATTGAGAATTGGATTGGCTTGCCTAATGCTAAGAGATAGAATTTTGTAGAGTTTTTACAGAGATACATTTTACTTAAATCTTTTACAGTTAATAGAATTACAGGTTTACTCGAAAGATGGTGTCTGGAATTAAATTGTTTATTTGATAAGGCTGATAAAGTTATGATCTATCTGTATGCAGTGATTGTGTTGAACATAAGAGTTTCTTGAATGATGAAGGTCATTTGAAGGAATCATATTTAAGGATCATCTTATTAGATTTTCATTGAGTTGAAGTTATTAAAAAGTCTGTTGATCTATAATTTTGATGATGAATGAATGTGTGTTGTTTTAAAAATTCTTGAAATATTTGTGAAGAGTAATTGCGAAGTTAATTAAGCACCTAAAATGTATGCAGTGGTATAGATTATGCTACAGACTGTATCATCTTATGGTTTTTATGATCTATTAGGAAACATTCATCATTGAAGGTATATGTCCAGATACTAGATAAATTTGGTTCATACTTACTGGTTTACCCCTTTGTTCTATCTTTTTCTTTTATTTAAAACCCATTGATTTACAGGAACTATTTCGCTAAAAGAGTCATAGCTTGAATCCTTTGTTACCAGCACAGGCCCCTTGAATATTACAGTTGCATGAACCAATTGAGTGACATTAGACGTTTGAGAACCAACTACCAGGACCTTGGGAGTTAGGCTACTACATGTTGTCTTTCTCTTTCAGGAGAAATAGAGTAGAAATATTTTATTTTAATGTTGTTTGTGTCATTTTAACCATCAACAGGAGGGTACCTTAGCCTAGGCTAAAACGGTCTGCCAAAGGGAAGATTTAGAGAGAGGGTTGTTGGTCACACCCTCTTAGAGTGTTGAAAATCAAAATTGATGGGCCTTTCAGAGGAAATTTGGACATGCAGGGATTGGTGGTATTGGAAGGGATAGATTGGGGGTGATCATGTTCTTCTTAGTGTATAGAGGCCAACAAACCAATAACTTTTTGGAAGCATTGCATATTCTCTTTTCTTTGAAATGGGCTTGTGCCCTAGGCTACATAAGGATCATTTGTGATTCAGATACATAGATTGTGATTGATATGTTGAGTAAGCGACAGTGGGATGGAGTGAATTGGAAGTTGGCCTTGGTGGTCAAGAAAATATTGTTTCTTAGTGAGTCTTTGGACTCTATCATCTTTTGTCATATCCTCTGGGAATGGAATAAGGTGGCAGATAGCCTGGAAAAATGGGCCTTTGAACAAATGGGGTTGTGGAGTGTGGAAGATTGGGAGAACCTATATGTGGATTATTCCTAGTTGTCAGAGGATTTTGTTATGGAAGACATGAGAGGTTTCTTGGGAGTTTCTGAAAGGAATTTATTCTTGGTTTTCAGCCCTTGGTGGATCTGTTGAGTTACTTGGGGTTTGTACCGATTTCTCTTGATCAATAAATTTTTTACCCCTTTTTATAAAAAAATTGTGGCAAATAAAATTATGATTTAAAATAAATTATTGAAAACTTCATTCAATAATGACATCTAAATATTGTAATTTTATTAGACATGAATTTATAGTGCATACTTGAAAATGTCTAAAATATATGTGAGTGCATTTAATCAACATAATCGACATATCTAAACATAATGTACGTGAGTTCATAATCAACTATTAAAGTCCACATAAAGTGATAGATATCTAGAGTTAGTCTGGAATAAAACATGTACAAAAATGTATCTACAAAAATATTAAAGTCAACATATAAATAAATACAGATGATCATATAGAACTCATAAAATGTACTAAAATATGTCTAGAAGTGGACATGAAATAACATGTGAAATATACATAGTCATATATAGTCAAGTGGCACAAATAAATAAAATATATATATACACGTGTATGTGTACATATAGTCCATAAAATAAAACTAGCCTAGATGCCAGGATCATTAGTAAAATCAAGAGTTCTCTTCATTCCACATGAACTAGATAGACCTGTATCATGTTGTAGAAGAGTTCAAAAAACTTGAAACTAGATAAAGTTAAAGAAATTTTGATTTAATTTAACTTAACTCATAAAATCATGAAATTAAAATTTTAAATCTAAACTAGAAATTATACATCAATTACCATCTAATCATCTAAATCTACTCCCATATTTTGTTCAACATGTGGTATAAATGTCATTTGAGGACCAAATATATGAGTTTCTAATTCTTGGATATTCAAATAAAGAAAACAATAGGCTAGAAAATATTAGTGATAAAAAATGATTTAATCATATATATTTAAAAGACCTAGAAATTGTATAGAAAATTTAGTAAAGTTTAGGACCTCAAACAACATGGATGACTCATGAAAATGACCATGATCAGTAGTATGGCGAGTACCTATCAGGATACTTCTATCATCCTACATATACAATTGAAATTTAAATATAAATTTAATTTGATTTGATTTTAAAATTTTAAAATAATAGTACATCTAGCGAATTTTTAAAGTATGTAAATTTCAAATTTAAATAACTCTTGAAAACACACACTAGAAATAGCTCATGCATAACAGTGGATGATGGAGGAGCACTCACCACACCTTATGGTTGGTCGGTCATGGATATTGCATGACCTCCCTACATAGATACAATATTGTTTCACACATGTGTACAATTGAATTAAATTATATTGATGTTTATTTAAATATATATAAAAGAAATTAAATGATGCAACTTTAAATTAAAACTAGATCTATGCATATGCAATTTTCTAGGGTCAATATATATTGGTTTACTTGAGTTTAAGGTGTGCCCACTTGTACAACTGACAACATAAAAAATAAAAATCTAATCGAGATGATGTCTTAAAGTCACGCATCTGCACCAAACACTTCAAATTAATATTATATATATAATTTAATATTATTAAACATGAATTATGATACATGTAAATGTTACATATTTTAAACAAATTAAAATGTGACTTGATGTACATACCTAGGTAGGACAATCATAAGAACATTGTAAATCGATATATGATTCAACCCTAATGTAGGTGCATCTAAAGTCGATGCCTGAGTGGGGCCATAACATGGATGATTTCAACTCTGACAAAAATGTGGTTGTGGCACATGGGAGCTACTAGGACCATCTCCTCCATGCTCTCTACCACTAACTTTAGCTACCATGTGGGTAACCTGATCAGTAAGATCTCTTGAGAGAAAACTTAACGCTCCTAATATCAAAATCACTGCCTAGTGCTGAAATGGTGGAGGAATACCAGGATATAGAGAAGCAATAATGGGTGGAATTGAAGCACATTGATTAGGATCGATACATGCTCCTACTCTATGTTTTGGCATGCCACACCCTACTCCCTAAAATGACCTCATATTAAAATAATTGGGTTTTAAACCCATCTCAAACTTTGCCCATAATTTTCTCAAAAAATAAAGGGTCACCTCACAATTAGCGTGTGGTGGATGATCAAAGACCATCCACCACGGATCCCAAAAATGTATGGCTATATGAGGGTTCCTATACCATATAATTTGAATTTATTTTTTATTTGGAGGAATGGGTTGATTGATATGAGGGTCAATGAAAAATGGGGAAATTGTTTGTTTGGTAATATGGATATCTAGGATATCTCTATATGAGAGTCCATATGCATAAAATTGTCTCCTCTCCTCTATCCAATGGCATAAAATATCTAAATCTACATCAATATATCAAATAGATTCAACAACAATTTTCATCGAAGATGCAAACTGTGATAGGTGGGGGGCATATTACACTCATTTTTATCAAATTATTTTTTCTTGAATAATGTTTATATTTTCATTGATGTCTTCTCACATTTAAGCCTCATCAAATCGATGGGGTGGAGGGTTAGGAGGTGGGGCATATGAGGTGGAGAGTGTGGAGGTGAGGGGTTTGGAGGCTGAGGGTTATGCAAAAGATCATCTATCAGAAACTCATTAGCTAATGGTATTTTCTCCATCAAGAGCCACTACATGTTAAACAATTAGAAGAAAAATATCAACAAAATAATTACATAATATGAAGCATTGAATGTAATAAATTTTTAAATAAAATATTTAAAATAAATTGATACTTGTTTTGAAGATATCATTAAATAATGTACAATTTGAACTAAAGATCACATCGAACACACATTCAAAATACATCATTTAGACACATTCAAATAACATAAATGTACAACATGAATTTAGATTAATTTATAAATTTTTTGTACATTGAAATTAAACATATAAAATTAGACCACATGCAATATTTTATTTGAATTCATGTTTTAATTTTACTATATAATCAAATTAATCATTGACTTGAGAAATCATGAGTACAAGTATTTTAATGGGCTATATGTCCCATGTGGAAAATTTGTGGATAATTTTAGGATTCAAGGTTATAATCTTGCATTGTAATAGGTATAGTTTAAGAGAAGAGGGATGAATTTTATATATTCACATGGCTATTCATATAAAGTACCCAAATTTTTAATTTAAATTACCTAAACAACAAATGACTACATAACTGTAGTGTAGAAAATTGTATACCTTTACAATTTCACACTATGTTTGCATCCCCATAATTAATTGGACTTAATTAAACTTCTAATTACCTAAATTATATATTCCAAAGACTTATTACTCCCATTTTCTGAAAGGGGAGCCTATATTAAACAATTTCTAACATTAATTAAAATGCCTTGGAAATTAAGTGTCCTAGACTTAGGTCCTAGGATCCATTCACCCAATGGAAAATGGGTCCCCTTTAAGTCCTAGGACCCATTTTTTAATATGTTTTTGGTGGCATTTTGATGATTCAAGTCCAAGTTTCAATTATCGACTTTTGGAATCCAATTTTTGGGAAATTAGATAAACACCTATAAATACATTGTTATTTTATCAATTCAAATGGAACATGCATAATCCAGACTTCACAAGAGAAAATATTATTGTCAAGAGCATTAAAGATAAAATTTATTAGTCATCTACAACAACAATCAAGATCATATCATCATATCAAATTTCATGTCTGTTCATGTCATGTTTTGGAGCTAACATTATGATGTAGGTTTCAAGCATTCAAGCATAAAGTCAACCAATCAATCAAGCCAATTCATGCAAGATCCAAGCCTTAGAGTGATGTGTTTGAATTCAGTCCTCTAAGGGCAGTCATTAAGGGTTTGGTGAGTTGTAACAAGCAAGTTTTCATTCATCATTTCCTTCATTCTATCATTATTTCATTATCAAGGTTTAATTACCAGCATGGGGTTTGACTAAGGCAAACCCCCATTCACCCAAAAACAAAAAATTTGCTTCTCTCTTTGTATGTGCAGATTTACAAGTGAAGGGTAGAAAGTTGATCAAAAGAGAAAATTTGTAATTTTTTTGAAGCTGTCATCATTCTTTTCAAGCTACAGAAACTCGCCTATAGGTTTTATTTTCAACTTTTCGATAGTCAAATCTGGAGTAATCAGAAGCTTAGATTCAAGATTAGAGGACTGATAAAAGTATTTTTGGACCCTTGCACTAGGACCCATTTTCCCTAGGGTGAACCAGTCCTACTACAGACTCTAAAACCTACTTTTTGGCATAGGTGCACACCATTATGCCCTTCTCAAATCTATCAGAATATTGTTTTTTCTATTTTTTTTATCATAGAATTATGCATTTCAAGCATTATGTCATATAGTTTGGTTATTTAATGAATTTTAAATCATCTCCCAATATTGCAAATCAATCATTTTTGTCATAAGAAAGCAGAGTCCCAAGAGATCCAAAATAGGGTTGACTCACCTCAAGGTTGAAATTCAATCCTATCCCTTAGTGATCTCCTCTCTTTCTAATGAAATTAGGAAAAGTGTGAGTGTGTTTGAACCTTTGGATCACATACCTTTTAATCATTCCATAATGAACAAAAACAAATTCTCCCCTTTTTCTATATTTCAATAACTATGCCTACTAATTTGAGGATTTAATTAATAAATAATGACATAGCATGTGTATTTATAGGGTACTGATAAATACCCCTAAATTCATATCTACTCCTCAAATTTATGTTTTACATACCCCCTTTGCATGTACATTAATATAATTAAAGAACCTCCTTATTTTTGCAAGATATCCTATGTACTATTTTTTTACATTTTATATCCCCTTATTATATATATCTTATTAACCAAGGATATCTCTAAAATATTTTATGATCTATGAAAAATATGACATTTTGTAAAAATATTTGATTTACAAAATTTATACATCACAATCCCCAATTTTTTGCCATACCAACTCTAATAAAAAATCCCCCTAATAACAAATATCATGTAATTATATTATACACGTGTATTAATTTGAATTATAATAGAATGGTTTTAAAGATACTTGGTGACTTTTTAGGGCCTAGGCTTGTGGAATTACTAAGAGTTTCCCAATAACTAGTTTTAGGGAAAATGGGTAGGATTATATACTAAACCTATAAATTATTATTAGGATTATATACAACCCTACCAAGACTCCTAACCCCCAATACCTACCCATATCACATTAATTAAATTATCCCCTTTACCCTAATATTAAAGTGATATATCAGGTCACATTTTAGTTATTTAAAAACTCTAAATATGCATGCACATGATAAAATACTAGTTAATAGTTGACTCCCCTAGCTCCCATCATTAAAATTGTATGTAACCTATAATAGAAGAAATTAGATAGTATTAAGGAACGATTATTCCTTGAGAGTAATCTCAACTATCACTCAAGTTGACCAACCTTTAAAGATGCTTGGTTCTTAAATATATATATTACCTAGAGGTCAATGGGGTGTGATTAGTTTGAAAGCTCTCACTCCCTCTACTTGGCTCTCCTCTAGATGATGGACCTAGTTGGATGACTAGATATATAATTGAAAGTGGATTTTTCTTAGATTTAGTAGGGAGTGCCTTGGTACACATGTATGCAAAAAATAGTGGTGGAAATGATTCCCAAGAAATGGGTGAATGGAACATGGAGATTGATAGGTACATAGAGGTAGAAAAGTGCAATTATGTTGTTCCAATACAAATATAAGCTTAAGTTATCCATTTAGTGAAAATTGATAAGGGAAAACACACTTGACTAAGGATAGGTCTTAAAAGAATATATATCGCTAACTATAATTGGATCTAGAAGATTACTCACATGAAGTTCATTTGTATACAAATTTTACATGATCTTCTATACCTATGTTGGTTTTGGTTTTATATCACCATATACCTAAGTGAGATCCCTACTTATGCTCAACATACTAGAAACACCAATATGTGCTTGCATAAACAAATATTTAAAGGTATTTTACCTCAATTTTTCTAATATACTTTACATTTAGTTTTGGGAGGGATATACATGATTATCATCATTAGATACATACTTATTATCCCTATTTCCTAAATTTGATGATGATGTTGACTAATTGTAAAAAGGGAAAGTTTCACTTATATTATGATGTAAAAGGGGATTTGTTGACAAGATATATGCTTGTATTTACACACAATAGTGCATAACTCTAAAAATAAAAGATTAGGGATAGAAAATAATTTGATTTTAAAAAATTTAAATTACACCATCACATAATTGAGTGAACATTTATTATTATTCAAAATTGAAATTGAAATGTAAAATCCTTAATTAAATCTCTTCTTTATTTTGTTTATATTACATGAATTGAGAAATAAATGTCCTAAACTCAATATTATAACTAATATTCTTAAATAATTAAATATAAGAAAAGTATGAGGCAATAAATGAAATTAAGAAAGTGCATGATCCCTCAAGATTGAAAGGAGCGCCTTAATGATAAAATGATCCTCATGAAATAAGGAACATAACTTGGAAGTATTGTATGCATGTTGTAATGGATCAAATCTACCATCATAATATTTAAAATAAGGTACCAATGATCTATTTGGTGAAGGATAAGTCAAAATTTCACATGACAAAGGATAATGAAATAATTTGGTAGTGTCATCTTGTTGTAAGGTGTGTGCACTTGGTACCCTTGTCTTGTGCAGCGTAGTGCTCAGGTTCATGACATGGCTTAACTACCTCCCATGGATTCATTAACTCTGGCAGATGTATCAATAATTAACAAGTTGATCTTTTGGTGCAACGATAATAATTTGTGCAACAATTGGTATTAGATCTGGGTCACAGGTTTGAACCCCTCACTTGTGTTGGGGGGTATTGTTGCAAGGTTTGATCCCTTGGTCTCCTTGCATTGTGCAACATAACACTCGAGTTTGTAACATGGCTTAACTGCCTCTCATGGATTCATTAAATCTAGTGGTTGTATCAAGCATTAACAGGTCGATATTTTTGTGCAACAACAACCGTCTGTGCAACACATCTTGTGATTCAATTCTTTGTTATTAAGCATCAATATACCATTCTAATTTTCCAATCCTGGCAATGAGGTAGTTCACATAATAAAAATATCACTCTCAAAATTTCTTATAATTGCACATGTATATATATCATGTCATATGTGATGATGATGGAGGGTGGGAAATATGTATCATAAAATAATGACACCTCATCATCACATATACCAAATAAAAATTATGAAATATTCCCATATTTTTATTCATCCTTACATATATCTAAATAATATGCAAGATGAGATGTAGGAGGATGTAATATACAATTACAAGTGTAAAGATATGTCATGTGAAATAATTAGTTGGATCTAGATGGGGGTATTTATTAAAAAAATTGTATCCCACAATTATGCATTAAAAATTAATGAAATTTATTAAGGAAGAGCCACTACAAGGGAAATAATGATAACCATGAGTAAAAAATGGTCTAGGTCCTATAGTGAAGTAATCTATGTGAGCACATGTGACAAACCATGAAAGGATTTATAAGAAACATGGCATGAATTAAAATATTGTTTATAACTATGAATCAAAATATTACCAAAGGTATACAAAAAGTGCTATCATATATAAAGGCATACTATAAATTTATAAATAGTTTAGTTCATGTAGTTTTGAATTTTATTTATCACAAAATGAAAGAAAAAGTGTATTATGAGAATGTTAATCATAAATCACATAATCATCTAACAAATGTGCATCAAACTTATTATAATAAGATGAAGAAGTGTCACTATGCTCATCACTTCACATATCATCAACCGATCATGATCCACATGATAGAGAAGGATCACCATGAATGACATGGGTGGTGATTAAATAATATAAAAGTGAACACATCATATTACTAGTGATATAATAAGTACAATAATAGTCACACGTAGGTAAATATATGCATCATACTATACCATATGCATCATTAATTTAGCTATTATACTATATGTATCATTAACACATGATAATCCAATGCTAGGTAAATAATTTATACCACAAGCCATAAGATCATCATGAAAATGATGGAAAAATTACATACATGTAACTAATAAACATGGATAAGTTTAGGGTTTACGGTTTATGGTTTATGGTTACTAGATTTAAGGGTTAATGGTTTAGGGTTACTAAATTTAAGGGTTTACGATTTATAATTTATAGTTTAGGGTTTTAAGGTTTAGGGTTTAGGGTTTACGATTTAGGGTTTAGGGTTTACAATTTATGGTTTAGGGTTTACGATTTACGGTTTAGGGTTTTAGTTTTTAGGTCTAGTTTAGGTTTTAGTTTATTGTACATCCATTATTTTGATGAATATATTTATAAATGGGATCTACAAACTATAAAATTCATTCTAATTACAAAACATAAAATAACCTAAAATATAAACCATGAAATTTCAAACTATAAATGTTAAATTATATATTTAAAATTTAAACCCTAATTAAAAACTAAAAACATTAAATATATAGAAAAAAAAAGTACAAATACTAACATGGAGGTTGCTAAAACTGGGTATGTGGAAGGGAGGAAGTGGCAGGCACAATTCAAAGGCACAGAAGGCTTGTAAAATGGGTATCTGTCTTCCTCAAGTTGCTCTCGATTCATGGATTGTTGCAGGTAAAAATGACTCGACAATTAGTTTAAAAAAAATAAAAAATTGTGAAATGGGTACCCATTTTATAACGGGTACCCATATTCTAAATAGGTACCTATTTTATAACGAGTACCCATTCGAATTTAGGCTCATGATCCCATTCTGAAACTTGATTTTCAAAATGGGTACCTATTCCTATTGACATTTTTTTGGCTGAAATTTCCCCTCTTCATGGACCCAACTTCTTGCATTTACCCACCACTCTATGATATATCATCACCACCCAAAAATAGAGAAATTTGATTATGCATAACTCAGGTAGTACCCATCCTCCTTCCAACCCTCTACATCCAAATAAGGGCATCATATGATATCTCCTACCTACATTTCATCCAAAACTAATTAAAAGTAGGCCACATTTCCTAAACAATGATATCTAGCACACTTTATCCCCCAATCAATACATTCAAGTGCCTTCTAGCTTTGACACTATAATATGAGCTACCATGACCAAACCTATAATATTATCATTGAGTTAATTCTCTACCCTCCTCTACACATCCCAAGTGTAGGTCTTTATATACAAATGCCAACATGCAAGGCCTCCATAAAAATATCCTCTCATCCTTAATCATGTCTATTACACATTCAACTAGCTTGATAAAAATATATCATTTATTCTTGTCAAGTAGCAATATGTTACTATAAGATCCATCATAACTATGGGCAACTCCTCCACTAGCCCCAAACACCCATCCAAATCCAAATATAGGTTAGTTTTTAACAATGACCTTTGTAGTGACTACTAGGGATGTTTGTCCCTAAAATACACTAGTTTTCCCTCAATAAGAATATTTATGATCCTCCACACATCCTATAATGTGACTATTACCTCCCTATTTTACAAGTGAAAGGTACTTGTATCATAGCACCACCATTATGCTAAATTCATTAGCATCATCTTGATATGCCATGTTACCACTACCTTAATCATATTGCACTCATGCTCTTGAAACCCCTATATTAGCTATAATATCAATGATCATATCTCTTGGGTCATAAAATATGGTGATTTTTCCTACACCTATCCCAAGCACATGTCAATCCTTAAACATTTCCATAAACTAGCACAAATGCCACGCTTTTTTAGGAATGCATTTCTTACCTAGTTTATGTGCATGTATAGCCTACTTGGTGTGTGAACATGCACCCCAAGATGTGATATATGCACTTTGGTGATGCATGCACACCTATCTATAATGCACATCTCATGTCATGCAACAAATACAATATTTCTATACACACATGCACAACATGATTCAACCCTAAACACATGTTCTTCTTGAGTTATACATACACTCTAAGATGAATTTAATTCTACAATGCACATATCATAATGTGCACTTAACCTACTTGTAGGGACATTAAATTTACTCATAAATTAAAACACTTAACACTCAATAACTACCCTCACCGTTTCACCCACTTGTAGACCCTCATGTATTCATTGCATGGTACTTGTGGACTAGTACACACTCCATTATGTTCTAAAATTTTCTTTGATCTCACTCACATTTACAATTGGTAGGGGTGAAAATAAAATATTTTTCTCCTCTAACACTATTTATTCACCCCATTTTAAACTTTCCTTCACCCATTTTTTATTATGTTTCATTCTCATTTATTATTATTTTTTATCATTTTCATCTCTTTCCCACCCCTTCTCATCAATAATTTATATCATCTCTTCTTTGAGAAACTACCCATTTATTTTCCACATGCTCGATCTCTTGAGAGGGAATCACCTATCCACTTAATAATTTCATTCTTCTTCAACCAACTAGGTCATCTTTCCACCTCGTTAGATTTCTATATTTTATTTTATTTAAAATGACAATTCTTTTAGTAATGTTGATATCTCAAAGAGGAGAAAAATATAGACACCTAAAATTCATCCTAGCATTTAAATCAATTCCTATAATCAATCTGACATTTCCTCTAGTATAATTAATTAATTAAATTATTTAATTAGTTAGGTTTCATTTCTCTTTCTAGATCTAATTAAATAAACTACATTTGATCAATATACTTTACCAACATTAGTTAATGAAATAAATCACTTTATTTAATTAACTAAGCTAATGTTCCTCATCCCCTCCTTCATTAGAAAATAAAACATTTATCCATTAATCCATTAATCCAAAATATATATAATTTATAATCCTAATTTTACATTCCTAAAAGTACCAAATGAAATCAACATTTAATCTTAGTCATCCAAATAATCAAACCAATCTTAATCATCAAATTCCAACACCAACCAATTAAATATTGTTTTTTAATCCAAATCATCAACTATAAAATAAATTCAATTCTAAATTCTAGCCATCGATTTACTCAAACAAATTCATTCATTTGCATCTACCTTTTATCCAAATCCAAATAAAAATTTAACCTCAACCATACACTTAAAAAATTAATCTCATCCTTCCATACACCAACGACTATTATTTAATTTCTCCTCTCTCAAATTCAAATTAAGAATTCCTCTCATTCATTCCTAGCCATCCATTATAAATAAATCTCAACCCTTCATTCCTCTCATCCCTCATTCATATTAATCAATCCTCATACCTCAAAAAACCAATGAAGGAATAAAAATGAGAAAAATATATTGAAGAAAGTATATGTTGCTACATTAAGGACTACCAAGAGTAACCCTACATCATTTATATAACAAGTATATCCATATACACACTAAGTTTTCTTTGGTTTATAATTTTCTAATTTAAGTTTACATTCCTAGTTTCTCAATCAGAGGTAGTGGTAGGATTTTGAATTTGAATTCAATTTTTATTTTATTTCCATACCTCTTTCCTTGATTTTCACACCTTATATAGTTAGATCTTGTTATATATTGTAGGTTGAAGCAAATCCATAATTTCAACTTTGTAGCATTTTATATTTTTAACACATTGTATTTTTTGGCAAGTGGCAATTATATGTGCACTAAATATAAAGTTCCAAAATCATAATTTGTTGGGGGTCTTTCATGATTATATAATTTTTGGAGGTGATCCTATAATTTTATATTTTTTTTCAAATTTCATGATTGAGTAATATTGTGGGAGATAACCATGTCTCTCACTCCATATCCTTTCCATTTTAATATTTATAATCCTTCTAAATATTGTAAGGTCAAATGGGAAATAAATCATAATTAAAATGATTGTTTTTTAAACCAAAGTGATGAACTGAAGTAACTTATTTAGGAAAATCACATTATTTTTCTAGATTCTTCTACTCTAGCTTTAAAAAATACATCATGTTCATACTCAAACATCCATCATACACACACCACCTTGGGATGAGAAATGTAATCAAATAAAATTCATAGATATCTCATCTACATCTCCTACTACCACCAACTCTAGTGTTCCTTCATATATGTCTTCCAATGATTTAGAAGAGCAAGACACATATTATCTTCTAGATAGAACTCCTTAAGATGAGTACTTGGAAATATATCAAGTTTTTTTAGTCCCACCTTGTAGATTTGGAGCACACCATCGAGGACATTCATCTCCTCTTTGATGATATCTCTTATGAAGTTGCATTATATTCTTTAGATGCCATAAGGGAACATTCAGATCATTTTAGTCATTTATCATGTCATGATTTATCATTAGCTTGGAGATCCTTTAATAACATTAAGAGGATTCATCTTCATCTTTGGATCTTGTTCTACATTTTTTCCACAAGGTTTTGGATTACCATTTTCTTCATTTAGGGCTACAACTCCTTATTTTATCATGATGCCTCTTAGCACTGACATGCCAACGCTTGAGTAGCTTCCAAATATATCTTCCATTTTATGTGTTCTTCCCTATTATTCCTGTGATAATGGGAATATTTTTTTCATTCACCTTTAACCTTGTTTTTCCCAAGGGGAGGAATAGATTTCAATGACCTTGGGCCATATTCAACATTCAATGTGAAGCATCTATCATTAGCTTAGGAAATTGCACATTAATGGGGGTTTGCATGGTATCTCTTATTCTCCTTATTCCTGGATGGATATTCTCCTCACATAGGGTTTATTTCTTCTCACTTTATTCAAGGGTTTTCACCTAGACCTTCTATCTTCATCCTATTTAAGGAGGATTTTGTCCTATGGCTTTTCTTCTTCTCTTCTTTGTGAGGGGATCATTTTTTACACGGGTACATAACATGGCTACACATTTGTCAAGACCTATTTATCTATCTTTCCTTTCCTACCCACCTAATATATTAATATGGGGTTTTTAATGCATATTTAATTCTTTCATTTAATTTATTGCATATTTTTTTCTAGGATAGGATAAGCTTGCTTATAAAGGTATCCACTTGGGTGGGTTTCACATGTGACTCATATTTCCTTATTTGGTAAAGATGGTGTGCACACATGTTATTGCATATGTATTATCCCATATTTATTATATATTCACATATCTTGGTGTATCATATAAATACCAACTTGCATTTCATTGGTGAGCATCTCTTTTGTAAACGGTTGAATAAAATATCATTATTTTTTCATATTGGTTTTCTAATTATTTCTGATTTATTTTACCTCTCATGATTTTGATTAGTTATCTCCATAGCCAAATCTACAAAATTACCATTGAAAAACTCATCACAATATAAAAAAATTTAAGCCAAAGGTATCATATAAATGACTATGCAAGAAACATACAATAGTAATAATCACAAGTAACACCACCTTACACTAATAATGAATGATTCAAGAGAGATTTCGATAAATGTATAAGAAATAAATTAAATAAATGGTAAGGGATGAGTGGTGTGCATATTCATGAAACTCACCCTATGTTGTAGAAAGGTAGGAGATAAATGAAATGAGGCCACCAAGAGACATGACATCTAAGGTGTGATTCTTGAAGGTGTCCTAACCCACAAGGGGTAAAGATTAAAATTAAAGGGAAAGAACTCCAAAAAATTAGCCAAAAGAACAAGAAAGAAACATCAAATTAGACATGCATAATTTTTATTTTTCCTTCTTCTACATTAGTCAATAACATAAGATCATTAAATCCTTATTTAACCTTTCAAGGAATGCATGAGATAAGGGAGAGAATGTATACACATGCAATATGATTATATTTCCCAATATAATATTCTTTATTTTTAATATTTTGAAATAGATTAAATAAGAAGGAAAATTCGTATTTATTTCACATTTATTACAAATTCAATAAGAAGAAATATCAAATATCATTCTTTTAACCTTTAAAATATATTTAAAGGATAATACCAAAAATACACGATGATATAGATTCAAGAAGGATAATATAATTATTTTATCCTTTAAAATAGATCCAATAGGAAGGAATTTTCACTTCCATTTCTTGTTTCTAACATGTGAAAATTCCTATCACTAAGTACACATGTCTAGGTAGAGAGATATAATAAATCACAATACATATTTCCATGATATACCATAAATCTACCAAAATATATATTTTTCAAATATTAAGGTAGTTAGCTCTTATTCCACCATTTTATCTTGTTTAAATATAAATACAAGTAATAATGTTCAAGAGTGAAGGTAAGAAAAAACATAAAATCTTAATGAGGATAAAGACTAAGCAAAATTATGGATTTTTGTAAAACTCATGATCCCAAAAACTATCAAATTAGAGATTCAATTCTAGAGGGCACTTAAAAAAAGTTCCATATTATTTTGCAATTTTACAAAACATAGTGTGATTTTCCTTTCAACAAACACAAAGTGCTTTTATTTCCATTCTAAAATATATACATTATTTTAAAATTAAATAATACATAATAATAAGAGATTATATCTCAAACTAATATTGAATATGAGAAAAAATTCTCTATCTCTATATTTCTAATATTTTATTCACCATAAGTGTTTCGCATCCAAGTTTTCTAACTTGTGCTCTTCAATCTCCTCAATGAAAATCCAAAAATTATGAGAAGGGTAACCCTCCCAAAGCCAATAGAGGATAAATGGGAGTATTGTGTCACTTAAATCCAATGGGATGAAGCTATATGGTGACCCTAAAACTCCAAAAAATCACCCCTACAAAACCAATTAATTCATCAAACCTCTTCGTGTGAATTTGTAATGGCTCACCTTCATGAAGTATAATGTGTTAGATTGCACTCCACTTGTCAACCCATTAGAAAAGTAAATGGGTTCACTTGAATAATCTCACTCAACCTCCCCATAAAGGATTTTTTCTTCTTCATGATTTCAAATGAATACTCAAACCCCTCATTCACACTCCAATACATTCATTATTGGGAATAAGATGCCAATTAATTGCAATCCTAAACATATTTCATGTATCTCTGAAGTCCTTGGAAAGTGTTCCCCAACACTAGGATTAGAAAGAGATTAAATTTGAATGAAATGAACATGTAAATTGAAATATATGATTATTCCTAAATGATAGGAACATGTGGGGACTTCCAAGAAGAGCTCCTACAAGATAGGAGCACATGGGGCACCCACATGGAAGGTAGAATCTACCTTGCTTCAATTAACTATTTGGAGGATTGATAACACTTCAATAATGCATGTTTTGATCCTACAAATTAGGGATTGATATTTACATGAGTGGAGTGGCACTATCAGTTCAATATCAATTCAATATCAGTTTAGTTTAGTTCAGTTTAGTTATGGTTTAGTTATCTTCAGTTGCATGTAGTTATTTTGAGTTGAATGTTAGTTGACTTAAGTTGCATGACTAATGACTTCAGTTGCATGACAAATAACAGGTGGATACTTTCATTTAAGTGGGGATGATCAATCATGCATAATGTTTGCATGAATTGGTGGAGAGATATGTTTCAATTAACTAAGATTGACTTGGGTCCACCTTGGGCGCCCAAGTTGGCATCTTTCAGTTAACACCTTTTGCATGAGAAGATATTTACAAGGCTCAGTCAAGTGGGTCCATTCTTGGGAACCAAATTTGAGGTGATTTTTGCATGATATCTTCTTGATCAAAGTTTAGTTAAGTGTTCAATTTGGGGTGCCTAAATTGAGGAAGAATTTGGTTTGACTTTAGATTACATTATGGAACTCTACTTGCCCAATCTAGGCATAGATTTTTGTGAGGAGATTTATGCTCTTGTATTGTACAAATCTTATGAGTTTACATGCTCATATTATTGTCTATTAATTGCAGCAAGTGTATGAGAGTTCCATGAGAGTTTATTGCAGGTTGTGAAGAAGGATTGTTGAAGAGAAGGAAGAATATCAATCAAGGATTGATACAATATTATTGTAATCTTGTTCTAAGGTTAAATAATACAAGCACTATTGATTCTGGTGGGATATTTTCTCAAAAGGGTTTCTCCACGTATATGTTGTGTCACTTCTATGTCTCATTCTTCTACAATCTTTTGTCTCTTTCTACAATTGGTAAAATTGATCTAAATAGATTAATCATACACAAAGAATTATGACAAAGAACACTTAATTAGATCTACAGTCTCATAGTTTAACAATTTTTAAGCTACAATATTACCTTCTTTTTTCAACATTTGGTATTAGAGATAATGGTTGTTTAGGGTTTGGGACGCCTTTCTCTTGAAATTTTGAAGGTTTTTTGGCTATAGTGAGAGCTTTTACTATTGTGTTATTGCAAATCTATAAAAGAAGTGTGTTACAATGAGTTCTAGTTCTTGTCTATATATTGAAAGATTCAATGGATCTAGTTATGATATGTGGAAACTAAAAATGGAGGATCTCCTTGAAGAGAGAGAGATCAGTGGTTAGTTGTTTGTAATGAGACAAAGCCATCTACAATGATGACATATGAGGTTTGGGCTAAGCTTGATAAGAAGGCAAGAGGAACCATAAGGTTATGTCTTGTTGATTTTTTTCTCTTGAATGTTTTAGATGAAGCTGCTACATATAAATTATTGTGGAAGAGGATAGGTGATATCTATCAAACCAAAAGTCTTACAAATAAGTTGTATCTGAAAAGACAGTTGTATTCTTTAAATATGAAAGATGGTGATTTTTTACATAGCATTTTAATGCTTTCAATTTGATTCTAAGTCAATTAGCATTTGTAGATGTAAAGCTAGAAGATGAAGTTAAATGCATTTTGCTACTTTGTTCTTTACCAGAGTCTTGGGAAAATCTGATTATTGCTATAAATGGTAGTGGTGCAGATCCTAAGATGGAAAATATAATTCCTACTCTCCTATCAAGGGAGATGAGGAGGAAGTCTAAAATAGGATCCCAAGATGCCTTGTTTGTAAGAGGTAGGCCTAAGGAAAAGGCACCTAAGGGAGACAAAAAAGGAAAGGGTAAGTCCAAAGGACGGTCTAAAACACCTAGTAAGAGTAAGGTAAAGTGTTGGAACTGTGGGAAACTAGGACATGTAAAAAAGGATTGTAAGAAAAATAAAAAGAGTTATGATGCTTCTACAGAGAAACCCTTAGATGACGGTAATGATGCATTGATCATTACATCTAATATTGTTAGTGATGACTCTTGGCTTATTGATTCAGGTTGTTCTTATCATACGAATCCTAACAAGGAGTGGTTCACTAAGTATACTGCATATGATGGAGGGAATGTCTTCTTTGGAGATAATAGCACAACAAATGTTGTGGGTAAAGGAGAGGTAAATTTTTGTTTCAGTGATGGTAGGGTTAAGACCCTTAATGATGTTTTACATATTCTAGGACTTGCTATAAATCTACTTTATGTATCTAATTTTAATGGTTTTGGAATGCATGTGACATTTGACAAAGGTGGTTGCAGATTGGTGAAAGGGAATATGGTGGTTGCTAAAGGATCTCAGATTGCGACTTTGTTTAAGCTTGATACCTCAAATTTGAATAAATCAACCAATGTAATTGAAGCTGAAAATACATGTATGTTGTGGCACCATAGATTGGGCCACATTGGTGAAAAAGGTCTTAGGACCATTCTTAGTAAGAAATTGGTTGATGGTATTCCTGATTATAATATTGGAAAAAATGATTTTTATGAGCATTGTGTGTTTAGAAAGCAATCTAGATCTTCATTTCCTAATGAAACAAATAAAGCTAAAGGATTATTAGAGATTATTCATTCAGATATTATGGGTCTTGTGGATATTGAATCTATTGGAAAATCTAGATATTATGTCACATTTACTGATGATGTCTGAAGATACACTTGGATCTATTTTATTCATAACAAATCTGATGTGTTCAATAAGTTTAAATAATTTAAGGCTTTAGTTGAGAAACAATCAAATCATAAGATAAAAGTGTTGAGATCAAATAATGGTGATGAATATTGTTCTAAGGAATTTTATGATTATTGTAAGCATGTAGGAATTGTGAGACAAAAAACTACTCCATATACACCTCAAAAAAATGTAGCAGAAAGGATGAACCCAACCTTAATGGAAAGAGCTAGGAGTATGTTAAGTAGTGCTAAGCTAGATTGGTGCTTTTGGGTCGAGGGTTATTTAATCAATAGATCTCCTAGTTCATCTATTGAAGATAAAACCCCTTATGAAATGTGGTTAGATAGGAAACCTAGTGTTGCACATTTAAGGATATTTGGTTGTGAGGATTTTGTTCATGTGCCTAAAGAAAAGTAGTCTAAGTTGGATCCAAAAGGACAAAAATGCATATTCATAGGCTATGGTGAAAATATAAAAGGTTACAAGCTTTGGAATCCTCTAACCCAAAAAATTAATTAAATTGGAGATGTGATTTTCAAGGAATTAAGATCTTATACATGAGAAGAACAACCAAAGGAGAAGGGTACTTCTTGAACAATACATTTTGAGACAAATAATAAGAAGCATGAAGATGCACATGTTGAAGAACAATTGGATGGATTGGATGAGGAGAGTTCACAAAGTTCTGAGATAGATGCTCATGATGAGCATATTAAGGAACAAGAAGAACCTTATTTGAGAAGATCCACAAGACAACAAAATCCTGTTGATAGGTATAGCCCACCTGATTTTTGTTGTATATTTTATTTGATGAGTACTAATGATGAACCTAAATCTTAGATGAGAACAAGCTTTGGTCACAAGCTATGCATGAGGAAATGGTTTCCTTGGATACTTGTGACACATGGGATCTTGAGAGTTTTCCCAAAGGAAGAAAGGTCATTGGTTGTAAATGGATCTTTAAAAAGAAAATTGGAGCATATGGTAATCTCGAAAGGTACAAGGCTAGATTAGTAGCCAAGGGCTACTCCCAAAGAGAGGGAGTTGACTTTAATGAAATCTTCTCTCCTATTGCTAAATTAACTTCTATTAGATTCTTTTTATCTATTGCTACTGCTTATGATTTTGAGATAGAGCAAATGGATGTGAAAACTTATTTCTTACATGGGGATCTTGATGAGGAGATTTATATGAGGCAACCTGATGGTTTTGTTGTAAAAGGAAAATAATTATTAGTTTGCAGGTTAAATAGATCTTTATATGGATTGAAACAGACACCTAGAATGTGGTACCAAAAGTTTGATGCTTTTCCATTAAAACTTGGTTATGTTAGGAGTGAGGAAGATCATTGTGTTTACATAAAATTTATTGATGATTAGCTTTTAATTATTATCTTGTATGTTGATGACATGTTGTTTATTGGTAACAACAAGGTAATGATCAAAGAATTGAAAGCACAACTCTCTAGCACATTTGAGATGAAAGATCTAGTGGCTACAAAATATATCCTTGGTATGGAGATCAACAAAGATAGAGGTAATATAAAGATTTTCTTAAGTCAAAGCAACTATGTTGATACTATTTTGAAATGATTTAACATGAATGATAGTAAACCAATTAATATTCCTTTACCAGTTGGCACGAAGTTAAGTTTAGACATGGGTCCTAAATCTGATTTTAATCATGAGGAAATGTCTGAAATTCCATATTCTATTATAGTTGGTACTTTGATGTATGCAATGGTTTGTACAAGACTAGATATAGCCCAAGTAGTGGGAGTTCTAAGTAGGTTTATGTCTAACCCTAGTAAATAAAATTGGACTTATGTTAAGAGGTACTCCTGATTATTGTTTGGTTTATCATGGTTCTAATGATATTGATATTATGCACATATCATTGGACATACAGGGTTTTGTTGATTCAGATTGGGCAGGAGACCTGGACAGTCAGAGGTCAACAAGTGGCTATGTGTTTACTTTGTTTGGAGCTATGATTATATGGATGAGTAAGAGGTAGCCCATGGTTGCTTTGTCCAGCACACAATCAAAGTACATGGCTTCTACACATGCCTGTAAAGAGGCAGTTTGGTTATAGAGACTTGGGAAAGGTATTGGTTTTAATTGCAAGAAAATTAGACTTGAATGTGATAGTCAAAGTGCTATTTGTTTAGCTAAAAATCCTATGTATCATGCTCGTACTAAGAATGTTGATGGGTGAACACTTTTGTGGAGGAAGGGAAAAGTCATTTTTTCCCTCTACACAAAGTGAAGGGGTTCGGCTGAACCATTATATTGGTTCGGTCGAACCACTGGGTTCGATCGAACCCTATGTTTGCTCGAACCCATTGACATATGAGGAAACATATTAAAATAAAGGGGTTCGAACGAACATAGGGTTCGGTTGAACCCCCTTAATAGAGATTAAAAAAAAAAACACTGTCATTTTCACCAACAGTTCGGCGAATAGTGACAAAGGCAATCAGCGAATAGGGCAGTGTGTGCGGCGAACCGGCGAAGAAACACTTGCACAAAATCGGCCCACAAACACCTTCACCTTCAAGCAACCTCCATCACCCTCCAACGCGTCCTCTCAGGTTGGCTGCACTATTCCATAGCTCATTTTGGTGCAAAATTTGTGGCATGAATTGCATTTGTTTGAAAGTTTCTAAAGAATTTTCAACAAATCCATTCACATAGTTAAACGATTTGCTATTGAATTTAAATGATTTGATGGGTATCCATACCCTATTCAAAAATCCCCATTTTTTGTTAAATGTTTTGATGGGTATCCATGCCCTGTTTGAAAACCCCCATTTTTTCTTAAAAGATTTGATGGGTATCCATACCCTATTCCAAAACCCCCATTTTTTCCATAATATTTGATATACCAAAGTTGGTTTCTAATCTAAATTTCTTGTTATACTATATTTTTAATAATTTGAATAATTGATTCTATTTTTTTAATTTGTTTTTGATAATTGGTATATAATTCAACATAACACCAAGAAAATAATCAAAGACTCAAATATCAAAAGAGTATGAAGTTGAGAATTCAAAGAAAAGATAATAAATGATACAACTTCATGAAACTAAGAAATTGAACTCCATAGATCAAGATATATCATCTTTTCCAATTTAATTAGATCATGAAACATTTATTCAAGGTATGGATTTATGAAGAATTTGGAGAAAAAAAGGGAAAATGTAAAACTTCATGTAGTTAAGAAATTGAATCACAATACTATAACTCCACTCAAATTGAAATATTTATGTACATATAACATTCATTAATCCAACCAAAAATACAAAGGAAGATAGAAAGACCTTGAAACTTGGTATTATTTTAAACTAGTGACGATCATGCACTTATTCTAGAGAGTTGTGCAAGGTTAATTTTAGATTATATATGGAAGTAGTAGGAGCATCATATTTGGTTCTAGCATATTACATATATTCAAATAATTGTGCATCAAAAGTTTAAAATTCACATATATTTTATTGGCTAATTAGGATGCATAAAAAGAGTGGTGTTCAATATATATGGAACTTATTAGGATGCATGAGAATTTAGATGAAACACCAATTATACAATAATGTTTAACTCTATAATTGGTCTAGGTAATGAAGTAAAGTCTATTTCATAAATTTTTTGGTTCGTTGAAAAATATAGCATATAAATATGAATATGTTTTCACATTGAAAAAAGTGATTTACATATATCACTTTGATTGATCCAAAAAAATATTTCACTTACTTCACATATCATTTTGATAGATCATGTGAACTACACCTATGTATATTGGCCTCTTTGCATATTTTTTTAATTAGGAAGGGCCTCATACAATCCAAAAGTAACAACATTTTTTTGTAACTTTGAGCTAAGCGTATAATTGGTGATCTTCTAAAAGAGAAAAATTAATTAGAATTTAGGGTTTTCCTTCAATACCCACAACTTTAATGATATGTTGGCACAATCTTATCCCCTCAAATAAGTCATCTAACTCAACCTCATTATGTGTGGATGGGTGGAGTATCTTAGATACAACTCAAAGGAGATTACCTTTCTCATTTTTTATTATAGAAGCAACCCAAATTGGAGTTAAATTACCTTTGCAAGCCCCATCCACATTTATTTATTATCTTCCAAAATGAGGTTCCAACCATCTGATTTCCATCATACCCACCTTACTCAAGCAATAGGAGAAACCCAATAGGAGACTGAAACCTAACTAGTTATTTGTCATCCTGTTGTCCTAGCTAGTGAACTCAATTGCTCTATGTGAAACCATTCTAAATTTGGTTGAAATATTCTCATAAATGATTATTTCAATTTTATTTTGTAAATAATTAAATGGGATATCCCTATCATTAAATATTCATCAATTTATTTCTTTCCATAAATTCTAACTCATCTTAAATGGGCTAGCCTTCCATATTCTATCCCAAGTGGAATTAAATGATAAGCATAAATTCTCAATTGATAAATAGAGATAAGAGATATTGTGAGAGGGAATTAGACCATTCTAACTCACAACAATGCTAATTCTAGAACTTAGAAGAATATGAATAGTTGAGTAATAGGTGATTGGAAGATTATTTAGTAGACATGCATAGTAGAAACCTTAGAGATAGATATGTAAAGACAAATGTGTGACTTGTCTATATCCTATAAGTATTCTCATGTGAAATTTCATCTAAGGAAAATGCACTAGCTTTTGGGAGGCATGATTTCCCCAACACAATCTAGAAAGCCAACCTAAGGAATTTAATATTAAATTTTCCATTTGATATCTTGATTTGATTGAATAGTAATGCAATAGTGCCCATAAGAAAACAACAAACAAAGTGGATGGGACACACCAATCAAATAACCATAAAATCACATGAACAATTCCATATGCAATTCCAATGGACAAAGAAGGAAAAGAGAGTTAAACAAGGAAGGTATACAATCTATTTTTGTATTCAAGCATAAGCAAGATCTTCTCACAACCTTATCAATCAAATATAGCTTGACAAAAATTTTAAACATCAAATATTGATAATACAAGAATACCATTTATTTATCAAGGTCTCAATAGCACAATTTTAATTCGCAAACATATTTCATAAATATTTTGGTAACATCATTACCAAATTTTAAAATTTCCAAGAAACACACTTTTAAAAAATTAAATTTATAAAAAATATAATATCTCCTCAAAATGTTGATTTAATAGATGTTTTTAAATTGTATCCAAATTATATTGAAAGTATCCATGATGAAAGATAAATTATTTAACCTCTTGATCACAATCCTCATATACAATATATTTAAATTCTCCAAAACACCTACATTTAAATATTAAAAAATGTTAAGCAAAATAAAATTGACATCAACTACAACTTAACATTTATTACAAACAAATTGCTCCTGCTCCCGCTCATTTGAAGATTTGAATTTCTGCTCACATGGTGGACTCTATCATGGGGGTACCCAAGGGTCCCCTCCTGCCCCCCCCTGCCCCAACCCGTACTCTTCTCCTTTGGAGATGTGTCTGGTGGTACCCCCTTTATGGGATCTGTGCTTTCTCCTGCGCGCATTTTGCAAGTTGTGGCGGCTCCGGCATCTCTTTTGTGCCAGTGGTTGAGCTTCCTCTGGTTGCCATTTGGAAGAATGTTTTGACTAGTGGGAATTTGGCCTCCTTGTTTTCGGCCCCCCTTGAGTCGGTCATGTTTTTTGATGCTGTGTTTGAAATTCCTGACACGGTTAGTGATAGGATCCTTTCCTCCATGGAGAATGCGGTGGTGTGGAGATTCCTCTCCTATCGTCCTACGGTGGATATGGTTAGAAAGTGGGTGGCCGTGAAATGGAGGCTTAAGGGCAGTGTAGAGATCCATGTGATGGCCGACGGTCTCTTCCTTTTTTGATTTGCTACTGCGGATGACTTGGTGCATACCTTGTCGTCGGGCCTGTGGGTTTATGGGAAGCACAACTTGGCTTTGTGTAGGTGGAAGCCTGGGTTTGATCCTGTTGTAGACCTTAACATGTCGGCTCCTATTTGGGTGCGGCTATTGGGCTTACCCCTTGAGTTTTGGGATGAAGCCATATTCAAGGCTGTTGGTGATTCATTGGGTTAGTTTGTTACTTCGGATGCTATCACTAAATCTAAATCAAGGTTAGTCTTTGCTTGATTCTGCATCAATATTTGTGTAGATAAAGTTCTTCCTAACTCTATCAAGCTTTGCTCCAAGTTGGGAAACTAGGTCCAACCTATTTGTTACGAAAATGTAGTGGTTTATTGTCAAAGGTGTGCCAAAGCTGGGCACCTTACCACTGACTGTAAATCGTCAGTCAGTAGGGAGGTTATGGATGTGTCTGATCCCAAGATTTCGGCTAAGGATGCCTTGAGGCCTATGGGTGTTTCAGAGATTGTCCCCCCAGAGTTGCTCCTATGCTTTCTCCGCGTTCACTTTCACTTGGTGTTCCTCACCCTGTCTCAAACCCTAGTGGCTCCTCAGTTTTGGGAACCTTATCTTAGGAGGTCTCATTGCCTTAGGATCCTAGGTCCTCAGCTGTCATTGCCTTGCCTATGAGGGCTTCTGATGAGGGCTTTGGACCTAGTTCTTTGGTTGTTGATCTGTTGTCTTTTACTCTGGGGACCTGTGGGGATTCAGTTGAAGAGGGTGAAATTTGGGAGGAAGAGTGTTTCGGCTTGGTTGAAGAATCTACTAAAAACTTGGAAAGTTTAAAGTTGGAGAAAGTTGAAGAGGGAGGGATATGGACCACGCCTAAGAAGAAGGGTAGGAAGAAGAAGGCAGATGTGGGAGGGGATTCCAAGCCTGGGAGACCCTTGCAGAGATCCACCAGAATGCATGAAATGACAAACGAGATTGCCCTAGGGAAGCAGAGGACATTAGAGGTGTATTCAAAAAAAGGTCAAAAATGAGGATTATGTCTTGGAATATTCAGGGACTTAATAGTTCGCACAAACAGCGTGCCCCAAAGAACTATATAGTGGAGCATAAGATTGATGTTTGTCTCCTGCAAGAAACTAAGATGTTGATGAATAATTTTGAAAAAGTTGTTAGCATTATTTGGCCTAATGCTTATTTTATTCACAGTGATGCTGAGGGAGCTTCGGGGGGGTTGGTTGTGCTTTGGAATTCTTCCTATTTACAGGGTCATGAATTATTCCATTGTAAAAATAACATTGGGGTTTCACTCTTTGTAAGTGGAGAATTTTGGTCTATAATTAATATTTATGCTCCCAACCAGAGGAACTCGAGGAATATCCTTTGGAGAAATATGGTGTCTAAAATTAATATGAATAAGAGAGGTCAGTGGCTTGTTGCTGGAGATTTCAACTCTCCCTTGTTACCATCTAAGAAAAGTGGGGGCCTCCTGGATTACACTGACAGCATGACTGATCTAGCAAACTTCATGTGTTCTTCAGGGTTAATGGATATTGATCTTCGGGGCCAGCGTTTTACCTAGTCTAATAGAAGGGCTGGTGCTGATCTGATTCAGGTTAGGCTTCATCGTTTCCTCTGTTCTCCCCATTGGACCAATACCTTAGGAGCCAACCTAGTCACTCTACCTAGGATGGTTTCTGACCATAACCCTCTCCTACTGACCACTAGTATTCATCCTTCTAGCGGGCCCTATCCCTTTCGCTTTAAAATAATGTGGAACTCTCATCCCGATTTCAAAAAGAAAATTGTTGAATGGTGGAATATACCTGTACAAGGGTCCCCTATGTTCAGGCTATGTTATAAACTCAAACATATTAAACTGATGGTTAAATGTTGGAATAGGAATGTGTTTGGAGATGTTTTTCAAAGGAAAAAAAAGCTTGAGGGGAGGTTAAGGATCTTGCAGAAGAATATGGATGAGGGAGATGCCAGTCAATGGATTAATAATCAGGAAAAGGATGTCAGAATGGAATGGGAAAAAGTTATAAAAAATGAAGAGGTATTCTGGAAGCAAAAATTGAGGATCCAATGGCTGAAGGAAGGAGATGGGAACACATCTTTTTTTCATGTTTCTGCTGTCAAACATCGGAAAAGGAACCAAATTTTCAAACTGATAAGTAACTCTGGGGAGGTGATTTCTGATCAAGCTCTTATTAAGTCCTGTGTGGTTGATTATTTCAAGGAGGCTCTCTTAGCCCCTACAGGGGAGCCCAACTCAACACTGGATTGTTTGATTCTCTGGCACCTCCCTACGTCCATCTCTCTGGAGGATAACTTGGGCATTCTTAGGAGTGTTTCCATGGAAGAGGTTCGGTTGGCTACTTTTGGCATGGGGGCATTCAAGGCTCCTGGTCCTGATGGGTTTCCTCCTACGTTCTTTCAAATATTTTGGGATACTATGGGCTAGGACCTTGTGCTTATGGCTAGGGACTTCTTTCAATCTGGTAAGATTCTTAAACAAATGAATCACAACTTCATTGCCCTTATACCCAAGATTAGCGAGCCACTTTCAATGTCTGACTTTCGGCCTATTAGTCTTTGTAACACTATCTATAAGATCATTTCTAATATTCTTGTTAACCGTCTCAAACCTCTACTTGATAAAATTATTAGCCACACTCAAAAGGGGTTTGTCTTGGGAAAACATATTCTTGATGTTGCTTTGACTACCCATGAACTATTCCACTCAATGGATAGATGTAATAATGCGGGACTGGTGCTTAAACTTGATATATCCAAAGCCTATGATAAGGTTCTATGGGAATTCATTCCAAAGGTCCTAGCTAAGTTTGGCTTTAACAGTTTGGTCATTAAGCTCACTATGGAGTGTGTTAGAACTATTAAGTTCTAGGTCCTGATTAATGGATCCCCCTGCGGTTTCTTCTCTGTTGGTAGGGGCCTCAGGCAGGGAGACCCTCTCTCCCCCTATCTCTTTATTATGGTTGCCGATGTGCTTAGTAGGAATTTTACTAGTTTGTTGTCAGAGGGCTCTTTATCTGGTGTTAGAGCGGCTACCTCCCTATGTCCGATTGTGCAACAATTTATGGATGATACTTTTCTATTTGGGAAGGCCTTTGTTGTGGAAGCTAGGAAATGAAAAGCTTGTCTTCATAGCTATGCCTCCTGCTCTGGGCATTGCATCAACTACAACAAGAGTAAGATTTACTTCTTTAATTGCTCTCCTATTTTGGAAAACAGGGAGACTGTGATTCTCAGATGTGTCAGTGATTCTCTCCCGTCGGTTTATCTGGGGCTTCCACTTACAGTCAAGGAGGTTCAACCGGAGTTTTGGAACTCTATTCTAGAGAGGATTCAAAGAAAGTTGGCTGGGTGGAAGGGAACCTTACTTAGTAATGCTGGAAAATTACAACTCCTTATTGCAGCCATACAAGGTATCCCCACTTACTTTTTTGCTATCTTTAGGATGCCTAAGTATATAGTGGAAAAGTTAGAAAGAATTCAAAGGAATTTTCTTTCGGACGGTGCTGAGGAGAAAAAGAAGATTGTTGTGGTTAAATGGGAAAAGGTTTGTCGAGCTAAAATTTATGGGGGGCTTAGAATAAGGAAGATTGCTCTCTCTAATAGGGCGCTAATAGCCAAGGTTGGGTGGGATCAATTAAGGAACTCCAAGGACTGGTGCAAAATCCTTATTGCTAAGTACCTTCAAAACATTCCTTTGATTGATTATCTTTCAGAACCCCACCCTCTTGGTTTCGTTATCTAGAGGAGTATTTGCAGCATTCAAGGCCTACTAAAAAAAGGGATAAAATGGAAAATGGGGAATGAGATCAAAATTAAATTCTGGGAAGATGCTTGGCTCTTAGATTTCCCTTTGGCTTGCTCCGATTTTGGGGGGTGATGATTGATGCTCAAAAATTCTTTGGGATTTATATCAGTGACTATGTGTATGGCCCTTCTAGTGCTAGGATTTGGAGAGAGCTATCCCTATGCTATCCTCACTCGCTGGATCTTAGTCGTCTTGCTAGATCTATTCAGGTGTTACTCTCCAATTTTAGGTTTCCTTCCTATGACAGAGAGGATGAATTCTTTTGGGATTTAGATAAACAGGGGGATCTCTTAGTTAGATCCGCTTACAAACTACTGACTAATGATAGTTTTGTGGAGGAACACTGGAGGAGGGTTTGGAATCGTCGCATGATCCCTAAAATAATTTTTTTCTGGTGGACGACCTGTCACAATAGGATTCTGACCCAAGATAATTTGAGAATCTAGGGATTGTGCTTTCCCAATAGATGTTTTCTCTACAAAGAGGGGGAAGAAACTGTCAATCATCTCTTGCTACACTGCCCATATGCTGCTGAAGTTTGGGGGATGGCTATTGAGAAACTTGAGGTTCAGTGGGTTATGAGCAAGGACCTCTTATCGTTTATTATGGGCTGGAATGAGCCTTTTTTACATCCTTTGGATAGTGAAATTTGGAGGTAGACCCCCCCTATCATAGGTTGGTGTTTATGGAAGGAGAGGAATAACCAGGTCTTCAGGAATATTGAGTAGAGCCCCAAGGAGGTGTTTGGGATTGGTGTTCGGCTCATAGAGGAGAATATCTTCCTCTTTGATGGAAAACTTCCGGAGTTAGGGCCGAGGGACTTTGAAATAAAAATGGACAAGGAATGGCACCAAGATTTAAATGCTAATGCCTTCGATAATGGGAAACTTCTAGCTAGGAAAAATACCAAATGGGAGCCTCCAGATTGTGGATGGTTTTAAAATAATTTTGATGGATCTGCTAAAGGGAACCCAGGAAGGGCAAGTATAGGTGGGATTATAAGAGATTCTATGGGAAATATGGTGGCAGGGTTTGCTGGTGGCATCGGGGTTCAGTCGGCTCTTGTTGCTGAGGCTCGTGCACTATTCATGGGACTCAAAATTGTTGTTTCTCTAGGGATTGTTAATCTCCATATTGAGGGAGATTCCAAGGTGGTGACGGATGTTGTGGAAAAAGATAGATTTATAGGTTGGAACACCAAGGACATTTTGATGGATGCTAGCTTCCTTATGTCCAAATTAAGAGACAAAAAAATGACTCATATTTATAGAGAAGGCAATAGTGTGCCGGATGCGTTGGTGAATCTTGGCTCGGGCTAGGATTTGGCTAGATGTTGGAGGAAAAAGGAAAGACTGCCATCAAACATCCAAGCTTTGATAGAACGGGAAAGGGCTTCCATGGTTAATAATGACTTGCAACTTTTGGATGATGAGAGCTGACTGGGGGGGCCACTGGTTAATTTGGGTGTGTTGGTGGATAAATTCCAATATTGGTATGGAGGACAGGTGGAGTGATACGAGTAAAGATGAGTGGGTGTGGAGTAGGGGAAAGAGAATCCACGTGTTGATTCTTTGGGATTGGAGAATGGGTATAGCTTATAAAATAATGATGAGATGGTAGGGAGGGAACTTAATTGATGTGATCAAGCTTAGATTTGGTGACATGATGCGGGTTATTTGGAAGGCCGTGATTTCTTCTCGGGTGTATGACGGTACTATGTGTGTCACGTTTTGGGGAATGGGGTTACTTGTTTTATCTCCAAATTACATTTGGAGAAGTGAGTGTGTTAATAATGATGGGACCATCTATGATGAGTACTGGTTGTATTCTAGAGGCTTCGTGCCGGCTAATTTAGCTAGAGGTTACTTCAGATTTTTATGGTGGGTTACTAATTTTAGCTTATTGGTCTACCCACATGGGATGTCGTGCCTTTCCTACTTATCCGCCAACTTCTGCCTCCTCCACTATTATCAAAAAATATTAATCGTTGTGTCTTTTCTCACTATAGCATATTTCCCCTCCGCGCATGTAAATGGTATGAGGGGATTAATCGCTCGTCGTAAGCCCTGCATTAAACATCCTTCTGAGATATTTGTTCGCAACATTTGTCTTTGGTGTTTTTTGCATTTCTGTGTTTTCCCTGAGCAGTCTGACAGAATGGGCGGAGATCACGTTCGAACGGAGCCGGATAGTTGTGATGAATTCCGAAACAACCCTCTGGTCTAGCACATTTGCATGGAGGGAGGAATTGCTCTACTTATGGAACGACTGGTTGGCCATGATCCTATTCTTTTGAGATAATTTGCTAGTTCTTGGAAGGACAGAAGGGTTTCCGTTGGGGCGATTTCGTTTGAAGTTAGCGAGGATGTCATTATGCAGGCTACGGGTTTGAGGTGTGGGGGGAAAAAATATCCTAAACACACCAAAAAGCCAGACCACGAGAGCCTTAAGGCGTTCTTCAGAGGTGAGGAGACTTCGGTCAGGAATCAGGCGGGGTTTGAAAGAGCTAAGCTCCCTAAGCTATGGGACATGGTTTGCATGGCTCTGATAAAATATGTGACGCTGGAAGGTAGGTACAAAACTTGTTTCTTCTATCATTTCCCTTTGCTTAACCATCTCAGACATAAAATTATGCTTAGCTTTCCATTTTTCCTTCTTATGGACCTAGAAAGCTCGGTGGACAAATGTAATGCGGCAGCCTATTGTAATCCATGTGATCTCCCACCACTCCTGCTCCATCAAGGGCTTAACCTTCACCCGTACCACTTCCATCTTGCTCTCTACCCACCTAAAGCCATCACTATCCATGTTGAGAACATTGAACCCATCTCTTTGATTCATATCTCCCCGACCGAGTCCAAGATCCCTCCTCGAAAGCCTTTTACTGACAATGTGGGGAGTGTCAAAACCAATTTGGCCACCAAAAATCTTAAGGGTGGGTTAGGCATGGCTCATGCCAGTGCGGCGGAAGGGCTCTATGAGCTAAAGGCCACTCAAGTTGGCACGGCTGATAATGTCACTAGGCTAAAAAAAGGTAAGGAGAAATGCATGCAGGCTATGACGGTTAAAGTTGGCAAGGGCAAGAATGCGGTTGGGAAGGACTCCAGAGGGGATACAGTTGTGGGGATCACGGAGCTAACTGGTGGGGAAAGTGTTAGGAGGAAATCGGGGAGGCTGGCCAAGAACAACAAAAAGAGATTAATTATTGAGGACTCCAAGGTGGAGCAGTTGGATAGCAAGGGCTACATGGAGGAAGAGTCTGATGATGAGATTGAAGACATGGGGGAGAGGCCCCTTCTTACTCCGATGGACAACAAGATTCCTTGCCATGGCTCGACTCGCACTCTCCACTAGTGAATGAGCTTGGTGAGATTCAGGAGACTAGGGATGTTGGGGAAGATTCAGACATGGTGGCAAAGAGATTGAACACTCTGGACAAAAGATTGGGGGGCTTGACCCGCTTCATAATGAAACTGAGCCACTTTGTTACTAGTGTGCTGTCAAATGTCATAAAAGAGGAATTGGAGGGGAATACTAGCTAGGAAAACAAAGAGTGGGTGGGCGATGAGGCGGTCGACCTCCTGATTAAGAACTGGGATGATGCCAGTTAGTTGCTCCTGTCGCTGGTCTATCAGTTGTTTTTCGATTGTTTGTGTGTTGTCTCTGGGTTGTCTCTAGTTTTTTTCTGTTAATGTTTTATGTTTAAGTCTTGTCCTTTTTTTGGCCCTAGTGGCTCGTTGTGAGGGGTACAACACCCTGTAAATGATGTTTAACTTTTCAAAAACATTTATTAAAAAAAAAAAATCGGAAGATTAAGAATTACTACTTAAAATTATATAAATTGTATTAGATGCCACCTTAAGAACTATATCATATGTCTCCACAAAGAAATAAAATTAGCAGTGCTTCTCTTGTGACCAACTCACATCTAGAATCTTCACCTCCACTCTTCAAATTGTATTTTACCATCTCATATCTCTTTTTCTCAAACATTTTATTTCCCAGATCATTTTTCTTCCATCATGGGTACATGATATAAACTTTGATAAACCACCGCATTGTAAACACTTCTCATTTAAACACATTTTTACAAAAACTACAATCATTGTATCTAACACATTAAAATAAATCTAATAAGTCCTTGGATAAATTTGGTATTTTAATTGTACCACACTCTTGTAAAATTTGGTTAGTATACAAAGTATAATTAATATTACATAATAGTTCATGATAGATAAAAACTACATGTCGTATTTACAATATGTTTTATAAATTTTAAGAGGCATACAATAAAAAGGCTTACAAGATTCAAATTCCATTTGTGATATTTTTAAATGAATATATTTTTCAAGAAATTTTACACAAAATTTTGTTTGGCTACATGCCAATTAATGTTTAATATGTGGTGTGTGGTCTTGATCACCAATTTTTTATTTTAAAACATCCTTTACATTGAGTGATACTCTAGAGTTAAAGTGCCAAAATCATTCAATTTCATCATTTGTGTTATTAATTAGCTTTTTATGAACTCATGGAATCCTACCATTAAAATCTCAAGTACCATTTTCAATAGGACTATCTAGTCTTGATCTTATTGCTAGTGCTTTTCACAATATTTTACAATTTATGCTTAAGTGAAGGCATGAGTTTGCCTCATTAATCAAACCTTTCATAATTTATTTCTTACTATTGAGGTTTTTATTACTCTACAAGTAGCTCTTTTATCTTTCTTCTTACTAGTTTAATCCTAATAGAATTGAGAGAATTAAAAAATATTTTAATAATAATTTTATTTTAATTAGAAATTTTGATTGCCTAAATATTTAATTTATTTTGTAAAGGTCTTATTTTTTACAACTTTAGTATTTTTACAAAAGTATTCATTTAAAAAATTTGAAGCTCAAAATTGAATGGTGCATGATGATCTCTTTAATTTAAGACTTTATCTTATGTTCTCATCAATTTTAAGTAACCATTTTTGGTTTCCAGAATTATTACAATTTTATCAAGCTCATTAGAAAATTTTGAATACGGGATATCATTCTTATTCGGAAAGGTCCTCTCTTTTCTTAAGTAACTTGGAGATACAATGACTTTCATTTTTTTATGTGTGTTATCAATTTTATTAATATTATCAACAATTGGATCATGGAGTATAATTTTAAGATCATGGGGTTCATTTCTACATTATTCAAAAATATTTCTAAATTTGAATTCTTATTTTTCTATGATGTTACTCTTTTCAATATGTGTTTCATAACATTTTGCAATATTTTCCCTTTCATGTTCAACATTTTTATTTTTATTATGGCTAAATAGTTTATATAATATTAAATAATTGTCCTATGTGGTATATAATTTTTTTACTTGTGAAATTCATCCATGTTAAAATCCTTTTGATTTTATGTGGAATGGGAGCCAAATAAAAATTATTCCAAGTCCACTATAAGCCACTTGGATAATCCACATGGTTCAAATAATTAAGCATATAACCACCCTAGATATCTTCTATGATATATTTACATTCATAGAATTCTAAATAGGTAATTAATCATTTATTTCCATTTTGATAAGACTTTAGTTCATGAGCCATCAAGATTTTTGGGAAGACATATAGTGTCCCATTTAATAAGAGGAATACACTTACTTTCATTCGAACCACCCCATAATAATTTCTTTATTGTTTTATCTAAATATTGAGAGATCTTCAAGAGGATCAATAAACATGACATCATATCTAGATTAGAATGTATTAGATCATAGCTTTAAGCATTAAGATTCTTCCATCCAATTTCAAATGATTATATTTTCATGAAGTAGACTTTTTTTGGGAAGCACTAATGTTGTCCTTCCATAGTTTAGAAATCATATTTACAAGCTTATCATTTGTCTCATTTTCTTCTCTTATTTGTGCTTGTAGATTCATATCTCTCTTGGAAATGCTTGTTGATCCATCTTCTCAAATTTTCTTTTTCATATATCTAAGGGATACACTTATTGCTATAGATTATATATATTTTTTATGTTGTACTCATCTTAGTTCTAGATGCACATAGGATAAGAGCGCAACCATATTAATCTAATGTCTTTTTTTATTATTATTTGTGGAGGTAAAAATACCAAATTAGGGATTTGACAATATTGGTAAGATAACCAAAATTCACCCCTTTCCCTTTGTGGCACTAGCTACATGTATTCTTGGAAATCTC